>JAYESA010000006.1:215932738-216352738 GCA_036927795.1 Iris macrosiphon
TTACTTGCATTTCACTTAGATGGTTAGCACCCTGTATTTATTTATTTATTTATTCAGTATTTTTATTCCTGGCATGTTATTTTTCTGTATCTTGTTATGTCCCACTGAGGACCTGGTTCCCTTCCAGATTTAGACGAGGCCTTCTATCCCACGGTGTATGGTCCAGGACAGGAGACTAGGCATGCCATCGAGGAAGAACTAGAGGAGACACCATCAGAATCTACCTGATTCTAGGATATGCTCTCTTGGCGATGGGATGTTTTGTTAGATAGACGATGTTCAGTCTATCTTGTTTTCTGTATTATTATTATATTTTGACAGTGGGTTGTTCCCACAAGATGTGTAATATGACATTATCAGACTCAGCATTATATATATTCAGCACTATTTCCTGACATTTTCTGTGGATGAGATAGACTTGCCTGTACTAGACTTGTAGTATTCTAGGACAGCGTAGCACGTTCCTTTGGGTCCATAAAAATGGATTAAACCCTTAGTGACGTGTCAGCTGGCTAATGCCACGTGGCCTAGTTCCTTACATTTTGGGACTGGGGCGTGACAGTGGCAAAATGGGTCATATCAAGAGGAACGACATGAAGCTCAAAGCTGAGAAGGCCAAAGACAAGGACGATCAAGAGGATCTCATGGCTATGAGAGATCTCATCATCGCAGCAACCGATGCAGAGAAACCTTGTGGCAAGTGTCATGATGACGATTGGGTCATGGACACGGGAGCGTCGTATCATGCCACTCCATATAGGAGGATCTTCACGTCATACCGCGGCGACATGTTTGGACGTGTAAAGATGTGCAACAAGGGGACAACTGCAGTTGTAGGCATCGGTAATGTGCACTTGACAACGGAGCTTGGTGATGAGCTCGTTCTCAAGGGTGTGCGACATGTACCGAGTTTGCGCTACAACTTGATTTCGGTAAGGAGGCTGACGGATGATGGCTATCGCAGTTTGTTTGGTGACAAAGATCGGATGTTTACGAAGGATTTCCAACAGCTGGCTCAATTTTTTTTATGTTGTAACATGTACAGGTTCAAACCGCTGAGTTGTACAAACATGTCACAAATATCAGATGGAGACCCCATGTGATTTAAAACTCTCAATTGACTAATGACTAGTTGTAAAGCCACATCTTCAAATCCTATTTCACTAACACAATATTTTTTAGATAATTGCATGTAACTCTTAAATCCTTATTGACTAATCCTACCTAAGCAATATTCATTATGTTTGCATGTAGCATGTTAGATAATTGCATCCCCACAAGGGCCATTAAAATTTATTTTCTTTGGAAGAAATTGGGCCAATCTCCACAAAATTTTGACAAACACGTTTCGGATGCTCTGAAGACCCTCGTGGAACTGCATTGGTCAATTGCTTTGTTGGACATGCAAGAAAGAACTCTGATATGGGTGCCTTCGTAACTCTCTTTCCACAACCAGGACACTTTCTTCAATGGCACTACAATTAGTCAAACATTTATTATGTCCAACACAAATCTTCTATTTTTATGTCTCATCCTCTCACCTTCTATTCGATGTAAGAGTAAATTTTCTATATAACAAAACTTTGTAATTTTTTAATGACAAATTTGAGATACAATCTAAAAGATAAAACTTATGTGATTGTGACATTAAGACTTGTTTGGTTCGACGAATTGAAAAAAATGTAGAAGATATTTTTTCGTAAGCATTACGGTGAAATAAAACAATGTAATTTTTTTTAATGCTTTAAAGAAGTGGAGATTATAAATAAAAAATTCTAAAGTTTGATGTTTGAATGGTTGTTGAAGTGAATTAAAAGTGTAATTTTTTGTTGAAATAACATGAATAGTAAATTTTTTTTTGTTAAAGTAGAGACGAAATGATCCTCCAACCAAACGTGCGAAATGAGAATAATAATTTTTCACTTTCATGCTTCACTTCGGAGGAGAAAAAACTCCTATGTCAAAACTTCGATGTCGTGTCAGAAAAAAAATTACTGTTCATATCAAATTACAGTAAACCTTATTTACAAATTCTTCAACCAAATACGTGAAGTGACAAAAAAAAAAACTAAATTTTGGCTACTTTTGCATTACCTAATATCAACCAGAGTGACAACAAAAGCGTATAGCCTCTCTAAGGGGGAGGAATTGACACAATTATAATTATTCCTTTCCATCACACCATGGATTATTTCTCACCATATGACATATGATGGTATGGTCATAATAGACTTTTTTAGGGGAATTACACTTCTTATTCGAGACTGTCAATTTTTTTTCTGCAGGAATGAATGACTGTGATCGTCCTAAAATTGATATACTATCAAAATATTTGACAGTCCTACCTAGAAGGACTATAAAAAAATTTGACAGTATGTCTATTTAATATTATATGAATTGTCAATTTCATATAAAAAAATTTGACAGTATGTCTACATATTGAAAGGACTGTCAAAAATTCAAACAGTTCTAAAAAAAAAAAATTTTTACCAGTTCCGAATAACTTTCGTAGGATCCTTAAAAAAAAAAACCAACATAATACAAAACCTTTACCCATTCAATAAGCTACCTCTTCCCTTTTCTTTTCTTTTCTTTTTTTTGGTCTCTCTACTTTCGGCATAACATGACACAATGACCGACCAGCATAGAATCCAATATAAAAAATTAGCAAAACTCCAACAAAACAAAAAGAAAACTTGTAAGGGCATTTCCGTAAAAGACAAACTCTCCCTTTCACTTTCAGACGGAGAAAAAAAGCGCACACATGCAGTGGAGCAACAGCCACTAAGGGTATTTTGGTAAGAATGTTTTTATAGATTTTATGGTATTTTTAAATTGATCGTTTATAAAAATTTTTCATTATTTTTATGAGACATCAGTTTTGGTCGGTTCAAAATTTTAATTTTGGATGACTTTATAAACATCTCAAATCAATAAAATTTTGAATAATTTTATTACTTTATTTTATTTATTCTTATAATTTTTTTTTTTAAATCGTTCGTTACCAAGTACGAATTAAATTAATTTAAAAATTGCTACTTAGAATTACTCAAAATCGAATCTCTTATAATCGTTCATAATCGATACTCTAAAAATAACTTATAAACGTTACTTCCAAAATTGTCAAACAGATTCTAAAAATTTTTTTCTATCAGATTTTAAAATTTCTTGAATTTGGCCGTTCCCTAGTACTTATTCCACTTTTAATTTTATTCCCAGCATTTGAATAATGATTCTCTAATTAATACAACCAATATATTTCCACCAAAAGTCTGTATTGCTCCTTCTTTCCCTACCAATAACGTACCAACATTGTTGTTGGTCTCATTTACTTATTCTCTCCTTCTCCTTCCTCTTGCTTGATTGGTGTTGGAGAATAAAAAAAGGAGTCTTTTTTCTTCTCTGGAGAGATGGTTGGTGTGTTGATGGAGATGAGATGGGTTGAGATTGGATGAGAAGAGCAGCTGCTGCTGATTGTGAGAATCTCTGCAACTTTTTTTTTTTTTTTTTTGCTCACTGGTTTTGTCAGATTTTTTTTGATGTTTTGCTAAGACCAAGTTGGAAAATTTTAGATCTTTTTTTTATGTTCCTTGGATTGATTTTGTTGGGTTTGTGGGCATCCATCAGATTGTAGATTGATCAGAAAAGCTTGCTTGATAGAATTTTGACCCAGATGGAAAGAATTTAGGTTTTTATGTTTTGCTGTTATTATGGATTGATTTAGTTGGGTTTATGGGCATGTGTGCATCAGATTATAGATTGATCAGAAAACATTACTTGTGATTGTTTCTGTAACCCTTTTTTATTGATATTATCAAACCAGTGTTTTTATGGACGTTTTTAACAAGACCAAGTTGGGGAAAAAATGGTTTATGGATTTATTTGGTTCTTAGAGATCATGAAGTAGTTTTTTTTTCCTATGGGTATTGTCAAAATAAGAATGTTTGGATGTATTTGTTAAGATCCAGTTGGAAAAAAAGAGCAGTTTTTATTTTTTTGGGTGCTCTTCTTATGTTTTGATTTGCTTCATAGATATCATAAATTGATACAAAAAATCTTACTTGTGAAGTATTGTTTGGTATTGAAGTTTGCCCATCTGATGGTTCTTCTATTTTCTTCTCCAGTTTTCCTTTTAATTATGATTACTGCATCTCTTCTATTGGTTCCTTGATATAGATGTAAGAATTCATGACCCATGTCCTGCAATCTTCATCCTTCTTCTTCAGAAAGATGTGATCTTTTTTTCTTCTTTTCAAAACTAGTCTCTCTTTTTTTTTGTTCTTATGGCTTATTTGGTTGTTGAAGAGGTTTGGATTAATGGAATTTATCAGATCATAAATGGATTAAAAAAATCATTGGTGTAGCCAGAAAACTTTTTGGATTATTTTGTTAAGGCCCAATTGAAGAAAATAGGTTACTTTGTGAAGTATTATCTGATATAGATGTACAAGGTTGTGAAAAGCGCTAGGCGCCAGGCGGGCGGGCAGCCGCCGCCTAGCGCCTAGCCCGCCCAGGCGACTGTCCATACGGCCGCCTAGATCCAGGCGGTTCAAAAAAATAAAATAAAATCTAAAAAACCTACTAAAAATTGCAGAAAAAGTCCATAAAATCCTAAAATATGTATAGTCGAGCGTCAAGGGGACTAGGCGGGCGCCTAGGCGGACATCGGGCGGGCACCAGCCGCCTAGTGCCTAGGCGGCCGCCTTTTAGAACAGAGTAGATGTACTAATCTGTGATTTAGTTGCTGTAATCTTCATCATTTTTTCTTCACCTCCTCCTCAAAGATATGATCTTTATTTAGTTCTGAATCATGTTAGGTTTCTGGATGCATGTTGTTTTCAAATTTTTGTTTTTCCTGTGGATGCATAATGATAATATGATAGTTGGTTCCTAAATCTTTTATCTGGGGTTTGATCAGGTAGTAGAAACATTTTACAAGGTTGGATCTATCAGTATTTTTGCCTACGTCGAAACTCTGAGGTGAGAATTCGCAATTTTATTGAGATCTTCTATATTTATTTGGCATTTTGGTCTTATACAAACTGGTTTTATTTTTGGCTCTGATCAGGTTATTCTTTTTCCGTCACAACGTATCTTGCTTGTATCCAGGTTGTTTTGTGTGAGGTATTCTTCATGTTCTAATGTGATACTTTGGATCCAGTAATGTCTTCACGAATACTGATTTCTTCGTGTCAGAATTTATTTGGCCATATCTTCATTGTTTCGTGATGCTCTTGTGTAGGTAGCTTAAAATTCACTTGAGAGGAATATAAAACTTGGGATACTTTGTTCGAGAGTTTACATCTTCCTCTGGCGTGGGGTTATTATTTCTGTATCGATATTGGGATCAAGACCGTTGAAGGTTGAACCAGTTAGTGTTTTGTTGGATCTCTTGGAACCATGGCGACGCTGCCACATGCTAATTCCAGAAGGTTGTACTCATGGTGGTGGGATAGCCATATTAGCCCAAAGAACTCTAGATGGCTTCAGGAAAACCTGACAGGTATTCTCTCTCCTTGTCTTGTCTGTAGCCTTTTGATGGATTGATATCATGCAAACTTGGTCTTTATATGGAAAGAAGTGAGCTTTTTGTACCCCAAAAGCAAGATGCTGAAGGGTGTATTCTATGACTTGATAATCATCTTCAAGAGTCAATGAAGTTAGTTCCCAGTGTTGAGCAAGTATTAGTTTGTAGGATTTTCTGAAGATCTTATTAGATCCTCTGCATCATGAGTTGCTTTAACATCCGCAATCATAAATAAATTTAATGGTAGAAGTAAGAACCTAGTTTCATGTATTTCAGTTCTAATAGTTGAACTTGATGCTGCAAGCAATCAATGTTCTAAATGGTGTCCGCCTAGGCGGTAGGCGGTTGCTCTCCGCACCGCCCGTTGGCGTCTTGACAATGGAGTAGACGGCCATCAGAGGTTTGGCGGCATAGGCGGAGGTGAGTACGTGGCACGCGGTGTACTCTAATTCAAATTATGTAGTAGAATGAGTTAGGCGGCGGTGTAGGCGAACGTCTAGACGGAGCAATACCTGACTAGATGTTTTGGCAAAATAGTTTTGCAAGCATTATGGACCTATGAGTCACTTTTACATGACTTAAACTTCATAAACATTTGTTCTACAACTTAGCTATGCATAAAAAAAATCCTTAAAATATGCATATTATGCAAAAACAGTGGTAAAATAGTAAAAAAAAAACCCAAAATGTATTGAACGTCTAGGCGGCGCCTAGGTGTCCTAGGCGGTAGGCGGACCCTTTCCGCCGCGCACCCGCCTACCGCCGTTTAGAACATTTCAAGCAATTGAAGAGTTCGATCTGAAGTCCTTCATATTATGATAATAGCTTTGAATTATTCCTCTCGTGTAGAAATAAGAATCATTCGCCTACTTTTCCTCTATGCAGCAACAGTGACAACTGAGTTTCCAAAGTTTGTCAAGTTCAGGAAATTTAGATAACTGTAAGTTGACTTTAGAGTTTTTCGAAACCTGGAGTTTGAAAACCAATAACTGTGTTTTCATGTGGGCCTGGAGTTATTGGAAGCCCAGGCTGGCTTGTTGGTGCAAATAGTGATCAAGATTACCTGGGTATACCAACTCCAAATGTTTAGAAAAAGCACAATGTCCATTCTGGTTTTTTGGAGTTAAGAAAATTGCATTAAACCGCACAAAACTGCAATTTTCTTACCTCCAAAATCCAAGCCTTATTAGTTTACTTCTGCAGTATCTGTTTTTAAATATTTTGTTATGGAATCTTGCTATTTGTTTGTCATACTGCCACGTCTAATTCATTTTTATATGAGTTACAGCTATGGATGTGAAAAATGTTTACTTTGTATTACTTGGAAAACAAGATTCTAAATGGCGGTAGACGGGTGCGCGGCGGAAAGAGTCCGCCTACCGCCTAGGCGCCGTCTAGGCGGTTGATACATTGTGGATATTTTTTACTATTTTACTACAGTTTTTTGCATTATATACATATTTTAAGGATGTTTCATGCATAACTATGTTGTAGAAGAAATATTTATTAAGTTTTAGTCTTGTAAAAGTGAACCATAGGGACCATAATGCTTGTAAAACATCTTGTTAGGTATTGCTCCGCCTAGGTGCCCACCTACGCCGCCTACGCCGTCAAAGCTCCGTTGGCCGCCTACTCCACCGCCTACCGAAAAGCAGTGCGGAGAGAGACCGCCTACCGCCTAGGTGCCGCCTAGACGGTTGAGGCGGGCGCCATTTAGAACAATGTTGGAAAGCTAGTTATGCTCAAAAGTCAGTTCCTGTGTCCTAGCTTTTATAGCATGCAAAGTGTTATTTGGAAGTTACTAAATTATGTTAAAATAAACTCATCACAGTAATTAATTGTATACTAAACTTCTAAGGTGGACTAGTAACGTCAAGAATAACATAAAGTAACTAGATATAACAATTAGGTATTGATTTGTTTCATGCTGTTACATACAAGCTAGATTAGAAGCCATTACTCAGTCAACACTGTTTTCTCAGTCAAAGTACAAAAGCATAACTTAGTCAACACTGTTTTATGGATAAAGAAGCTCTTTGAAGAGATGGTGCCTTTCAGAAACAATTAAAAAATCATAAACTATTGAATTCTGCTGCAAACAACTATATATTAGTTTATTGGCAAGTTGCAACGGCAAAGCATTGGCCTATGTAATGAGATGATTCCAAAGCCATTATTTATAAGTTGCAGCGACAACAAGATGTTGAGGATACTCCAACCACGGCTGATTGGCAAGCAGCTATTAAGGAGTTCACAATTGTGGAATGTCTCACATGTGTGGCACATCTATGGTGAACATAAAGAAACATGTGTAAATCTTCACGATTAACATTTTGAAAATTCTCTCCATGTGTCAACTTGCCAGGATAGTATTGCAGAATGCAATGTATTTGGCTTGAGTATCCAAAAAGAAAATGTGCTAGATATTACCTAAATATTTCATGATATACCTATACATGCAAAATGTTGACGAGATGTCATCATCACCTGAAAAGCCTTTCCAACAAAAGTGGAGTCGACTATGGAGATGAGTTTTTGTTGGGAAGGCTTTCCCGCACCATTGACTCAATTTTACTACGTAACCTGAGACCCAGCCCATGAGCTGGTGAAAAATTAGTAAGCAAGGCAGTACTAAGCAATGAAAGGCCTTGGCAAAATATAACTATCATGTAATGTACTAGCAGAACAGGTTTATACACATACCAAGTACACCTCTTGTCAACAACACTGGTATAAAAGAGACATAATGCTACCAAGGATATGCAACCGTAGAAGAATACTAATAGTTTTTTATCCTATTATTTGACCTTTTTGGACGATATATGCAACTATTTCTTTATTAATATTAACATGCACAGTATGTGTCTGTGTACGAAGCTCAAGCATGGTTCCACAACATTGGGTTGTTGATATGATTTGAAGGCAGCTTGCAATGTTGTTGGCCTGTGGCATTATAGACAAATAAGATGATCTGTTAGAGTTTAGCTGGTCCGGCTTCCACAAAAAATAGTAGAAGTCCATGCTATCTGTCATTAGTAGTCTTTCTGATGAAGAAAATACTAATTTATATCAGCCATTTTATGTCCTTCTAGTTGCTGCAGAAAATATTCTTCACGTCTCACATGCACAATATAGGGGGAAAACAAAATTCGTAAGCGGGTTTTACAGATCCATTGAAGTTCTGACATTTGTAATTTGTTGGGAGTTTTCTGCCTCTTGTCAAGTGTATGTTTAGGAACATACACCTTGACAACCCTCAACAATGGATGCCTAGATGGGAGAGTGGTAATACATTATACGATGGAAAAGAAATGGGCAGAATTGTGAGGAAACGGATGATTATTTTATGGTTTATATGATGCATAAGTTAGGAGAAAAAAAAAATTATGCTTCAGTTAAAAGAGCTGCTAATAGTAGAAATGATTGTTTTAGTTGAGCATTCTGACAATTGAAGAATAAGATGAATTGATGGTTTAGACGATGCATCAATTAGGAAAAATGATAATATTTTTTTAGTTAAAGAGCTGCCAGTAGTAGGGGCTGATGTAAATGAACATTCTATAAAATAAGGTATGACATTGCTAGTGTGAGAGGAGATGGCCTTAGAAAAGATTAATAAAAAGGTCGCTCCAGTGCCACGAGGCTCCCCGCTTACGCAGAATCATGGGAGGATCAAAATCATGGGAGGATCAAGATGTATGCACCCTTACCTCCATATATATATATATATATATATATATATATATATATATATATATATATATTTATGGAGTGTGTTTCTGTGACTCAAACCTGCATCCTCCAGTATGCAAACAAGCCTTAATGTCGCGGCAAGTGGTCCTCTTATAAATAATGCAGTTAATGACAGGGAGAAGATGACCTTAATAAAGCTTGATATAAAACAATCGAAACGACCAATCATGAAACTGAGTGAAGGCTCTGTTGTTGATTCTTGTGAAGGGATTTTTATTTTATGCACATAAACTAGGAGTGCCTTGCAGGAGATACATTTCAAGAGACTTCCCTCATTGTTGTTTCTACAAAGATACATATGAAAATGATTTATGTAGGTCAATTTGTTTTTCTTGGATTTAATATTCCATGTGTTTTTTTGTTGTAGTATTTTGCAGATATTAAATGCCTTACGACCATTCAACATTCATATGTTTTCAATCTCTTAGTTGTTGATGATGGGCTTCTATATCTCGTCACTAATATGCTGCATGTAACTGAACAGATATGGACAAAAATGTTAAGGCAATGATCAAACTTATAGAAGAAGATGCTGATTCCTTCCGCAAGAGAGCAGAAATGTACTACAGAAAGCGCCCTGAGCTTATGAAACTGGTGGAGGAATTCTACCGAGCATATCGTGCACTAGCAGAAAGATATGATCATGCAACTGGTGCTCTTCGCCAGGCACATCGAACGATGGCAGAAGCATTTCCAGACCAAATTCCATTTTTATTACCTGACGAGCCTCAAATTTCTGAAATGCTTCCCCTGAATGATGGTGATACAATCAAAGAAGGATTTAGGCAGATGAATGGGATGTTCTCAACAGTAGAAGAGGCAACTCCTGCAGATTCTGCTGTAGCCTCCCAGTTATCAGAAGGGAACCAAAGGCTCAAGAACCAGATCTCATCTGAGTCAGAGCGTGCAGATAAAGCTCAAGCTGATATTGACAGTTTGAAAGGCACCATCTCCAAACTAGAATCTGACAAGGAAACTGATTCTCTTCAATGCCAGCTATCTCAGGAAAGGATATCTAGCCTTGAGGCTGAACTTTCTCGTGCCCAAGAAGAACTGAAGAAGCTTAATGATGAAATGCTATCAAGTATCACTAACTTAAAAATTGTAGAAGAACAACACCATCTTCTGGAAGAAGGGAACCAAAGGCTCAAAAACCAGATCACATCTGAGTCAGAGCGTGCAGATAAAGCTCAAGCAGATGTTGAGAGTCTGAAAGGCACTATCTCGGAACTAGAATCTGTCAAGGAAACCGCTTTTCTTCAATGCAAGCTATCACGGGAAAGGATATCTAGCCTTGAGGATGAACTTTCCCGCACTCAAGAAGACATGAAGAAGCTTAATGATGAAATGTTGTCAAATATCACTAACTTGAAAAGTGTTGAAGAACACTGCCATCGTCTGGTGGAAGTAAACAAATCTTTGCAGTTGGAACTGTATATGTGTAAAGAGAAAGCTAAAACAAAGCAGGCAGAACTTGAGACACGGCAGGAAGAGCTGGAGAAACTTAAAGTTTCCATAGAAGAAGAAAAACAAAGATCTGTACAGCTTGAAATGGCTCGCCAATCACTGGAGGAGTTACAGTCTCGATCTCAAGAAGAAGTGAGGCATTTGACTTTGGAGGTGCAAAATGGGGAAGAGGTGCTGAAGAACATGGAATTGACTAAAGCTGGTTTAGAAGTAGAATTACAGTCGCTCAAGGAGGAAAATGCTCGCGTAAAAGAGGAAAACTTCACTTTTTCATTGAAAGTTATGAATCTGCAAGATGAAGTAAATGAGTCAAAAAGGAGGCTTGAAGAGGAACTAGAGCACCACATGGAGGAAAATGGTAGCCTCAAAGAGAAAAACTTCTCTGCTTCGCTGATGATAACAAATCTGCAAAATGAAATAAGTTTGTTTAAAGAATCAAAAAGGAGGCTGGAAGATGAAGTACAACTCCTTGTAGAAGAAAAGAAAGCTCTTCAACATGAGATCATCTCTATGAAAGAAGATAAAGCACTTTTAGAGCTGAGACACAGTGAGCTGATAGAGAAAATAGGAGCTGTAAATTTAAACGTAGAGTCCCTTCAAGCACTGGTAAAGGAGTTACAAGATGGGAATGTAGAGCTGAAAGAGATGTGCAAGATGCATGAAGATGAAAAAGCTGTTCATTTGGATAACTTGAAACGAATGGAGAAGATAGCAGAGAAGAATAATGTCTTAGAAGCTTCTGTTTCAAATGCCAATTTGGAGTCGGAAGAGCTAAGAGAGAAAATAAAGACACTAGAAGGGTCCTGTGAAACTCTCCGAGACGAAATTTCCATGCATATTTCTGACAAGGCTATTATGGTGTCCCAGATAGAGACTATTGCTCAGAATATGGAGATGCTATCAGAAAAAAATACTTTGTTGGAGAATTCGCTGTCAGATGCTACCGTTGAACTTGAAGGTGTGACAGTAAAGTTGAAATCGTTAGAAGAAACATGCCAGTCTCTCCAAGATAACGAGTCCAATCTTCTCTCAGAAAATAGCACCCTTATAGCTCAGGTAATAAGGCAATTCCCATACCAGATAAATTCCCCTTTATCACTTAAATTGGCATGCACGGTATCTTGTGATTTTGACATTCATATAATGCCTATTAGAAACTCCTTTTCAAATTTTTTTACATGCTCTTTATAAGCTAAATAATACTGGTCTACTTTCAAGTATAGATAATAACTTTCTTATCTTTTGGTATAGTTGGTTTCTTCATGTAATATTTATTTAATAATTTTTCTTTTAATCAATTGCCATGGTGCTTTTGTCAGGTTGAAAGCATTGGCCGCAGCCTGGAGAACTCTGAGAATACACATGCAGAACTAGAATGCAAAAACATGAATCTAGAGAAAGAAAAAGAAAATATGCTTCATCAAGTCATAGAGCTACAAGCTTCTTTGAAAATGGAAAAGGAAGAGCACGAAAATGTTCTGCAGTTTAATATGTACCAACTGGCTACTTTAGAAAAGCAGATCCGTATCCTCCAAGAAAAAGGGTGGCTCAGGGAAGAAGTGCTTGAAGCAGAATGTAATAAACTCATTAATGCCCACTTGGAGAATTTCATCTTGCGAAGATGTTTGCATGATATGACAGAAAAATGTGTGATTCTTTCAGACAAATGTGAGAAGAACCTAGAGACGTTAAGGTGCAAAGAAAATTTTATTTTAGAACTTGAGTTAGAAAGCTTCGGACAGAAGAACAGTTTGTCGGCATTGTCTGAGGACAATGAGAAGTTGCTGGAAGGAATAAATCATGTGATGGAGACACTTAATATCAACAATAATGGGCCTCCTAGTTATCAACATTTTGATCTTATTTTGAAAGAAATTAAAGATCTCAAGTCTACAATTTCAGATGCTCAATATGAGCAGCAGCATCTGATTATTGAGAAATCAATTATTCTCACCTTTTTAGAGCAATCTAAACTGGATATGGTGAATCTGGAGTTGGAAAAGGATGGCGTTGATCGAGAATTCAAAGTTAAGTGTGAAGAATTTTCAGTGTTGCTGAGCGAGAAGCAGAAACAGATGGAGATTAATGAACACTTGAGAAAAGAAATGCAGGGCTGCAACCAAAGGGAGGAAGGACTAAATGCCGAGATGATGATGGTGTGCCTAAAGTTAGCCAATCTGGAAGAGGCTCACTCTAGTTTGCAAGGTGAAATCAGTAAGTTGCTTGATGAAAACCAGTCCTTGTCAATGAAGCTATATGACTTGCATGATGGAAAGGAAACCTTGGAAGAGGAAAACAATGTTCTTCTTCAAGAGCTAATCACTCTAGAGTACCTTTGCCTGACTTTCCGGAGTTACAATGTTGAGAGAGAAGTCAACTTACAGATGCTAGGTAATGATCTAGACAAGAAGATCAAATCAATGAACATAAAATTGGGAGCTTTAGAGATTGAAAACACAAACCTCAAGGAGTCAGTTGCTGATTTGGAGGATTTGAAACAACGTTTAGTGATTCTTGAGTACGATGTAAACACATCCAGAAGTGAATGCAAGGAATTGATAGCACAGATTGAAACAGAGAAGAAGCTTGTTGTGCAAAAAGACATGGAATTGTTACAAGCTACTCGTAACTTCCAAGTCTTACAAAACAAAAACTCAGAATCGTGCAGAAATCTTGAGCAACTTATAGTGGATGTTGATAATGCTAAAGTGGTCAGAGAAGAGTTTGAGAAGAAAATCATAGCATTATCAGAAGATAAGCTTGACAAGGATAATGAAATTGTTTTTCTTCGTCAAGCTACTGGTACATTGTGCGGGGAACTTGACCAATTGCATGAAGAAGTACGATATCTTAAAAACAGAGAACAATATTTAACATCTGAGCTGCAGGAAGGAATTGATGGGGCCAAGTCCTGTGAGGCGGAGATCACAACATTATTGCATGACTCGCAAATCACCACTATCAATGCATCAGTCTATGAAGAAAAGATGCTCGAGTTGTTATTGACATGTGAGAGCCTTCAGATAATTGCTATGGTACAAAGGGAGAAGTTCTATGAGGAAGCCACTCTAAGAGATGTGTTTGAGGAGGACTTGAACAAGAAGCTTGAAGTTCTAGTTGGTGAAAACAGAGCTCTAAAGGAAGAACTGGATGTGCATATGCCCCTTGTGTTGTCTTTATGTGATGATGTTGCCTCTCTGGAAGCATGCATCATTTCACCAACAAAGCGTCATTCCTTGAACCATCAGGAGAAGCAGGTACATTACAACAAGAACAAACATCTCTAATGCCATTTACTTGCTCATATGTCTATTGTAGTTGAATATAGATGCAATTTACTATACCATTACCACTTTAATTTCTGCCTTTTGAAAACCAGCTCACATAACATACATTCCATTTCATTTATATTAAAGCAATATAACTCTGTAACTGGGTGACTTCACTTGCATATTATATTTAATTTTTAGTAGTGGTATGGAAGTAATGAAATTAAATTTTTTTCCCTGTTTGGAGTTTGCATGTAAAAGATATGACGTGCAAGAAGGAAGTGATGTTATGACTGAAGAGGGAAATTATAGGATTTCAGATTCTATTCAAAACTAAAAGCAATAGTAGGATTTTAAGGACATTTCCGATTCTGGCAAGCTATCTCCTATACATCTGGAAATGGTTGTGACTGGAAGGTCACTAGATGAGGCATTGCAAGGTCTAATGTGACTGGAAAGCACTCTCAATAGACTCCAAGACCTCAAAAGTGGGCAGAAATCTAGAGGTTGTAAATAGTGATGGATTAAAATCCTGTTTTGAAGTCATGTCATGTTTCTATAGAATATCCATTTAAGATGAAGAGATGATTGGGCCACACAGCATCAGAGGTTTGCTTGTGGCTGTTCCTAACTGCATTTAAATCCCTTACTTTTAGGGAGTATGGACTATGGTTCCTTAGGATTATTGTTGACTGAATAGGCCAGACAATTATGGCGAACTAATGCCTGTGGTTAATAAAAAAATAAAACAATGATGGATATCTGTTTTGTAGTTCTGTTTTAATTTCATGATTAGAAGCTATGTGGGCATTGGTCTAAGAGATTATTTAATAATATTGATGTCCCAACGTGGTTTGGTGTTGCATACACTCTAATAAGAGCCATATCCCTCTTATTGTATCCAGCTGCAGTTTGGCCAGAACCTTTGACATTATTGATTTAATATATAGAATAAGCCACATCTTCCATCTCCTTCATTTTACTTGAGTGCATTTTCCTTGATGCTTGTAAAATTTATTGATTTAGTTTTTGTTTGGATATTTTTCATTATATCTCTATTTATGGGGGTAAAGTGCAAAAAAACTCTCCTTAGATTTACGTTTTTGCATTTAAATACCTATGGCTTCAAAAAATTCTTACATTTTTATTTTGGCTCAGTTTACACCCATTTTAAATTCTGCTGTTAACGGATGTTAAAATATGCCTGAAATGACGATTTTACCTCTTCGCCCATTCTCTTCAACCCCCCCTCCCCCTCCCCCCCCTCTTAAAATAATCACTAACGGTCAAATCTTACGGTTTATAGACGGTAGGGAACATTTTGATCGAGTCATATATCGCGGAAGGGTTTAATTGCTATATTTGTCTATCGAGTCTTATTTTGCTAACGAGAAAAATTGGAGGAGGGATTTTTTGCACTTTACCCCTATTTATGGAACATTTTTTAGGATATTATTCTTTAAATCTGGTAAAAGATGAATAGTTTTAGACAATATCCTTAGATAGCATGATGGCTATGGAATCAGATCGTTTTCCAATATTAGATTCCTCGTACAAATATGTTCAGTGACTAGAGAACTATAGACAGACACTATTGAAAACCCAATAACAACAGTAGAACATATTGTGTGATAATAGTTCCCTTTAGGCGTTTACAATTGTGCCTGATAATTTTGGAAAATCCATATTGGATGCTTTGCCACACCTGACATAATGTCCAAACTCATCACATTTGCCACTACAAAACATCATGTCATCTATTCCGTATAAGTTGTGCTTCTTACCTCGACCACCACACTTCTGCACACAATACCATGATATGCACAAGCAAATCGATACACGATACCTTAATACCATACACGAGCTGACAACCTAGTTCCAAACCTAGAAATCCTAATTCTAGAGCAAGGTTAAAAGTATCGGTATCGGACCATTCCTATGAGTATCGATATCGGCGGTTTCGGATCGGAGTATCGGATTTTTTTGTATCGGAAAGTAAATAACTATTAGTAAATTATTAATATTTTAGAAAATATATTTTATACATTTTGTTATAATTTTAAGTATTTTCAGTGTTGTTTCTTAATAGTTTTAAAATTGAATGAAATAGAAGTCACCTTTCCCGATTGATTTACATACGATACATAAGTTTCTCTTAACATGTTTTTTACAACCTTACTATGCTTTTACACCTTACTAATTGGTCCTTTTTGTTCAATTTTTTCTGTCGAATTGACCGAAAAGAGACCTCTAATATTGGTACCGGTCAGTATCGGGTATCGGTCGGTATCGGATCGTGACATGTCAAACCGTATCGGTATCGGCCGTATCGGATCGGTATCGACCGATACTCCAAACTATGTTCTAGAGCTTCAGAAGTTGGCACCATCTTATTGAATGGATTCATGATTGCATTCTGTTCCTCCCCCAATAGGGGATAGCCATTGATCATGACTTACATTTTAAAAAGTCATTATTTATTCTAACTGAAAGGCATGTGGGCAATATGTTCTTCCATCTGCATGGACTCTTGGATTTTATATGATTGTTGAATAACATAGACAATAGTACACTTTAAAGATTAACATGCTCGAATTATCAGTTTCTCAAAGTAATGGGTCAAAGGCTTGAAATGCTAGAAGTTCAAATAGATCAAATTAGCATATAAATTTCAGATTGATATATAGAGTTAACTCATTTATATTCTTCAAAGGCTAAGATTTTGCATTAGTATGGTCTTTGATACTTGCATATTAATGAAAAAAAATGTAATGACCAGTGCCATGATTTGGCTTGAAAAGCTTACAACCTTTGTAATGTTCGTCAAAGTGTAATAAGCTAACAACATTAGTATGGTCTTTGATACTTGCATATTTAATGTTATAATGACCCTAAAGTTTATTAAAAGAGATAATTCTGACTCAATTATGTTCGTCAAAGTGTAATAAGTCGCATCTGATGGCCTTTGGTACACACATATTGACAAAAGAACAGTATATAACCTTTGTTTTGATCAGAGAATAGCCGTAATTTTAAAGTACTGGTAGTTATCCGATGGAATACTTGCAGTACGAAAGACGATATTAACACCACTAGTAGATTCTGTATGATCTCCGTATATAATCTTTGCTTTGATCAGAGGATAGCCATAATTTTAAAGTACTAATAGTTATCCGTCGGAATACTCGCAGTAAGAAAGACAAGATTAACACAACTAGTAGATTATGTATGATCTCAGTCCACTAGGTTTGGTGATGCTTTCTGAACAAATGAGGATCCTTGAGAGTGTCCTTCCTAGATTTGTATGGTTCACGCGCATGTCCACTAATATGAACCATATCCAGCAAATGTACCCTGATGCCAGTTTGCAAACCTTTGCTTCGAGAGGTGCAAAATGTGTTGTTTAATGTTAAATGATTTACCATGTAGAACAAGTTATCTTGTCCATCTTATACGATCCTTTTAGTATGTATTTTGATCTTTATGATAGTTTTTATTGGCTCTTGATAAAGGGACTACAAAAATGACTCGGGGCTAGCCCAGTTAGATATAATTTTTACTCAAGCTAGTCCAAATTTTACTAGGGCTATCCACCCTCTTCACCTCCCTCCTTCTGCTCCTCCCCCACCCCCACCCCCTCCGGCCTCGCCTCCTTCCTCTCGCGATTTTTCGCCTCTCCGTGTCGTTGACCTCGCCATCAACCGCGTCGCCGCCGCCAAGCCGCACCTCAAGCACCTTCCCGTTGGCTCCGTCACGAAGGCGATGAAGAAGAAGAAGCAGCGTGCGGGGGGCTGCGTGCGGCGAAGGCATGCGCTTGTGGGGGGCTGCGGCTACGCCTCGAGCCGCCGATGGCGGCGGCAGCAGCGGAGGCGACCGCGTGTGCCTACGCCTCGCCGCCGCCCCCGCACGCGCGACTCCTCCTCCTCCCCCGCTTCCTCCTCCTCCTCCCGTTCCTCCGCTTCGTCCCCCCCCCCCCCCCCCCCCCCACACACACACACACACCCCCCCCCCCCCCGGCCTCCACGCAGCCCCGCCCTCGTGTCACCTCGCGTAGCCCTCCCCTCTGGACTGTCAATTTTGACAGTCCTACCAATTGGAAGGACTGTCAAAATTTTGACAATTCTAAAAAATCAACGTAATTTTGTAGGACTGTCAAAATTTTGACAGTCTTGATTATAAAAAAAATCAATTGGAAGTGGACAACCTGGTGAGTAATTTTTGGGAGTGGCAAACTTGTAATTATCCATGGTGAAAATTTGGGCTGTCCTGAGTCTTTTTTGTAGTGCCTTTATCAAGAGCCTTTTTATTTAAGTTCATAGATATTGTCTATTTATTCTCTGAGGCACTGCAACCTAGCAAGCTGAATTTGAGATGTTGCACCAACGACACATTATAATGCAGAATTTTTCTGATTCCAACTATGAATATTATTAACTTGTTGTTTTTGATTTATTCAGAATAATTCATGTGTGCCTCTTCAGCATGAAAAGAATGACGATGAGAAAAATGCAGATTATACAACCATGTCTGCAGGAACTTTGGAACTGCAAAAGTTGCATGCAAAGGTTAATGCACTTCAGCTGGTGCTTATGGATACGATGGATCACCTAGAGCAGGAAAGGTCTGTTTCCGATGCTAATTTACAGGATGCAATGAGAAAAATTGATGAATTAAATTCGGGAAGAAATATAGGCCAAGGGAAATCAGAAGTGAACAAAGGTACTATCTTACATTCCAAAAAGAAAGAGGAGTTTGTCGATCTTCAAAATGGTGATGCTGAAAAATCTAGAGAAAGCTATGATCAAATTGTGAAAGATATTCAGCTGGATCATGTTCTGAGCTCTTCACAGTATGACGATGGCGCTAGTTCACGTGCTCCTAGTACAATAGAAAGTGCTGAAACCAAGTATGAGATGGAGTTGTGGGATAATGGAGACTCTAACAAGCCAGCAGCTTCATTTCGCGATCTAGAGTGTCAGCAAATTGAAGTAGTGGAGGAAAGAAGGAATGAATTCCCATCTTCAAAATTGAGTTTCGACAAGCTAGAAGTGCCAAAGATGAATCAAGATTGGAATGGGAGTGTCAGTGGAAGGCTTTCTCTTGATGGCGAAAGATTGTCGGTTCTTCAGATGAGCATGAAGGAACTCAAAAGAAAAATGGAAACATCTTCACTGAATGAGAGTCCCAGAAGTGCCGAGTTTGAGAAAATCAAAGCACAGTTGAAAGAGGGCGAGAAGACCATTTTGCATTTGATCAATAAGAACAATAGGTTGATAAAGAAGGCTGATGGTTTTTCTGCATCCTCCGGTAGTCTTGCTACTGAGCAAAATGATGAATTTGGCGACATTAGTGGAAGACGAAGTGAAAGGAAAGTTTCGGAACGAGCAAGAAGAGGATCAGAGAAGATAGCGTGGTTGGAGTTGGAGCTGCAGAAAATCCAGTATATCTTTCTGAAACTCAAGGAAGAAGAAGACGATTTCAAGAGAGCAAGAGCTGCTGAGAGAAAAACTAGGGTCCTTCTAAGGGATTATCTCTATGGGAGGAAAGATGGCCCTAGACGGAAGAAAGTTAACTGTTGTGCGTGCACGAGACCCAAAACAAAGGATTAGCAATGCCTGCCATTACATAGTTCACTCATATTTTCGAGCTCAAGTTCCTCCTTTCTCTAGGCATATACTTTATCTAGGCATGTACATTTATAGTTAAATGCATTTTGTACTAAAATCAATTTCATTATTGCGGAAGATTCCCGAATAATTTATTCCGAGAGGTATCCAACATGATGGTTAGATGCATCAAAATGTCATGCATGGTACAATCATATTGGTTACTCGTAGAGTTGCTTGTAAATCTGCGTGTGTTGGATATATAAATATGAAGTTTGTTTTGTGAGTTCCTTGCCAACTATATATGCTGCAAGTTAATGGCAAAGTCTTTTATGCTGTATTTTGAGTTTTTCGTGTCAAGTGCTTGACATGTAGTGATTCAAAATAGTTTTGAGTGTTTTACATGAAATAGTCAAAGTATGGTATGTGTGATATCTGATGCATATTATTGCATTTTAACGTATCCAAAATATCATCTGTTTTTGCTTGAGCAGTTCAGATGTTTTTACTGTAACTTAAAAGGTTTTCGGTTAATTTTGTTTTTCGATTTTATTTCCTCAGCATCTTCATTCTTCTTTGGCATGAGTTTTCATCAACCTAAGTTTGTAGACCACTTTGTTAGTTTATGCTTTCTCTGCGTCATTGTTGAAGTTGCTCCTCCTTTTTTGGATTCTCTTATCAAACTTGTATATTAAAGTGTGGAATAACAGTCAAAATTTGCACGAGACATGGTTCTCATCAATTACTCTCCAACTGTCATTGATGAGACCATTGACAATTTTCTTGAATTCCTCGTATATCATCAATTCTCATCTAATTAATCGACCGATTCCACAAGTTTGACATTATGCTTGTTGATTTCTAGCCTCGGATGATTTTTTTATAATTCTCTCTTGCAATTTTATAAGAAAACTTTTGAGGGGAAAATATTTATTATAGCTAGCTTTTTTTTTAAAGTGATTCAAGATAGTTAATATAGTCCATATGTACATTATTTTGACAAGGACACGTCCTGTACATTATTTTAACAAGGACATGTCTTCATGTTGTTTTAATTTTCTATTCTTATAGCAAACAAGACATTTTAGTCTTGAAAGCAACTTTCTGTAATTCAAAAACTAAAAAGAAACCCAAGTTTATACTTGGTGGTTTTTCGCTGCCAAACAGGCGCCGGTTATTTAGTTTTAAAATTTCGTATAATTTTCAAAAAAATTATGGATCTCATCCTAACGGTTGAGTTAGACTGGTCGTTAGATCTCCATAATATTCAAATTTTGTATTTAGTTTTAGGATCTCGTATAGTATTTAAAATTTGAATTTAGACATCCATTTGGGACAATCAATCCAAGTTATCAGTCAAGACGAGACTCAATCTTCTGGACAATATGAAAACATAAACTAAAATTTCGAATATTATACGATCCCTTGAACTAAATAACCAGGCCATGTTCCAAGAGAGAAATCACGAGTAGCCACGTCAGGATAAGAAATACCACCACAAACTTGGCCATGTTACACAAGGAGTATCAGTCTTCTTCTAAAACTCTTAACAAGTTTAGGTTTTACTCGGTTACTAAATGTGATATGTTAATATGAAAAACTTATCCTTTCTACAATGTAAAATTCCTAAACAAACATCTACATACAATATCCCATTTCAAAATATATTAACATCAGTTCTTACAAGGCTGCATTGTGATGGGTGTGTATATGGCAAAAACTTCAAAAGGACCAAACATTTAGTATTTTAACTGAAGTGTAGAATCATGTTTTTTTCTAATTCTGGCACCTATTGCAATGAAACGCATTAAGAAAATTATGAGATTTATAATAGACCTAATTTAAGTCATTCCAGGAAGTTTCTACTCTGGGAATAATTATGTGAAATGCTGATAGGATCAGCTCATTATGATTTAGCCTTCTAGTATTTGTAGATATTCAGGTATAATGGTTAAGTAAATACATTATTCTTTTTGTGTTTCACAAAGAATTTTGAAAAGAATAATCAACTCATCACCTACTATTTGCTTTCTTATGACAATTGTCATTACCTTGTTTTCCATTACTTCTTGGTTTGTGAATCATCAACATGCCCTCAACCATATGGATTGTCAATAAATCAAACACAAAATATTATTGCTTGGTGAGACAGCACAGTAAACCAGCTAATTAGTTAAAACTGGAGTTTGTTAACGCTCGCACAAACATCACGTCCAAGCGAGAACGATCGGGATGTGACATGTTGGTATCAGAGCCAGGTTGAAGAGTCCTTCGAGTTTTGCAATCTATCCCATTACCACATCATGTTCCGCTCGTCCGTTGAACGTTGGTGGGTGCATCTTAGTGAACTCAGCCGCTTTGCAGAAATTCTTAGCGGAAGGCTGCGTTTCCTCAGATTCATCTTCTACCGCCACAGCTGGCGGTGCGACAGGCGTCACCGTAGGTGTGCCGTTGCTGAGCACCAAAGATGAGATCAATTGCATCATGGTATCCATCTGCTTTTGTTGAGCAGTGAACTGCGCCTGAAACTGTGCCTGTTGAGTGGCAGCTTGCTGTTGCTATACCTCCCTTAGATGCGTAGCAAATTAAAGTGCATACCTGTTACACCAGCACGAAGGTTCATAACAATGGAGATGTTCCATAAACTCTCCATGTCCACCACTGAGGGGATAAACAATGTTACATGACAAATTATCAAAAGTAAAGCTCTTCAATTTTACATCTACTAAGGTGGTTTTTGGTTGCATAGGAAAAAATAGGTACAATGAAGAGAGAGATAAATTAGATCGAGGCAGAAAAACTCATCTATTTCTTTCAGATCAATTTTATTATCTGAATGGAGTTTTCCATTTATGCATTTTCTCACTTCCTGGCAGAAACCAAAAAAGTGAAAGCAATTTTAGATCTCTTGTAATGGAAAAAAGAAGCCAATGAAGAACATAGTAGCATAACACAATATGCTATGTTGCACGGTAGCGAGTGCGACACGGCACAATGCATGTTTTGTGTGTCCTAAGTATATTTTGGAGTGTTAGCTGCTGATTTTTGGGGTGTCCATACTCTTCCTAGATATGTCATGTGCTTTTTTTCTTTCACAAGTGAAATATAAGCTTGTGACTTTTTATTAGCGGCTTTTAACTGCCAAAGTTCATGGAGTAACCCAGACGACGTTTTAATCTCTACGCTTGCATGACTTCCCGGGAAAATTCAGATGATTTCCAACATGCTTCTATCTTGGAAATGCAGCATGTACAAGGATTCTACATGATCACTTGGTAACTTCACAATGATGCCAATGGTAACAGCGAGAGGAACGCATTTAAACAATCAACACCACATTCTAAATAGAAGGTAAGTGGGGGAAATCCCTAAATGTATCAGTAGTCAACAAAGACCACTGTCATCTTATCTAAAAGATTGAATCAGTTGAAATATTTTAAAGTATACAAACAAAAATTGACTGCGATTTTTGAAATCCAGTTTACACATTAAAATGCCCTGTGAACAAAATATCCACAAGTCACAACATGAGAGACCGGGAAAATAATAACAGAACAACGAAAGTATTATCATTAAAACGAATAGGCATATTTTGGTGTGTCCCAGTTCCTTATGGAACCCGTGGTGTCCGACACGACGTGACACATACTCGACACCGGCATTAGGTTTGTCCGGACTTCCCAGATCCGCATTCTCTGATTTCATTTATGTAGTATATAGAAAGAAAAAGATCGTGCGGATGCTCCCACCAGATATTTATTTAGATTAAGTAGGTCTTAGGAGTTCTTGGTTTCCTATAAGTAGCGCTGCATGTTAACATTCTCTAGTATGTAAGAATGATGTACATTCTTAATACAGTAGACTGATTTCGTTAATGGTCTTATGTATAGAAAAAATAAATTGTGCAGATATTCTAGGACCCATACCATGCTAACATGAGATTTAATAAATAGAAAGGTAAGATAAAATTGGAAAAAGAGAGAAATTGGAGAATAATAAATGTGTTTCCTTTTAAAACAATTTACCACTGTATAAACAACGGAAAATTTCACTTAAAGCAAAATATTTTGATAAATTTCTAATTAAAGCATCAAAGTTTCAAAAATTTCTGTAAAAGCATCAAAACGTCCTTACAAAGGACGTTTTATGATTTTCCCGTTAATTATTGTTAACTACGTTAACGGAGGAAATAAAAATATTAAAAAAAATTATATATACATAAAACGCTCTTTGTAAGGACGTTTTATATTTTTTATTAATATTTTAAACCTCTCTCTCCTCTCTCTGCTATCTCTCTCACACTCTCACCGGAAAAAGAAGGAAAAAAAATATTAAAATAAGGTAAAACGTCCTTCATAAGGACGTTTTACAATTTTTTTTTATTTTTTAAATCCTCCAGCTCCTCTCTCCTCTCTTTTCCGTAAGAAAAAAAAATTATTAAAATAAGGTAAAACGTCCTTCACAAGGACGTTTTACAATTTATTTTATTTTTAAAATCCTCCCGCTCCTCTCTCCTCTCTCTCTCTCTCTCTCTCTCTCTCTCTCTCTCTCGGAAAAGAGTGAAAAAAACAATAAAATAAGAAAAACGACCTTGCGAAGGAACGTCCTTCACAAGAGCGTTTTTCATATTTTATTATTTTTTTAACTCTCTCTCCTCCTCTCTCTCTCTCTCCCCTCTCCGCTCTTCTCTCTCCCCTCTCCTCTCTCTCTCTCCCCTCTCCGCTCTTCTCTTCCGCTCCTCTCTCCGCTCTTCTCTCCCCTCTCCGCTCTTCTCTCTCCCCTCTCCTCTCTCTCTCTCTCTCTCTCTCTCTCTCTCCTCTCCCCTCTCCTCTCCCGCTCCTCTCTCCGCTCTCTCTCTCTCTCCCCTCTCCGCTCTTCTCTCCCGCTCCTCTCTCCTCTCTCTCTCTCTCTCTCTCTCTTTCTCTCTCTCTCTCTCCCCTCTCCGCTCTTCTCTCCTCTCTCTCTCTCTCTCCCCTCTCCCCTCCTCTCTCCTCTCTCTCTCTCTCCCCTCTCCCCTCCTCTCTCCTCTCTCTCTCTCTCTCCCCTCTCCGCTCTTCTCTCCTCTCCTTCACAAGTCTACCCTCCTTAAAATAATTTTGTCCTCGAAATTCAAAGACAAAAACTATACCCAGAAAATAACAGAACAAAACAGAAAAGAACAGAACATAACTAGGAAAGAATATACCTCAAGGCACAAACAAATATGGATAACGCTCTCGCATTTCATCATCTCTCTCCCAGGTAGACTCCCCCGGAGAGTGATGCCTCCATGTGACGCGTACCAAAGGAATAGTCTGGTTCCTCAGCACCTTCTATCTCCGATCCATAATCTCAACTGACTGCTCTGGATAGCTAAGAGTAGGGCCCACCTCTATCTCCGAGTGATCCAACACGTGACTAGGATCTGCCATGTATCGTCTCAACTGCGACACGTGAAACACGTTGTGCACTCCCTGCAGTGCAGGTGGCAAGTCTAGTCTATAAGCAACTACACCGACCCTCTCTAGGATAGTGAAAGGTCCGATGAATCACAGACTAAGCTTTCCGCCTCCACTGAAGTGAATCGTGCCTCGTGTCAGAGAAATCCTCAGAAACACCAAACCACCCACCTCAAACTCTAAAGGTCTTCGGTGGCTATCGGCCCAATTTTGTTGTCTGTCATGCGCCACTCGATGTCTGTCTCTGATCAGCTAAACCTTTTTCGCTGCATCCACAACCATCTCTGGCCCCAGCAAAACTCTCTCTCCAACATCGTCCCATGACAAGGGAGTACGATATCTCCGACCGTACAGAGCCTCAAATGGTGACATCTCTATACTAGCCTGGTAGCTGTTGTTATAAGCAAACTCTACCAAATGGAGATGGTCCTCCCAAGAACCCCCGAAATCTAGTACACAAGTGCGTAGCATATCCTTGAGAGTCTGAATAATTCTCTTTGACTACCCATCTGTCTGGGGATGATATGCAGTACTGAACTTGAGCTGGGTGCCCAAACTTGCCTGTAAACTCCTCCAGAAATGAGAAGTGAAACGACTCTCCTATGCTGACTAAAACTCTATATATCCTGATGATCTGCCTCACATACATCTTTGCCAGCTTCTCCGTAAACAAACCCACCTTGAAAGGCAAAAAGTGGGCTGACTTGGTCAACCTGTCAACGATGACCCAAATTACGTCTTTTCCTCTTGGAGATCGTGGAAGTTAGGACAAAAAATCCATAGTAATATGCTCCCACTTTCACTCTGGAATGGGTAATGGCTGAAGTAAACCACCTGGCCTCTGCCTCTCGGCTTTCACCTGCTAACACACTAAGCATCTGGATACAAACTGTGCCACTTCCCTCTTCATGCCATACCACCACACACTCTCTCGCATATACCGATACATCTTGTTGGCACCTGGATGTATGGAATACTGAAAGCGATGTGCTTCCTGTAATACCTCCTCACGCAGCTTCCCACTAGGCATACACAATCTAACACCATGCCACAAAGAACCATCCTTAGCAATGGTGAAATCATCCTCCAATCCTGCTCTCACCTGAGCTCTGATGCTCCTCAGAGATACATCCTCATACTGGGATGCCTTGATCTTGTCCATAAAATCTGAGTGTATCTGCAATCCCCACATCTACATAGCAAAATCAGGAACTATCACCTCAATGCCCAAGCTCTCCAAGTCCTCCAACAAATATTGATCCTGCTTCAAGAACATAGCTACCGGATACCTGTTCAAAATATTGGCAACTACATTAGCTTTCCCAGGATGATACTGCAAAGATATATCAAAATCCTTCATCAGTTCCAACCATCGACGCTGCCTCATGTTCAACTCCTTATGCGTAAAAATGTACTTTAAGCTCTTGTGGCCTTTGAAGATTTCCACACGCTCTCGTATAAATAGTGTTTCCATAACTTCAGGGCAAAGATGACTGCTGCCAACTCTAAATTATGGGTGGAATAGTTCTTCTCATGAGGATGTAATTATCTAAATGCATAGACAATCACTTTCTCATTTTGCTGAAGAATACAACCCAAATATTTTTCTGATGCATCACTATAAATAGTGAAACCTCCAGACCCTGATGGCAACGTCAAAATAGGAGCAGACGTCAACCTCTTCTTCAATTCCTCAAAAGCAACCTGGCAATCCTCCGTCTAAATAAACTCTACATCTTTCTTGGTGAGTCTGGTCATCGGCTCAGCAATCCTCGAAAAATCTTGCACAAACTTCTAGTAGTAGCCTGCCAATCCCAAGAAACTCCTGATCTCTGCTACAGAACTCGGGGTCTTCCAAGACTCTACTGTTGTGATCTTCTTCGGATCCACTGAAATACCATCACCAGTCACAACATGTCCCAAGAACTCTACCTTATCCAGAAATAACTCACACTTAGACAACTTCTCCTTCCTCAGCACTTCCAACACAATCGACAAATGCTCCTCGTGCTCCTCCGGTGTCTTCGAATCTATGAGTATGTCATCGATGAACACCACTACGAACTTGTCAAGGTACTGATGGAACACCTTGTTCATCAAATTCATAAATACCGCCGGGGCATTAGTCAACCCAAATGGCATCACCATAAACTCATACTGACTATACCGAGTTCTAAAAGCAGTCTTCGATATATCCTCCGGCTTCACTTTTACCTGATGGTAGCCTGATCTCCAGTCTATCTTAGAAAATACTTTAGCACCGCTCAACTGATCGAACAAGTCATCAATCCTTGTCAAAGGGTATTTATTCTTGATAGTGAGATTATTCAATGCCCTGTAATCAATGCACATGCGCACTAATCCATCCTTCTTTGGTACAAACAATACCGGTCTCCCCATGGTGAAGAAATCGATATGATAAACCCCTTATCCTGCAATTTGTCCACCTGCTTCTTCAGCTCGACCAGGTCGATGTTTTTTACTCTATAGACATGCTGTGAAATTGGTTCTGCACCTGGCACCAAGTCTATAGAGAATTCAATATCTTGATCTGGCGGCAATCCTGGCAATTTCTTAGAAAATATCCAAGAACTCTGTTATCAACGGATGCGACAACTTCTTGTCTTCTACCATAGCTCCATAAATAATACCTTCTTCCTGTTCTGCATCTCCTCTAGCAAACTCGAACTCTGGCTCTCCTGGAAGACCAAACAAAACTCTACCTCCTCTACAATCTATACTAGTACGGTACCTACTTAACCAATCAATCCCGAGTACAATATCGTAGCTCGGAAGTGGCATTACAAGTAGACACACACTCAACTCCCGGCCTCCCAGAGTAACTCTCTGATCCTTGCAAATATCATTAATCAGGATAATGCCTCCCCCGATCATGATCTTGTAAGTCCTAAGTAAAGACTCAGCTACCAAACCATGCTTCAGAGCAAAAGAAACAGATACAAAACTATGGGAAGTACCACTATCAAACAAAGCTAAAGCTGGAATGGAATCAAGAAGAACAAAACCTGCGATGACATCTCCGGTGGGCTCATCCTCCTCGACGGTCATAGCAAACGCTCGTCCCTGACGTGCACCTCCCTGATGCTGATGTTGGACACAACGCTGCTGTTGGGTCAAAATCGGTGGTCCCCTCGGTTGTACTGCAGGTGGTCTCGCATGTATCCTCGGAGCTGCAGCTGCTCCCTGAACTGCACAATGAGGATACTCTCTTATCTGATTTCCTTTGGTACCACAATACAAACAAACTCCCAACCTCTTCCTGCAAATTTCCAGATATGGCCGAGCTTCTTGTAGAAGTGGCAGGAAGCTTGTTGTAACTGTCTCTGATGCTGCGGTGCCTGGTGAAACGGCGCCCTAGCTAGAGTTTGGTGCTGCTGTGGCTGCTGAAAATGCTTGGACTAAAAATAAGGACGCTTGGCAGATTATGTACTCCTGTTGGCCCCCAGAAAAGAATCACGATCTCTCTTGGGCTTCAAACCCATCTCCCGCTCAACCTTGCATGTCTCCGCAAGTATCTCCGAGTATGTCTCATAAAAAGATGGAATAAGGATCTTCACTTCCCAGTTTAGACCCTCGCGAAATCGAATAGCTCGAATCTCCGGCTCCCTCACCAAATACTCCGCAAAGCGGCTCAGCCTGCCGAACTCTGCAGCGTATTCCTCTACAGACATGCTCCCCTGAATGAGGCTCTCAAACTGCCTCCCCAAGTCTAACCTGTCTGTCCGAGCGAAGAACTTCTTCTTGAAGAGGTCCTTGAACACCTCCCGAGACTGTCCTGCGTTAACAAGAATTGGCTCATTCCTGAACCAAGTGCAGGCAACGTCGAACAATTAAAGTCATACCGCCTCAACCTTCAGATCCTCAGAAAGACTGGATACCCTTATAAGACGCTCAATGTCCTCGAGCCAATCATCAGTATAGACGATGCCCTCCGTCTCCTTGAAGACCTTAGACTCCAGCTTCTTGAAGTCCTGAATATTGCCTGGCCGAAGCTGAGCAATCTGAGGAGCAACCTGCTGCTGGACCGGAACTTCTCTCTCTACTATGGCACGATCAAGCTAATGAGCACTCTCAATGCCCGGCCGCAAGACGTCGGTCTGTCTCTGATGTGTCTCAGACTGAGCCCTCTATGCCTCCAACATCTCGCGAAACAGTGTGAACATCTGCATCGCATCTGCTGGCACGGAAGGTGGAGGTGGAAGTCCCTCAGATACAGCTGGCATAGTCCTCTTAGTAGGAGGTGGACCTCCGAAAGAAGCTGACACTCCAATCATCGGAGAAATGACTGGTGCAGGCCCTCGGGATGTCGCAGACCTCTCAGAAGCTGCTCTCCCATGCTGCAATCTAGTCTTAGGCGGCATCCTGAGACAAAATGAAAGAAAGAATCAATATTGCACATGATGTAAGATACTCAAAGGAAGGACAGTTTAAAGATCAATTATCAATATCAAGGAAAAAATAGTTGAATGAATCAAAGGAATTTTTTTCTAGATGTGATTGAGTATTCACAGCCTATAACATATATCCTATATCCTGAAATAGGCTTGTAATAGCACTCAATTCAGAGCACCACTATGAATCGCACTCATTGCGACCTTAAAGACCTGCATGGGCCACCACTAAAAATGTGTCATGACCCGCACCCAGTGTAAGGGTACAAGTCGGGAACAACGTCCAGCCTACGCCGTAGAATCGGTGGTAGAACGTTATTTGGATAATCTATCTAACAATATAATGAGCCACCAACAATATCAATATACTCAATCACAGATCTAAGATGGAGAATAGCATGAATAAGATCAAGAATAGAATAGTCACAATACAACTCATGAGTCAAAAATAATAACATCAATGAGTCAGAGAAAATACTAAACAGTAAGCTGGAGACAAATCCAGTACAAAGAATAACTAAGTTACTAAAAGTCCTAAGTCATCTGTCTCAGTCGGGATGAGTCCCTCTTGAGTCAGGGTCTCTGACTCTAATCCCACAATATCCTGAGGCCCGTAATGAGTAGAATATCACTCCTCAGTGTCATCTAGAAAAAATATATCCAGTCAGGAAAGGAGCAGAGTACATCTCTAACAGCAATTTTAATCATTGATGTTACGCCCCGATCTCCCGCAGGCAAAATCGGCCATTTTCGCTAGGCGAGAATCACCGCGCCAGCTCTCCCGCGGAACGATCGCTTTGACCGATCCGGGCGTGATGCCGCACGAGCGTGAGCCACGCCCATGCAAGGCCGTGGTCCATTGGCTGGCGGTAAGAGTTCTAAGCCACAGAGTCGCACAGATTGTCCGAGTGCAGCGGAGTTTATGAACGCATAGGCGATCGGTAACAAGTTTACTGAGTCGACAATATATATAGCAGAAGCATTGAAACACAAGTTGAAGTAAAGTAACTCTTTATTGATATGAATAAGTATTACAGGTGGCGTATAGCCGAGATTACAAGTCGCTCAAGCCTCTCTCTCTGAAACAATAAAAGCGTGCCAAATGGTTACAATTGTGGAATGATTGTACAGGCGATGATCAGGCGATGTTCTCAATATTATGTCTTGTATATATGCTTCTGTTCCGGACGCACCGTTGCTTCGGAGTGATCTCCACACCTTAGCACGTACGAAGGAGGCATCCGCACCGAACGAGGTTCTCCCGCACCCTGCATACAAACTGGTGGATTATTAGTACATTGAATGCACTGGTGGGGAAGCTACTCGCCCGTTCGACAAATCCAAACACGTAATACAGGTTCCGTGCACAACTATTAAGTTGTCTTTCTAGTTGCCTTAGGATCAGTTTCATGCAAATATTGAGTAGCCTAACTCGTGTGGCAGTACGCCGTGCGACATAAGAGGAAACACGACAAGACTTACCATTTTGCCTTCCCTGTCCAAGGCAAACATTGTTAATTCAAGCACGGGCATGTATAAACATTGAAGAGGCATAGCATATGCAAACACGAGGGTCGCTATAACAGGATCGTTCAGGTATTCAGTTATTTCTTGATGTTATGCAATGACTCGCATGTGGGTAGCCGCTAAGCGAGGATGACTTATCTATATGAACATGTGTCGCTGGCATAGCCATAAAGGACCGTTTATAGTCTTGAACAAGGATGGTATGCAACGAAGCACGTGAGGCGCTACACGCCATCCTGTCCGTACGTGAGACTATCGTGCAGTTCCATCCGGATCGGAACGGTCCCAGTACCCCGGTGACCGCCCGTGGAACCGAATGACCTTGTTTCCAAGTTGTCTGTGACATGCAGATCAGGGCCATTCCAAATCCATAACATGATATGATAATCCATGATTCGTGATCTGAAACGAGCGTTTGCTCCAAGAGCTGAGATTTGTGGATTCGTTACATGACGTAATTCTCGTTCAGATATAAACATGATGGGATTATCATTCAGTTGCACGTGACATGATTCTCGTTCAATATTCATTTGCCCTGATGCGTGCCCCTGGTTCGGGGATTGCCTTGGCGACCCAACGGTCCCGGATACTTGCAGGTTCATTCAGGCACGGAACGACTACGTAGTAGTGTAAACCCCCTCGACCAGATTCCAGTATTTTAGGAATATTTTTTCACAATTTAGGATTTGTTGCAATATTTTAATTTATCTTGCTTACATATCCTATTAACTTGTGCACCTGTCCATCACCAAATTATTTGGAGCTTTACCTTGACTGTTATTCCCGAACGAAGTGCACCTACCTCTCCTAGACATGCCAGTCTACTATCCTGCACTTTGTGCAACTTTCAGATACCTTATTTTGAGCCTCATTTGAGACGCACAAATATCATTACAAACGTACGTAATTGAATTCCCAGACCTGTACCATTCTCTGTTCCAACAGACATTAGAGGCCCAACATGCACCTGTTTTGCCCAAATAAAAATATGTTATTTTTCTACACTGAGTATACTACATTTAGTGTATTGACACCATAGAAAAATTATGGCCCTACCTGTCTCTAAATAAATAGAGAAGACCGTGCGCAGTATTTATTTATTAATTAATACGATGGCCCGTGTCACCCAAGAAAACCAGGCCCTGTCCCTGCCCAGGCTCACCCCCACCCCCTCAGGACCCTCACACAGCTTTTCCCTTCAATTCTGTGAATTTTAGCATTTTCAAGAATCGGGTATTTTCCCAGACAATTTCGTAAATTGTACAATTTCCCAAAACTAGGACTTTACGCAATTTATGAAATTACAGGGACTTTCCTGCAAATTGCAGTGCAAGGTGTCACCCCCTCATTGGCCGGTGAACCTGCGCCGTCCATTTGGAGACGGGACCCACCCGAAAAGATCCCGAAAAGATCCCGGAAATATCCCAAAATATCCTAAAAATATCTATAGATATTTTACATATTAAATTAATATAATTTTCTATAAAAGAAAAAGAAAAGAAAATAAAAAGAAAATAAAAATCCTAAACCCAACCCCTTCCCAACCCGCAGACCCCCCCCGCCGGCGAGCTCCCCGCCGGAGCCGACCCCCCCGTCCCCTGGCCGAAGCCGAGCCCCGCTGGCCCCCGACCCTCCCTCTCTCCTCCTCCTATTCTCCTCCTCCTCCCCGCCTGTGCGTCCCCGCGGCCGCCGGAGCAGCTCTGCCCCCCCGCGGCGAGGCTCCGCCGGAGCGGCTCTGCCCCTCGTCGATCCCTCCCCGCGGCGACGCCACAGCCCGACCTCCCACTCCTCTTCCCTCCACCCCCACCACAGTCCACCGCCACCTCCATCACAGCCCGCCACCACCATCCCTAGCTCCGACCTGACCCGCGGCGGACCCGACCCCTCCCAGCCGACGGCCTCGACAGCCCCAGCTCCTCCTCCCCAGCTTCTCCATCCTCCCCGGCCGGCGAACCGACCCCGACCCCTCGATCTCCTCCTCCTTCCCTGCTTCTCCACCTCCAGCGCCGCCGTCACCCGCAGTCGACTCCGGCGACACCCAGCATTCAGATGCCCTAGGAAGGATACGGACACAGCCGTCCCTGACCCTGACACGTGTCAGACACGTGTCGGACACGAGAAACGCAAGTTTCTGGAGCCCTGTTCAGGTACTCATATCTCTCTCCTCGTAATTTTGATTTCAATTCCGTCAGTTGCGTCGTGTAGACTATGTAATCATCTCGGTGTCCGTGCAACCCGCTTGGAGCATCGCATCCTGTGACGATCGCGAACCGTGATCCAAAAACAGGAAAAACAACGACCCAATTTACCCCGAAACTGAGTACGCCCCGCCAAACGGGACGACTTGGTCGCACGCAGTCTTTACCGAAACATGCGCGACGTTGATACGGACATGTAGGAATTCAGAGAAGTTGATTTGGATGTGCGTGCACACCGGAATCAACGCGTATCCGCCGACAACGTCCCGTATTTGCCTGTTCTGGAACACGCTGCAACTTTATGTACACACATCGGATCGAGACAAAACTTGCGCCATCGGACTCGTAGCAATACGCTGGTCCTATGATCCAAGTTTGGTTCAATTTTGAGAACGTTGACAAAATCCCGTATCGTGGGCCCCACAGGCTCCACTTAACGGGCGATTTTGTGATCGGCACATCGGAATTCAGTTCTGGATATTCCGTTGGGTTCGTATCGACGTTCTGGACTTGTTGACACTAAGTTTGGCGAATTTGGAGACCTTTGACCTTGACACATTTTTTGGTACAAAGTGGCCCACATGTGGACCCCGCTTTGACCGGAAACTGTCATTTTTGCCCCTGTGTCCAAATTGGACTTAAGGATAGGCGTTTCTAGCTATTTGATATTTTCTGAGACTGTTAGTGATATTTATTTCAGCATCCGGAGACATTTATTCTGAGGCCATAGTTTCTGACTTCTGGTATTTGACATCTGGATATTACATTTACAGCTCTCTTGCCAGGCAAGTATACCTTGCCTTGTTGTACTGTTTAAATTCAGTTATTGCTAGTTACATGTTTATCTATTTTTATATTATATAAATGTGCGCGTCCGAGAAAACTCGGGTGCAGTCAACGAAGGCGTTGATGTTAGGACTTGTGTCTGACCTAGTGTCTAGTAGACCCACCTAAAGTTGTGAAGTTATTGATATAACTTCTCAGGCCTTGACACATATCATTACACGTCACAGAGTGAGTACATGTAGGGACGCGTGCCTCATGCGCGACTGACCATCAGTGTGAGCAACACGTGTAGCGGTATTTAGCTCAGTTGTTTATTTTATTGAGACTTGCATCATAGTTCGAGATGTCCACGTCGTTTTCACGACTTGTATATCTATATTGGGCGGAAAAGATTACTAGTAGGCATATGGGATACCCCCCTCCATGATGTTATATCCTTCGTACCATGCCCCTCATTGTCGATTGCAGAGTGCCCATGCGTCTGGGGGCATATGACACATATACTAGCCAGTCATGACGATTGGTGAATTACGTCAGCATATGTCTAGCCTACACATTCCTATGCGTACTACCAGGTCTTTAAATTGTATTCACTTAGATGGTTAGCACACCCCATCCATTTATTTATTCAGTATTTACATTATGGCATGTTATTTTTATGTATCTTGCTATGTCCCTCTGAGGACCTGGTCCCCTGCCAGGTGTATATGTTCTTGAGCATTCGCAGGAGAGCAGATCCAGGCATGTTACGTATATTCTGAGGAGATCTTCTCTTCGAGCCTCGTGATTGTCAGATGTTATTCTTATATGGTGTGTATCTGGTTCCTTTTTATATTCTATTTCAGGCAGTAGATTTGTTTCCATATGACTGTCATTCTTAGATATCTGTATTGAGATCTAGTTACATGGTTATTCATATTCATATTTGATTTCTGTGGATGAGATTTAGATATTACCCTGTGACTTGTGATTAGTTTTACCACTTATGAATTACTGTTCATTATACAACGTACGCTCGTATATATGGCTTCCATATATTAGAGTTGCCATATATACAGGCGGCTGGCATGCTTACGTGTCCTGGTCCTACGTATTTTGGGATTGGGGCATGACATGTTTTTAGTGGTGGCCCATGCAGGTCAGAGCATATTGTCTCGGTTACGTTACTGTATCGAGCAAGCCTGTACCTAGGATTAGAATATAGAATCTCATCCATATTTGACTATGACTTATCTTCCTTCCAGTCTGTCCTACTTACATAATTGCATCCTGCTTGATTCATGTGCTTCCCTGATAATTCCTTAAGTATAGCCCCTGCTAAATATAGGAATCCCTGTTGATAGAAGGATGATTAGGGTAGTATTCCTATTAAGAAAACAACTAGGGCATGGACGTATCCTTAAGTTCAGACTACTTAATGAACCCTAACCTTCCTTATTACCTAAATGAACCCTAGCATCACTATCTATAGATTAACTTACCCTTATCCCTTGATGTAATTAGGTATTACTTGAGAGTAGTATAAACACTACTAGGATTAGTTAGAGAAATGACCTTTGTGTTGACCTTAGTCTTAAGGAACCCATAGAAATTTAAGGTTGAATACTAGGACTGAAACCTCATCCTATGTTGGATAACCAGAGTTTTACGCCAGAGACCCTTTACCCTTGTTGGCGTAAAAGCCAAATGACTTTCTTGATTGGCGTAAAAAGTCATTTATGCAAAAGATTGTCCCCTTTACGCCACAGTTATAACAACCGCTACCCGCGATCCCTTAGTCTTCCTTATCCTACGTCATGAGAGCCACATAGGTAACTGCCCTGCGTGAACTTGATGATTCTAAAATAACCAGCGTAGAGTAACCTGATTAGACGTAATATAATGATAGGATGTAAGCGTATTGTTACAGCCTTAGCTTTCCCCAGGCATGACCAAATCCCGTGCATTAAAGGCAGAGATACGCCTCGAGCCCTGTGCAAAAAGAAACAGCTTTTGACAGGATATCTGGTTTTATCTCACCTCGAGCGTAAATGACTTGTATCCAATAAGTCACTAAAAGACAACCTGGACCTCCGTGCTTTAATCATCATCACAACCGTCCACTCGATCGTTGTACAAGTACTTTTGTCAGACGTCAGGATTCACTAATTCAACTGACAAACTTATGAGTTTCTTGTACAATTTTACGCTGCAACGTATGCTAGACTTTACGCAGGAGATTTTACGCGCGTACTTTTTACGCTGGCAGATTTTACGCAAACCTTTTAGGCAAACTTTACGCAGGCAGACTTTTATACAGACTTTACGACCCGCTAAGTTTAGGCGCAGATTTTTAGCGCAAAACTTTTATGCTCAGACTTTTACCCAGACTTTTACGCAGACTGTTACGCACATACTTTTTACGCGGACAGCTCTGAAGCTCTATCTTACGCTTTACTGTTTTACGCGGATAGCTCTGAAGCCATGCGTTACGCCAAATGATTTTATCCCTGCTTTACGCAGACAACCTCGAACCCTTGCTTTATGCGGACTTTCTTGAAATCTTTGTTTTAGGCAGACAACCTATAGTGTATATTAAGATTGTAGAACTTAGAAGGCCATACCTCTTTTGGGTCAACTAGCAACTTAGGAAGAAGTTAGAATATTAACTGTAGAGATTGTGTAGTCTTTTTTTTTTATGATTGTAAATTGTTTGAAATTCCTCATATCATAATCTAGCGTACTTAAATTTGCTGTCCTACCTTGACTTATGATGCTATTATAGCCTAGTTTTGCAAGCTTATTCTTTATCGAGCTTGTTCATGACACATGTGTTATTGGGGCCTGATCTACCCCACTAATATAATTGTCTATTCAGAATCAGTGTATTACGGTCTGATCAACCTTAGTGCATTTTGATTCGCCTTTCGCATAACTACTTTACGTGGATTGAGATATATAGTGATTAGTAGACAGATGTACTTGCCCTCTAGATATGTCTGAGCATATCGTATCAGTGACATAACTGTGCTAATACGAATATGTGAATAGGAATTACCAAAATAAGATTTCAATCCACAACTGCCTTGACAAATACCATTGAATTCTTTAAACGCCTTGATCCCCACACACTTCTAATCTATTACCTTCCACTTGAACTCCTTACTATTGTTTTTCGACTTCCCTTATTTCGGAAAGACGAAACCTCGTACTTAGTATAAATATGAAAGTGTATTGTTTCTGTAAGCCATTTCTGTTTGTTTCTTAGGTAATTACCAAGCCCTATTATTAGATTAGATTGCAGTTTAAAACTGTGCTACCCTTAGAATGACCTTCGCTACCTACCTACGTTTTATTACGTTCCTGGTACGCGCATCACTATGACAGCATGAAATTTTAATTTTTGCCTCATAACTTTGTTCAAAGTGTTACAATGAAGGAATGTATCATCTTGTTGTCAGGAGTCTAAATGGATTTCACCTGGATAAACAATTGATTGACTCCTGAAAGGATAGCAGCACCTATGACTAGGTTGACTTTTTAGGATTAAGAATTCCTATGGACCAACGAGTGTCAAGCCACTTTCGAGGAGTTGAAGAAGCGACTGACCACAACACCCGTATTGACTATTCCATCCTGATCAGGCGGTTGTGATCTACAGACGCATCAGGAAAAAGTTTGAGATGCGTATTAATACAGGATGGCAAGGTAATGGTATATGCATCTAGACAATTATGAGTACATGAGAAGGATTTGGAACTTGCAACCGTCGTGATTACTCTGAAGATATGAAGACATTACTTATATGAGGCAAATCCTAAGATTTTATGGCATACCAGTTGTAAACCCCCAGATTTTGTAAGAATTTTAAATCTTGGATTTTCCCCAATTTTCTGAAATTTTCTGAGAATTTTCTGTAATTAAAATCAAGGTTTTTAATTAATAAATGATTTTTAATTGTTAATAAATAATATTAAAATATCATGGAAATAATATTTTTGGGTGTAAAATAAAAAACTGGACTTAGGGTAATTTTTCTGGAATTTATTGGGCCTCAGACCTATTTTTAAATGCCTAAAAACTATTTTTAACTATTTATTTAATTATTATTAATATTATTATTATTATTATTATCATTATTATTATTACTATTATTTATTCCTTTTATTTTCTCGGCCTGGCCCGTTACCTTGGCCCGGCCCACTACCCCCAGCCCACGACCCGCCTAGCGGGTCGGGTCGGGTCCGCCCGACCCGAGACCCGCTACCCGACCCGGTCTCCTTCCCTGACCCGTTTCCCCTCCCCGAGTCCTCCGCCGTACCCGCCAGAAGCGACGCCGCGCCACCCGCTCCAGCGCCCCCACGTCGCCCTCCGCGACCCCCGGCCCTCGCCCCACGTTCCCCTCTCCGCTCCGCCTTTCTCGCCGGACTCAGCCGCCCCCTCCACCTATATAAACCCTCCCCCTTCTCTTCCCCGGCCACCACCGACCGCCCAGAACTCCGCCCTAACTCCGAGCTTACCGCCACCCTCGCCACCGGCCGCCTCGCCCCAGCTCCGCCCCGACCAGCCCCCTTCTCCTCCTTCCTCTCCTTCCTCCGCCACCTCACGACGGCTCCGGCACCCCGAACGACAGCAGCGGCAGCAACACCCCCTTCCAGCCGCCTCCAGCCAGCCGTCCCCGGTGCGCCGCCGACCCCCAGCCGCGCCCCAGCGCCCCCGACCGCCTCCGGCCAGCCAGCGCCGCCTCAGCCTCCGGCCGGCCCCGCCGTAGCTCCCAAACCCTAACCCTAGCTTTCCTTCGTGTCGTGTCGGACACGACACGGACACGGCATTTTCTGGATTTTCAGAGCAGGTTCAGGTACTCGTATCTTGCACCCTGTATCTTCGTTTTTAATTCTGTAAATTTCTACGCGAAGCCTGTATGACCCTCTCGGTGTCCGGACAAACTGTTCGGGGCATCGCGTCCTGTGGTGATCGCACACCGCGATCCAAAAACAGGAAAAACCAGACCCTATTTTACCCCGGAACTGAGTACGCCCCGCCAAACGGGACGACTTGGTCGCGTGCGGTCTTTACAGATACGTGCGCATCGTCGATACGGACGTGTGAGATTTCGTGGAAGCTGATTCGGGTGTGCGTGCACACCGGAATCAACGCGTATCCGCGAACATCGTCCCGTATCCGCCTTTTCTGCAATTTGCCCTAACTTCTTGTACACTCGTCAGATCGAGACGAAACTTACGCCATCGAACTCGTAGCGATACGCTGGTCCTGTGGGTCAAGTTTGGTTCGATTCTGAGAACGTTGACGAAATCGCGTGTCGTGGGCCCCGCAGGCCCCGCTCGACGGGCGATTTTGTGTTCGGCTCATCGAAATCCCAAATCTGGAAGTTCCGTTGGGTTCGTATCAGCGTTCCTGACCTGTTGACACTAAGTTTGGTGAATTTGGAGACCTTTGACCCGGACACGTTTTCGGTGCAAAGCGGGCCCACCGGCGGACCCCGTTTTGATCCGAAACTGCCGTTTTTGCCCTTGTCTCCAAATTGGACCCAAGGACAGGCGTTTTTAGCTATTTGACATCTTCTGAGCGTGATGGTAATGTTTATTTCAGCATCCGGACTCATTCCTGGAAATTTCCTCGAGGACAATTAATTGGATCCAAACATCAGGCAAGTACCTGCACTTCAAGTTTATTCTTTATATTGTGATAATTAATTCCTTGCTCTACTAGTACCATTGGATGTTTACACGTAGTGTTAGAATCTGGATTTCATGTCTTGAATACTGGATTTTATGTCTTGCTTTCGTGTCGGGTGGAAGAATACTGAAAGGCATGTAGTTTACCCTGACCCTTGCCCTGATTAATAGCTGTTGGTACACGACTGTCCATCAGCCGGATCTCGATTATTCCTGTTTAATAGCCGTCTATGATGGCCGGTTTAACCCTATAAACCCCTACATGCCAACTAGGTATTCTAAATACACAAGTTCACACACATAGTTTCTTGTCTTGTTACAGTTCCTATTGCCTGGTTGTAATTCATTTTCCTGTCGCCTTGTTCCTGTTTTACTCATATCCCTGTCTTACAGCAATTAACTCTTAGTTATTGTTACTATTTATTTATACATATTCTCAACATAATACCTGTCAGTTCTTTTAATTGTCATGAATATTTAGTTTAATCTTGTTGTGCATTGTGTACTTTGCTCCTTTCCTGACTGGATCTGTTATTTTAGGCGATGATGAGGACTTTGCCCCTACCTATTATGGCCACTATGAGTTAGCAGGTAACACATTGAGGAGCCGGTTCCCACTCCGGAGACTACCTTTGAGGAGGAGTAGCCAGTTAGTTATTATTTTATTTCCTTTCAGCACATACTCGGGTTTGTCCTCGATTTATCTTCTGGCTTTGTATTAACTGTGGATTTGGTTGACACAGATTAAATATTATGAAATCTTAACATTCTTATTCCTGTGATTATTCTTGCTTGTCTATATTGTGGATGAGATAGATATTTAGTGACCCCAGAAAATGACCCAGACAGCGTACTACCGCCGACACTGCGGCGTAGGCTGGACGTGCCCACGCACTCGTGCCCAAACATCCGGGTGCGGGTCGTGACACCAGTCAGCATTTTACCAGACAAGGATTCACGTGACCAGAGTTGGTAGTCAACGCAGTAAAGGCAGTTAAGTAATACAAGGACACTTGCGCGCAGCACAAGACAGACAGAAGCAGTGGACATACGTCATCATCGTCCCTTGGAATTCAAAGAGGACGATCATGTCATCTCAAGGATATCACCTACTAGAGGCACCATTCGATTCGGAGGATGCAGCAAGTTGAGTCCAAAGGTATATCGGACCAGTGACGTGCTAGAAAGAGTAGGAGTAGTAGCATATCAACTTGCGCAACCACCTTTCCTTGAGAGAGCACCTGATGTATTCCACGTATCGCAACCTAGGCGACATGTGACTGACAGCAGTCAGGTTCTCAACCATTCAGAGATCACCATTAGGCCGAGCCTATCGTATCGGAGCAACCCGTAGAAATCCTTGATCATCGAGAAGAAGTATTGAGGAACCAGTCTATTCCCTTGATCCACGTAGCATGGAAGCCTGACGCACCAGGAAAAACAACTTGGAAGCGCGAGTACGACATGCGTAAACATTTTTCGAACCCATTCATAACCAAGATATAAATTACTGTGTTAAATTATACCTTATGCCGTCTTTGACTTCTACCCCGGCTTAGTTTTAATTTCGAGGACGAAATTTTTATAAGTTGGGTAGATTGTAAACCCCCTCGACCAGATTCCAGTATTTTAGGAATATTTTTTCACAATTTTGGATTTGTTGCAATATTTTAATTTATCTTGCTTACATATCCTATTGACTTGTGCACCTTTCCATCACCGAATTATTTGGAGCTTTAACTTGACTGTTATTCCCGAACGAAGTGCACCTACCTCTCCTAGACATGCCAGTCTACTATCCTGCACTTTGTGCAACTTCCAGATACCTTATTTTGAGCCTCGTTTGAGACGCACAAATATCGTTACAAACGTACGTAATTGAATTCCCAGACCTGTACCATTCTCTGTTCCAACAGACATTAGAGGCCCAACATGCACCTGTTTTGCCCAAATAAAAATACGTTATTTTTCTACACTGAGTATACTACATTTAGTATATTGACACCGTAGAAAAATTATGTCCCTACCTGCCTCTAAATAAATAGAGAAGACCGTGCACAGTATTTATTTATTAATTAATACGATGGCCCGTGTCACCCAAGAAAACCAGGCCCTGTCCCTGTCCAGGCTCACCCCCACCCCCTCAGGACCCTCACACAGCTTTCTCCTTCAATTCTGTAAATTTTAGCATTTTCAAGAATTAGGTATTTTTCCAGACAATTTCGTAAATTGCGCAATTTCCCAAAACTAGGACTTTACGCAATTTATGAAATTAAAGGGACTTTCCTGCAAATTGCAGTGCAAGGTGTCACCCCCTCATTGGCCGGTGAACCTGTACCGTCCATTTGGAGATGGGACCCACCCGAAAAGATCCCGAAAATATCCCGAAAATATCCCAAAATATCCTAAAAATATCTATAGATATTTTACATATTAAATTAATATAATTTTCTATAAAAGAAAATAAAAATCCTAAACCCAACCCCTACCCAGCCCGCAGACCCCCCCCGTCGGCGAGCTCCCCGCCGGAGCCGACCCCCCGGTCCCCTGGCCGGAGCCGAGCCCCGCTGGCCCCCAACCCTCCCTCTCTTCTCCTCCTATTCTCCTCCTCCTCCCCGCCTGTGCGTCCCCGCGGCCGCCGGAGCAGCTCCGCCCCCCCCGCGGCGAGGCTCCGCCGGAGCGGCTCTGCCCCTCGTCGACCCCTCCCTGCGGCGACGCCACAGCCCGACCTCCCACTCCTCTTTCCTCCACCGCCACCCCCACCACAGTCCACCGCCACCTCCATCACAGCCCGCCACCACAAGCCCTAGCTCCGACCCGACCCCGCGGCGGACCCGACCCCTCCCAGCCGACGGCCTCGACAGCCCCAGCTCCTCCTCCCCAGCTTCTCCATCCTCCCCGGCCGGCGAACCGACCCCGACCCCTCGATCTCCTCCTCCTTCCCTGCTTCTCCACCTCCAGCGCCGCCGTTACCCGCAGTCGACTCCGGCGACACCCAGCATTCAGATGCCCTAGGAAGGACACGGACACAGCCGTCCCTGACCCTGACACGTGTCAGATACGTGCCGGATACGAGAAACACAAGTTTCTGGAGCCCTGTTCAGGTACTCATATCTCTCTCCTCGTAATTTTGATTTCAATTCTGTCAGTTGCATCGTGTAGACTATGTAATCATCTCGGTGCCCGTGTAACCCGCTTGGAGCATCGCGTCCTGTGGCGATCGCGAACCGCGATCCAAAAACAGGAAAAATAACGACCCGATTCACCCCGGAACTGAGTATGCCCCGCCAAACGGGACGACTTGGTCGCACGCGGTCTTTACCAAAATGTGCGCGACGTTGATACGGACGTGTAGGAATTCGGAGAAGTTGATTTGGATGTGCGTGCACACCGGAATCAACGCGTATCCGTCGACAACGTCCCGTATCCGCCTGTTCTGGAACACGCTGTAACTTTGTGTACACACGTCGGATCGAGACGAAACTTGCGCCATCGGACTCATAGCAATACGCTGGTCCTATGATCCAAGTTTGGTTCGATTCTGAGAACGTTGACAAAATCTCGTATCGTGGGCCCCATAGGCTCCACTTAACGGGCGATTTTGTAATCGGCACATCGGAATTCAGTTCTGGATATTCCGTTGGGTTCGTATCGACGTTCTGGACTTGTTGATACTAAGTTTGGCAAATTTGGAGACCTTTGACCCTGACACATTTTTTGGTACAAAGTGGCCCACATGTGGACCCCGCTTTGACCAAAAATTGTCATTTTTGCCCCTGTGTCCAAATTGGACTTAAGGACAGGCGTTTCTAGCTATTTGATATTTTTTGAGACTGTTAGTGATATTTATTTCAGCATCCGTAGACATTTATTCTGAGGCCATAGTTTCTGACTTCTGGTATTTGACATCTGGATATTATATTTACAGCTCTCTTGCCAGGCAAGTATACCTTGCCTTGTTGTACTGTTTTAATTCAGTTATTGCTAGTTACATGTTTATCTATTTTTATATTATATAAATGTGCGCGTCCGAGAAAACTCGGGTGCAGTCAACGAAGGCGTTGACGTTAGGACTTGTGTCTGACCTAGTGTTTAGTAGACCCACCTAAAGTTGTGAAGTTATTGATATAACTTCTCAGGCCTTGACACGTATCATTACACGTCACAGAGTGAGTACATGTAGGGACACATGCCTCATGCGCGACTGGCCATCAGTGTGAGCAACACGTGTAGCGGTATTTAGCTCAGTTGTTTATTTTATTGAGACTTGCATCATAGTTCGAGATGTCCACGTCGTTTTCACGACTTGTATATCTACATTGGGCGGGAAAGATTACTAGTAGGAGTATGGGACACCCCCCTCCATGATGTTATATCCTTCGTACCATGCCCCTCATGGTCGATTGCAGAGTGTCCATGCGTCTGGGGGCATATGACACATATACTAGCCAGTCATGACGATTGGTGAATTACGTCAGCATATGTCTAGCCTACACATTCCCATGCGTACTACCAGGTCTTTAAATTGCATTCACTTAGATGGTTAGCACACCCCATCCATTTATTTATTCAGTATTTATATTATGGCATGTTATTTTTATGTATCTTGCTATGTCCCTCTGAGGACCTGGTCCCCTGCCAGGTGTATATGTTCTTGAGCATTCGCAGGAGAGCAGATCCAGGCATGTTACGTATATTCTGTCACGCCCCGAGGCATCCCCCGAGTCGAGACCGCCGTGCGGGCCTGGGGTTGCGCCCGCACAAGGCTTTAATGATTTGCATAGCAAGCACATATTCAGAGTACGCAGATAAATTGAAACACAGATTTGAAACATGGAAAAGTTCTCTTTATTGATAATGAACATCTATTACAAACTCTTGAACGAGTTAGCTAATATGCCGAACGGCTTACAAGAGATGACTCAAAATGAGATAGCAGTCCTGTACATTACATCCCTTTATAACTTCAAAATGTATAGACCTCCAGGCTGGAGGACGGCTTTGCCACAGAGCTGCATTTGTGTATGAAGAGTTGCAGGCTCCTGACTCCAAAATGCTTCGGGGGCGCGGTGAAGATGCGCCAACAGCTGGACTGGATCGGGAAGACAACTTCGGCTCCTCGCTCGGTTCGCCTTAGTGCGGAGAACCTGTTACAACGAGGGTCAGCATATCGAAACATGCTGGTGAAGGCGAGCTAGCCTGACGATACCAATCAACACGTTGTTTTAATGAAGCATGCATATTTGTGGGTTTCTATCTTGCCTTAGTTCATTTACAAGTAAGCAGCATATAGAATTTACTGAAATGAACATGCCACCGTTCGGTGGATTTTACCTGACCGTCTGAATTACCTGTACAATACTTACCATGCCTTCCCTGCCACGGAGACACAAGTTAGTATGCAACAGGTTTAAATATACAAGAGATCACTTGGCGTGATGCCACAATGGACAATAGTCACTGGCGAAAATGGTATGCAGCGAATGAACAAGGAGCGCTACATGCCACCCCGTCCAGCACAATGGACTATACAATAGAGATTTTGTCCGGACCGGATCGGTGCCAGTGCCCCAGCGACCGTCCGCAGGAACCAATGACCTTGTGCACAAGTTGTCCGTGATCGAACAATATGTTTACGTAGTTAACAGTTCATGCTTTTGAGGCAACAAGAGTACAAGACAAGCAATGTACAAGACAAGACAAGCAATGTACAAGACAAGCAATGATTTTTCCCAAGCGAACAAGCATGCATTTAAGTATTCGTTCGTGAAGTTTATTGACAAGCATATAACCAAGTCCATTCTCTTTTATCTTGGTTTCTTTTATTATTACTTGGTATCGTTTGATCGGGGCAAAGAAGAGTTCAAGCTTTTAGGGTGTGAAGCTTGGAAGCAGGGCTAGCTAATCGGGTTGGTAGCCACTCACTTAGATTTTGGAAGGGAGAAGGAAAGAGGCGCTTCACGACTCCGCTCGCAAGCCGCCTACTGCTCGTTCACCTGCACACGAACAGCTCGATTAATACTTCTTCCTTTCTTTCCAATCTCGGAATAGAAGTGCAAGTCGATGAACGAAAACAATAAAAACCATCGAAACCGTTCAAGGAAAACAAGCAAATCCCAAAACCAACTCAAAGCACGAAAGCAACAAGCGACATCGAAAACCGAGGCAATAAAAGATAGCAGCGGAGAGGTCCCTCCTGACTCTGCCGCTAAGTCGATCCCGGGGGCACGGTCCACTGAATATGGGAATCGATTCCGAAGAAACAAATCCATAACGAGGACGAGTTCTTAATTCAATCTATCCCGATCGAACGATACCGTCTTGTGTTTCTTAGCCGCGCTCTCCGCACCGGGAGAACGGGGCGCTACATCCTACCCAACTAATTGGAAGTTTTGTCCCGAAACTTAGGATAGGACCTACCGTTAGGGATTATTCGGTCGGGGGCGGCGATCGTGACTCAAGGAACAATCACGAACAGAATGGTCTGATCCGCCACAGGCTAGGCATAAACCAAGTTTCAGGCGACAATTTTCCTTTGTATGCCCCGACCTGTTACAGAAATAACATAACTGCCCTGGTTTCCCTCTTTTCGGACTACCGTTGTTTCGGCACTTTGCAGCGTTGTTTCCTCTCTCGTCGCTTTGGCGTTTGTGACTGGATGTATGCACAGCATCGGCAGGAACGTGAGGATAGTGTGGTTCGAGAGATAAGGCATGATTCATGACTTCACGCATTGTCCGATACTGAGGAACGGCTACGTGCGAATAGATGACAGGGCGTAGTCCACCTTCAAACCTTCTTGCTCGACTCGCTGCATCAGGTAAATAGGCCCTAGCGAATTTGGAGAGTCGGTTGAACTCGACGGAGTACTCTTTAACTGTCATGCTGCCTTGCCGCAGCTGCACGAACTCGTTCTCCATCTGGCATTGGACTGGAGGGGGTACATACTCCTCTTCGAACGCGGCACGAAAAGTCGTCCACGAGATCGCCTCCTCTCCGTGATCAAATTGGAGAGATCGTCGATGCACGTCCCACCAATCGTGTGCGTTGAGGCGGAGCTGTAGTTGCACGCAGGCAACGCGCTTGTCTTCGGGGACCTCTAGCAGAGCGAAGTGGTCTTCAAGTTCGGCCAACCAATCTAGAGCTACGACTGGATCCTTAGTCCCGTTGAATGGGGTGTTGCAGACTTTCTTGAAGTGGCCAAAGTCGAAGGCAGTCACGTCCTTCTGTCTTGGAATTTACGGCGTCTCAACTTCAAGCACGAGCTGTTCCACCGGAGTCGCTGGCGTTGCCGCGGACTGGTTGGATGCCAAAGTCTGAACGATCTGCTGCAGGGTATCTACCTGCTTCTGTTGGACTGAGAATCGTGCTTCTATATTGTCTTGAAACTTGAGCTGACTCTCTTCCGCCCGCTTCTCGGCCCGTTCATGGCGAGCCTCGTCCCTTTGTTGGTTTTCCCCCAACATCCGCAATATTTGCTGAACGGGATCGATGCTTGGCGTGGCTCGCTGGCTTTCTGAACTTCCCGAAGTGCCCGAACTACTTCCTTGGCCTTGCGTTTCATCCGGGGCTTGCGCTGCAGATTATGCTGGAGCCATTCCTTCAAAAGAAGGTAAATTACATTAGGATCATAATATATTATGGACTTATTGCATGAATGTATCTCATTTTGGCCTAGCGAGTTCAAGAGTTCGCATAGGAATTTGATCGTTAAAGGAACTTTTCCAGCACGAAGTCTAAGGAACTTGAATCTGTGCTCTGATACCACTATGTCACGCCCCGAGGCGTCCCCCGAGTCGCGACCGCCGTGCGGGCCTGGGGTTGCGCCCGCACAAGGCTTTAATGATTTGCATAGCAAGCACATATTCAGAGTACGCAGATAAATTAAAATACAGATTTGAAACATGGAAAAGTTATCTTTATTGATAATGAACATCTATTACAAACTCTTGAACGAGTTAGCTAATATACCGAACGGCTTACAAGAGATGACTCAAAATGAGATAGCAGTCCTGTACATTACATCCCTTTATAACTTCAAAATGTATAGAGCTCCAGGCTGGAGGACGGCTTTGCCACGGAGCTGCATTTGTGTATGAAGAGTTGCAGGCTCCGGACTCCAAAATGCTTCGGGGGCGCGGTGAAGATGCGCCAACAGCTGGACTGGATCGGGAAGACGACTTCGGCTCCTCGCTCGGTTCGCCTTAGTGCGAAGAACCTGTTTCAACGAGGGTCAGCATATCGAAACATGCTAGTGAAGGCGAGGTAGCCTGACTATACCAATCAACACGTTGTTTTAATGAAGCATGCATATTTGTGGGTTTCTATCTTGCCTTAGTTCATTTACAAGTAAGCAGCATATAGAATTTACTGAAATGAACATGCCACCGTTCGGTGGATTTTACCTGACCGTCTGAATTACCTGCACAATACTTACCATGCCTTCCCTGCCACGGAGACACAAGTTAGTATGCAACAGGTTTAAATATACAAGAGATCACTTGGCGTGATGCCACAATGGACAATAGTCACTGGCGGAAATGGTATGCAGCGAATGAACAAGGAGCACTACATGCCACCCCGTCCAGCACAATGGACTATACAATAGAGATTCTGTAAACCCCCTGAATTTCTCAAATTATTAAATCTTGGATTTTTCTCAATTTTCTGGAATTTTCTGGGAATTTTCTGTAATTAAAATCAAGGTTTTCAATTAATAAATAATTTTTAATTGGCAATAAATAATATTAAAATATCATGAAAATAACATTTTTGGGTGTAAAATAGAAAATTGGACTTAGGATAATTTTTCTGGATTTTTCTGGGCCTCAGACCTATTTTTAAATACCTCAAAACTATTTTTTATAAATTAATTAATTAATTAATATATTTATTTTTATTTTTTTATTTTTATTTTTATTTTTATTTTTCCTTTGGGCCCGGCCCGGCCCGGCCCAGTGGGCCGAGCCCAGCACCCAGCAGCCCAGCCCTAGCCCAAATCCCCTGCGGGTCGGGCGGGTCTGCCCAGACCCGTTAGCGCCCGACCCGACCCAGTCCCAACCCACCTTCCCCGTTCTCCACCCGCGTCCGATTCTTCCGGCGACGGCCGGAATTCTCGCCGCCTCCGCCGGAGCTGGCCATGATCCCCTCGGCCCCGCCTCACCCGGCCACGTCCGCCCCCGGATCCCTATATAATTCCCCCCTACCTCCTTCCTCTCTTCCCCAACCCAAAACCTTCCCCGACCGGAACCCTAACGCCGGCCCTCCTTTCTGTCCTCCTCCGGCCACCCTCCAGCCGGCGAGCCACCACCCACTCGCCTCGACCGCCCGCCGCTGCCACCCTCCTCTGCTCCTCCTCCTCCACCGCCAGCAGCCGAGGTCGACCCGCAACAGACCGGAGACGCGAGCAGCCGACTCCGGCAGCCCTCCTCCCCGCGCGCCGCCGTCCACCGGCTCCGCCCAGCCCCGGCGGACCTTCCCCGGCCCCCTCCGGCGCATCTCCGGCCGACCTCCGCCGTCTGCGGCCATCGACAGAAACCCTAAACCTATTTTTGACTCCGTGTCGGACACGACACGGACACGTCTCGACCCTGATTTTCGGGTCCCCTTCAGGTACGTGTATCTTTCGCCTCGTAGCTCCGTTTTCATTTCCGTAAATTGCGTTGTGAAGCCTGTATGACCCTCTCGGTGTCCGGATAAACTGTTCGGGACATCGCGTCCTGTGGTGATCGCACACCGCGATCCAAAAACAGGAAAAACCAGACCCTGTTTCACCCCGGAACTGAGTCCGCTCCGCCAAACGGGACGACTTGGTCGCGTGCGGTCTTCACAGATACGTACGCATCGTCGATACGGACGTGTGAGTTTTCGTGGAAGCTGATTCGGGTGTGCGTGCACACCGGAATCAACGCGTATCCGCGGACACCGTCCCGTATCCGCCTTTTCGGCAATTCACCCTAACTTCGTGCACACACGTCGGATTGAGACAAAACTTGCGCCATCGGACTCGTAGCAATACGCTGGTCCTGTGGGTCAAGTTTGGATCGATTCTGAGAACGTTGACGAAATCGCGTGTCGTGGGCCCCACAGGCCCCGCTCGACGGGTGATTTTGTGTTCGGCTCATCGGAATCCAAATCTGGAAGTTCCGTTGGGTTCGTATCAGCGTTCCTGACCCGTTGACACTAAGTTTGGTGAATTTGGAGACCTTTGACCCGGACGCGTTTCTCGGTGCAAAGCGGGCCCACCGGCGGACCCCGTTTTGACCCGAAACTGCCGTTTTTGCCCTTGTCTCCAAATTGGACCCAAGGATAGGCGTTTCTAGCTATTTGACATCTTCTGAGCATGATGGTAATGTCTATTTCATCTTTTGGACTCATCTCTGGACTTTTTCCCCAAGAACTAAATTAACCAGATCCAAACAACAGGCAAGTACCTGCACTTCAAGTTAATCTTTATATTGTGATAATTAAATTCCCTGCTCTACTAGTACTCTTGCTGATTACACGTAGTGTTAGAATACTATATTTCATGTCTTGAATATTGGAATTCATGTCTTGTTTTTCATGTCGGGTGGGAGAATACTAGAAGGCATGTAGTTTACCCTTCCCCTTGCCGTGATTAATAGCTGGTGGTACACGATTGTCCATCAGCCGGATCTCGATTATTCGTGTTTAATAGCCGTCCATGACGGCCGGATTAGCCTTATAAACCCCTGCATGCCAACTAAGTATTCTAAAAACAAACACAAGTTTCATACAGATAACTTCTGGTCATGTTATATTCTTGCTGACTGTGTAGTTTCTTTTCCTGCTCGTTTACTTCTGTTTTCTCATATTCCTGTTTATAGTTTTGACTCTGAGATATTAACATTCCTTTATGCAGTTTCCTTAACATGATATTCAATGTTTAATTGTCATAAATATTTAGTTTAACATTGTTGTGCACTGTGTACTTTGCTCCTTTCCTGACTGGATCTGTTGATTTAGGCGATGATGAGGATCTTGCCCCTACCTATTATGGTCCTTATGAGGGTACAGATGATACCTATGAGAAGCCAGAACCCACTCAGGAGACCCCTGCTGCAGAGTAGCTAGTAGTAGCTATCTTTTATTCTGTTTCTTATCTTATTTAATCGGGTTTGTCCCCGATTTCATTTTGGAATTCCTGTACTAAACATTTGAATTTGTTGTCACATTTATTTCAGTTGCAATCTTAAGTTTTATTTCTCATTATTATCTTGCCTATATTGTTGTGAATGAGCTAGTTAGTAGTTATGGATTGACCTAGACAGCGTACTACCGCCGATTCTGCGGCGTAGGCTGGACGTGCCCACGCACTCGTGCCCGAACTTCCGGGTGCGGGTCGTGACAGATTCCGTCCGGACCGGATCGGTGCCAGTGCCCCAGCGATCGTCCGCAGGAACCAATGACCTTGTGCACAAGTTGTCCGTGATCGAACAATATGTTTACGTAGTTAACAGTTCATGCTTTTGAGGCAACAAGAGTACAAGACAAGCAATGTACAAGACAAGACAAGCAATGTACAAGACAAGCAATGATTTTTCCCAAGCGAACAAGCATGCATTTAAGTATTCGTTCGTAAAGTTTATTGACAAGCATATAACCAAGTCCATTCTCTTTTATCTTGGTTTCTTTTATTATTACTTGGTATCGTTTGATCGGGGCAAAGAAGAGTTCAAGCTTTTAGGGTGTGAAGCTTGGAAGCAGGGCTAGCTAATCGGGTTGGTAGCCACTCACTTAGATTTTGGAAGGGAGAAGGAAAGAGGCGCTTCACGACTCCGCTCGCAAGCCGCCTACTGCTCGTTCACCTGCACACGAACAGCTCGATTAATACTTCTTCCTCTCTTTCCAATCTCGGAATAGAAGTGCAAGTCGATGAACGAAAATAATGAAAACCATCGAAACCGTTCAAGAAAAACAAGCAAATCCCAAAACCAACTCAAAGCACGAAAGCAACAAGCGACATCGAAAACTGAGGCAATAAAAGATAGCAGCGGAGAGGTCCCTCCTGACTCTGCCGCTAAGTCGATCCCGGGGGCACGGTCCACTGAATATGGGAATCGATTCCGAAGAAACAAATCCATAACAAGGACGAGTTCTTAATTCAATCTATCCCGATCGAACGATACCGTCTTGTGTTTCTTAGCCGCGCTCTCCGCACCGGGAGAACGGGGCGCTACATATTCCGAGGAGATCTTCTCTTCGAGCCTCGTGATTGTCAGATGTTGTTCTTATATGGTGTGTATCTGGTTCCTTTTTATATTCTATTTCAGGCAGTAGATTTGTTTCCATCTGACTATCATTCTTAGATATCTGTATTGAGATCTAGTTACATGGTTATTCATATTCATATTTGATTTATGTGGATGAGATTTAGATATTACCCTGTGACTTGTGATTAGTTTTACCACTTATGAATTACTGTTCATTATACAGCGTACGCTCGTATATATGGTTTCCATATATTGGAGTTGCCATATATACAGGCGGCTGGCATGCTTACGTGTCCTGGTCCTACATATTTTGGGACTGGGGCATGACAAGTAGTCTCCCGGGGTTTGGATGAAAATATGGCAGCATTACAAGCAGACAAGCATGCGTTTCTAAGGAACATAAGCAGCACGTTTGCTCGGGCCCGAAGTTAAACCGAGAGTTAGATCGTTAGGGGACTTGACATGCGAGGGTCTGAATATAAGCAGTATTTCAATTTTCATGTTCTAGCATAAGCAATACAAGTTGTGATTATTCCCTTAGCTAGGTGCGTTGGATTTATTAGCATGCAGGGGGTGATTCACCTAGCGACTAGCATGTATCATTCCAGATTTTATATGTGCTGGCTAAGCAAAGACAAGTTCACCGTAGCCACCCATCTTAGCAATAATTTGCCTCGGTAGAGCGATACGTCAAGCGAGCCTCTGAAAGCCTAAGTTGGATTCCTGTAGGGACAAGTCTGGATATCCTTTGCTTCTCGTTGAGGCAAAGCGGGTCGGGACGGTTGCAATTTTGCCGTTCGAGATGGCAGTCCGCTAGAACGGAACGGGGTGTTACATCCTACTCAACTCAGAAAAAGTCTCGTCCTCAAGACTTACTGAGGACAAGCAGTAATCTAGGGTTGAGGCAATCCTAGACAAGTCGTTGTACTTGTTTCATTTGGATATTCACTTGCACAAGCATCGAGATCGGCATATCGCTTAGTCTGGATCGTACGCACTTTTGAAGTGTACTTCTAGCATGAGTACGTCAACCAGCTTAGTGATAGCGAAGTCTTAGCACTCGAGTTTCACCTTTTCTTTAGTCTTGGATGGTGCACTAGTTCAAGGCGTCACTCGAATGGATGCATTCAACCAAACGTAGAGTTAGTGAAATCGGACAAGCTACTAGCGATACTCTCAAGGGTTCGCACAGGTTGGCACAAAGGCCACTCGCAGTACAGCAACATACAAGCAATCATATCATTCAAAACGCATTTTGAAAGTATTTAGACTTATTGTTGGAACATCCCATCGAGGCATTGACAGAGAGCGTGCACATAACCCACGAACGAGCTTTCGAAACAGAGATATTCAAAATGAAGTCCAAAGGCGTAAAAGCCAGGCTCTGATACCAATATGTCACGTCCCGATCTCCCGCAGGCAAATCGGCCGTTTCCGCTAGGCGAGAATCACCGCGATAGCGCTCCCGCAGAACGATCGCTTTAACCCATCCGGGCGTGATACCGCACAAGCGTGAGCCACGCCCGTGCAAGGCCGTGGTCCATTGGCTGGCGGTAAGAGTTCTAAGCCACAGAGTCGTACAGATTGTCCGAGTGCAGCGGAGTTTATGAACGCATAGACGATCGGTAACAAGTTCACTGAGTCGACAATATATATAGCGGAAGCATTGAAACACAAGTTGAAGTAAAGCAACTCTTTATTGATATGAACAAGTGTTACAGGCGGCGTATAGCCGAGATTACAAGTCGCTCAAGCCTCTCTCTCTGAAACAATAAAAGCGTGCCAAGTAGCTACAATTGTGGAATGATTGTACAGGCGATGATCAGGCGATGTTCTCAACATTATGTCTTGTATATGTGCTTCTGTTCCGGATGCACCGTTGCTTCATAGTGATCTCCATACCTTAGCACACACGAAGGAGGCATCCGCACCGAACGAGGTTCTCCCGCACCCTGCATACAAACTGGTGGATTATTAGTACATTGAATGCACTGGTGGGGAAGCTACTCGCCCGTTCGACAAATCCAAACACGTAATACAGGTTCCGTGCACAACTATTAAGTTATCTTTCTAGTTGCCTTAAGATCAGTTTCATGCAAATATTGAGTAGCCTAACTCGTGTGGCAGTGTGCCGTACGACATGAGAGGAAACACAGCGAGACTTACCATTTTACCTTTCCTGTCCAAGGCAAACATTGTTAATTCAAGCACGGGCATGTATAAACATTCAAGAGGCATAGCATATGCAAACACGAGGGTCGTTATAACATGATCGTTCAGGTATTCAGTTATTTCTTGATGCTATGCAAATGACTCGCACGTGGGTAGCCGCTAAGCGAGGATGACTTATCTATATGAACATGTGTCGCTGGCATAGCCATAAAGGACCGTTTATAGTCTTGAACAAGGATGGCATGCAACGAAGCACGTGAGGCGCTACACGCCATCCTGTCCGCACGTGATACTATCGTGTAGTTCCATCCGGATCGGAACGGTCCCAGTACCCCGGTGACCGCCCGTGGAATCGAATGACCTTGTTTCCAAGTTGTCCGCGACATGCAGGTCAGGGCCATTCCAAATCTATAACATGATATGATAATCCATGATTCGTGATCTGAAACGAGCGTTTGCTCCAAGAGCTGAGATTTGTGGATTCGTTACATGACGTGATTCTCGTTCAGATATAAACATGATGGGATTATCATTCAGTTGCACATGACATGATTCTCGTTCAATATTTATTTGCCCTGATGCGTGTGTCACCACCCCATTTTCAGATCCGGGTATTTTTTTTATTTTTAATTTAGTTAATTGTGTATTATTTATATTTAATTATATTTATATTTAATTAGTGATTGCATTATTTTTTATTATATTTTTATTGTATGTTTTAGGATTTTGGCTAGCCTGGACCCATGTCAGACCCTAGTGGACCCATGTTCGACCCAGCCCACGCCCCTGTGAGACTTATTTTGGGGCTTAGAATATTTATTTTATTTTTAGGAAGTTAGTTGGAGAGATTTGGAACTAGTTTGAGTGCATTTGGAGCCCCGAAACCCAAAACCGAGTTACGGGAGGGCATTTTGGTCATTTGGACTTAGTGGAACCCTTTATTAAGTGGCCGGCCCTATTTTTCTCCCCCCCACACCCGTGAACCAGCAGCCTCTTCTCCCCCCACTCTTCTTCTTCACTTCTTCTTCTTCTCCACTCATTTTTCTTCTTCCTTTCTCCTTCCTACTTCAAGTAAGTTCACTTTTCTTCCTTCTTTCTTCCATTCCTTCTTCTTTATGTAACCCTAACCCTAGATATTTCCCCAACCTAGGTGGGTAGAGCCTAGATTTGGTGTTGGAGCTTGGATTTGAGGCTTGGAGCTTGTAGGAGGTGAATTTGGAGAGATTTGGAGATTTTGGCTTGGGATTCCAACTCCCAAGAGGTAAACCTTAATTTTTCCCCTTGTAATTATTTTTATATAGTGTAATTAATAGTTTATAACCTTCCTAGACCCTTAGGCTACCCGTAGGAGGAAGTTGGAACTAGTTTGGTTAGGTTTAGAGACTTTAACACTAGGTTTTGTGTCAATTTCGGGTGAAATCCGAATTTGGCCCAATTTTGGGTGATGCCCTAGGTTAGATGGACCTAGGTAGACATTGTTGGGTGTCTTGAGGGTGAGTGTGTGTCTCCGTTCGGACACGGGAAGCCGCGTCGCGGAGAAACGGGCGTTTCGGGCGAAATTGGGGCTTTTCGTCGTCGTCGATTCTAAGTGCGTGTGCGTTTCCGCCACGGGCCTAGAATCAACGCGGGAGTGCATTTTCTAGGATCTAGACATCGTTTAGGACACGTGGGTAAATTTTGGGCCGATTCCGAGTTCGTTTGGTGTGCGTTTCAGGAAGTTTTCCGAGCCGCGCACCACGTGTTCGTCGAAATGACCGAACGGCCATTTCGACTTGGTTTCCTCGTTTCGGGCTTGTGCGCGCGTTGGGTTAGTATCGGGGAGTGTGTGCTAGAGTTTTTGAGTTATATTTTATATATTTTTGGGTATTTGGGCGTGTCGGGGTCGTTGGGCGTGCGTTGGTGGGCGTTGTGGGCGTGGTGTGCGTTGTGGTATTTGTTTATATATATGTGTATATATATATTGTGAGTGTGTTTTTATATATATATTTATATATATATGTGTGGTTATGTGTTTGTGAGCGTGTTAGGGAGTGCTTGTGTGAGTGTGTAGGTGAGTGTGTGAGTGAGTGCTTGTGTGAGTGTGTAGGTGAGTGTGTGTGAGTGTGAGTGAGTGTTTATAGGTATATACATATGAGTTTATATATATATGTATATATATTTGTATATATATGTATGAGTGTTTATGTGTGTGCTAGTGTGTGTGAGAGTGTGTGTGTGAGGGTGTGTGCTAGTGTGAGTGAGTGTGTGTGAGTGAGGATATATAGATATATATTTATGTTTATGTGTGTGTGTGTGTGTGTATGTATATATAGATATGTGTATATAATTATATGTGTGTGTGTGTGCTTGTGTTTGTGTGTGTGTGTGTGTACTTATACATATGTGTGTGTTAGTAGATATATTAGTGTGTGTATATATATATATATAGGAGCTTGTGTGTATATATATATGTATGTATGTATATATATATATATATATATATATATATATATATAGATATATAGATATATATATATATATATATATATATATATATATATATATATATATATATATATATATATATATATATATATATATATATATATATATGTGTGTTATAGGAGAGTGTGTGTGTGTGTATGTGAGAAGGAGGGGGGGCTGAACTGAGAACACAGCAGCAGCAAGTAGCAGCGCGGCAGCAGCAAAAGCAGTGGCAGCAGCAGCAGATAAGCACAGCAGCAGCAGCAGTTTTTGTAGCTAGCAGCAGCGGCAAATGCGAGGGAGAGGGAGAGGGAGAGGTATATATATATATATAGAAATATAGATAGATGGATGATAGTTAGATATATATATATATTGATAGATAGATAGGTATTGAATATGTTAGATAGATAGGTTAATAGATAGGTAACTAGATAGATATTAGTATCTAGATCTAGATAAATAGATAGCTAGATAGATGGATTGATAGTTAGTAAATGGATAGATTGATAGATATAGATAGCTAGATTAATAGATAGGTTGATAGGTAAGTAGGTAGTTTGATAGATAGATAATTAAATATATAGATAGGTAAATAGATAGATAATTCGATAGATAGTTAGGTAGGTAAATACTAGATATTAGATATCTAGTTAGATAGATAGATAGATAATTAGATAGATAGTTATAATAGATAGGTAGATGTATCTATGGATAGATAGTAGATATCTACATCTATATGCATAGATCTATATATATACATATAGTTAGATAGGTAGTTAGATATAACTAGATCTAAGATATAGATATCTATATAGATATAGATATATGTATATGTATAGGTAAAGGTAAGGTAAGGTAAATGGGTAAATGTATATATGTGTGGATATATATATATATATATAGGTAAATACATACTTAGATATATATAATTATGGTAGATATCTATATTACCTAGCCTAGTTTAATATCTAGGTATATAATTAGTAGCTAGATAGCTAGTTAGAGGGGTTTGAGAGCGGTATCTCAATACCTTGAGATACCGAGGTATCTCAATACCTTAAGATAACCAAGGTATTGGGTTTCGAGCGGGGTTTTTGAGCAATAGCCTAGGAATAGTATTGGAGTGATTTTTATATGCTTATGTGTATATATTTACGCGTGCTAGCATAGGTTTTAGCGGGTTTAGGCGGAGTGCGTAGCCTAGGTTGAGGTATCGAATACCGAGGGTATCCCGGTATCTCAAGGAGGCGAGTTTGTGAGTTTTCTAGCTTAATGAGCTCGGTTTGACCTAGAATTTCAGGAGCACCCTAGTTTGACCCAGACTTGACCGTAGTTGACTCGGTTGACCGCCAAAGTCAACTTTTGACCTAGTTTTGACCCAAAGTTGACTTTTTGGACCCAGAGTTGACTTTTTGACCCAGATTTCACCGGTTTGACCTGTTTGACCTAGAACGACCCTAGAAGCCTATTTTTAGTTATTTTATATCTGTTTAACTCATTAGAACCCTGTTTAACCTTGCTTTTCGCATAGGTCCTTTCGATACCGGTTCGGATCGCCAGTTGCTCAGGACGTCAGGCGAGTACATTCTCTGATAGTTTTTATTATCTGATATTTATTATGATTCAGCTTCTAGTATAGTATCATCTGATTATTCTGGCACCACACGGGACACTGACTGGTATTTCTGGATTTATTTACTTGCGACACGTACATTTCATGTTTCTGGCCTCTATTCTGGAATCACTACAGGCATCACCTACAGGCATCACCTACAGGCATCACTCATGTTCAGGCTGGACTCATCTTGATTGCGTGTCGGGTCTTGGATCCACTTGTATTAGTCGGGGCGGGGAAATACTCGAGTAGACATGTAAACATTCCCATCTGGAATCATCAGGCATCACTCCCTCTGGTCTAATCTGGAATGATAGCAGCCGTGCACCCAGTGCGCGGTGAGCCGTACTTACCCCTAGCCGTTTATATGTCGAAACAAGTATTTCAAAGACACCGAGTTCATTCTTTATAGTCTGGACTCTCATGCATTTCTTGACTTGTCTCACTTACATGTTTCTGGACTTGACTCACTACATGTTTTTCATGCTAGACTCACTACACGTTCATGTGCACGGACTTGATCTTAGCTTAGATTCTTGTATCTTACAGTTACTACTATCTTGTTTCTGATATTCCTGCATCTTTACCTTTATGCACCAGTGATACATGTTTATTTCCTGTTTCATACTTACTTCTTTCTTCTTGCTACTTGCTATAACTGTTTTATAGTTTTTATCATTTAAATGGAACTGCTGTTAGAGATGTACTTGCTCCAGTCCTGACTGGACATATTTTTCAGAGTATCCGGAGGATTAGTGTCCGACGTTTTATGGACCTGAGCCTGTCGATGGTGCAGACAGGGACCCTCTAGTTTAGGGGTGATTTCCGAGTTGGTAGCCGGGATCACTAGGATCTTGTTGTTGTTTTTATTAGTTTTTAGTACCGGATTTGTCTCCGGTTTTGGATTGAGACATTGTTTGTATATTATTTTGGATGATGTATTGTTGTATTATTATTATTATTGATGTTGTGGTTGTTGTAGTAGTTGTTGGTGGTTAGACTTTATAGTTGTTAGTCTTCTTTGCCATCTTATCGTGCTTAGATTCGTGATTGAGTATATTGTGATTATCATTATGATATTTGCTCCTCCGTTTGGAGTTGAGATCTTGACAGGTTTATATTTTGATTGTGTGGTTGCCCTCCTTTTGGAGAGGTCATGCCCAATTTTTGTGTGAGATTATTATCTAAATAGTTGACCTAGACAGCGTTCTACCACCGGTGCTGCGGCGTAGGCTGGACGTACCCACGACTCATGCCCGATTTTCTGGGTGCGGGTCGTGACACGTTTTTGGTGGTGGCCCATGCAGGTCTCGATTCGCAATTAGTGCGATATCGTGGTGGTACAACAACTTAGTTGTACTGCTGTGAGCCTGCTCCAGGATCTAGGATCTAGGATGAGAGTGTACTCAATCACGACTAGGAACAATTCCAATCTAATTATTCTGAAATTGCTTTCTTTTGAAATATTACTGTCCTTCTTTGATGATATCGTATCTTGCGCCGTATTGACTTCTTTTGATCTGTGTTCAGGATGCCTCCGAAGACACGATCCCATCATACCGTTCCAGCAGTTGCCTCGGAGAGGTCTGCTACCTCTCGTCCAGCTCGTATTCAGGCAGCTGCTACCGCTCCACTCACCACTCCTGCGGTTGAGGGAGCATCTGCTTCTCTCGGGGATCCTCCTTCACCTGTCGATCCGAGGACTACCCCAGTCGTTCCGGTGGTTCCTCCACCACTTCCTGCTCCAGTAGATGCCGCACAGTTGTTTGCGTTCTTCAGGGAGATGATGGATGCGCAGCACCGTCAGGTGGATGTGATGAGGCTGGGCATTGAGAACGCCCACCAGGTGGCCATGACGGCAGTGGATAGGGTGGCACAGAATCAGCCACAGGCAGATCAGATTCAGTGCCCGAGGCAGGGCAGTATCATTGACTTTCAGAGGATGCGGCCCAAGGAGTTCCGTGGTACAGAAGGGATCCTGTACGCGGATGACTGGATGGAGCAGATCGAGGGCATCTTCAGGCTGGCGCAGATTCCAGACAGCATACAGATAGAGGCAGCGGGCAGTCAGATGTTCGACCTCGCCTTGACGTGATATCGCACAGATACGAGGATCACAGCGCCAGGGCTTACTTGGGAGGCTTTCAAGAGGCTTTTTAAGGAGAAGTTTTTCCCAGATGTGGCGCTTAGTGCTTTGGAGAGCCAGTTCGAGGCACTCGTCCAAGGGAGCATGACGGTGGACGAGTACGCAGCGGAGTTCTGCAGTCTGGGCAGATTTGTAGATGGCTTGAGTGAGGCAGCAAAGGAGAGAAAGTTTCGCAAGGGCTTGGTTATGGCGGTCAAGTCTTTGACCAGGAGCGACCGCGAGGCGACTTTTGAGCAGATAGTAGGAGATGCTCAGAGAGCAGAGGATGACTTGGAGCTCAAGTCCAAGAGAGGCAGGGATGATTCAGGCAGTGCGAGTGGCAGTGCGGGACCAGCTAAGCGTCCCTATGTGCAGAAGGCAGCGCAGCAGGGTCAGGATCAGAGAGCGCCCACTTGTGTCTACTGCAGGAAGGCAGGACACACTTGGGATGTTTATAGGAGGAGGCTGAAGGTGTGTTTGTTCTGTGCATCGGCTGCTCACCAGATGCGAGATTGCCCTACTGCACCTCCATTGGGTGGAGCACAGGATCAGAGAGTTGGAGCTAGGCCATCTGTGGCACAGCATCATGCCCTGCACCAGCAGAGGGATACACCCCAGCAGGGCAGGGCTTATGCGTTGACGGTCGAGGAGGCCGATGCTACGGATGTCGGGTTAGCAGGTCTGTCTCTTGTTTCTTCTTCCTGTCCTTTCCATTCCTTGTGGTGTGCTTCATTAGTACCTGTTAGACTTTTTGTGCTGTGGTAGATAGTGTAGTGACCCCGATTGAGACTGTAATAACACGACCAGTAGGACCCTGATCTTGTATGTTGTTTAGGTAGAATTTCTTGACTGTGATTGTTGGGGGTTTGACCTAGAGGAGTGTGATTGACTTTAAATTTCGAGGACGAAATTTTCTAAGGAGGATAGGCTTGTCACCACCCCATTTTCAGATCCGGGTATTTTTTTTTATTTTTAATTTAGTTAATTGTGTATTATTTATATTTAATTATATTTATATTTAATTAGTGATTGCATTATTTTTTATTATATTTTTATTGTATGTTTTAGGATTTTGGCTAGCCTGGACCCATGTCAGACCCTAGTGGACCCATGTCTGACCCAGCCCACACCCCTGTGAGACTTATTTTGGGGCTTAGAATATTTATTTTATTTTTAGGAAGTTAGTTGGAGAGATTTGGAACTAGTTTGAGTGCATTTGGAGCCCCGAAACCCAAAACCGAGTTACGGGAGGGCATTTTGGTCATTTGGACTTAGTGGAACCCTTTATTAAGTGGCCGGCCCTATTTTTCTCCCCCCCTCACCCGTGAACCAGCAGCCTCTTCTCCCCCCACTCTTCTTCTTCACTTCTTCTTCTTCTTCACTCATTTTTCTTCTTCCTTTCTCCTTCCTACTTCAAGTAAGTTCACTTTTCTTCCTTCTTTCTTCTATTCCTTCTTCTTTATGTAACCCTAACCCTAGATATTTCTCCAACCTAGGTGGGTAGAGCCTAGATTTGGTGTTGGAGCTTGGATTTGAGGCTTGGAGCTTGTAGGAGGTGAATTTGGAGAGATTTGGAGATTTTGGCTTGGGATTCCAACTCCCAAGAGGTAAACCTTAATTTTTCCCCTTGTAATTATTTTTATATAGTGTAATTAATAGTTTAGAACCTTCCTAGACCCTTAGGCTACCCGTAGGAGAAAGTTGGAACTAGTTTGGTTAGGTTTAGAGACTTTAACACTAGGTTTTGTGTCAATTTCGGATGAAATCCGAATTTGGCCCAATTTTGGATGATGCCCTAGGTTAGATGGACCTAGGTAGACGTTGTTGGGTGTCTTGAGGGTGAGTGCGTGTCTCCGTTCGGACACGGAAAGCCGCGTCGCGAAGAAACGGGCGTTTCGGGCGAAATTGGGGCTTTTCGTCGTCGCCGATTCTAAGTGCGTGTGCGTTTCCGCCATGGGCCTAGAATCGACGCGGGAGCACATTTTCTAGGATCTAGACATCGTTTAGGACACGTGGGTAAATTTTGGGCCGATTCTGAGTTCGTTTGGTGTGCGTTTCAGGAAGTTTTCCGAGCCGCGCACCACGTGTTCGTCGAAATGACCGAACAGCCATTTCGACTTGGTTTCCTCATTTTGGGCTTGTGCGCACGTTGGGTTAGTATCGGGGAGTGTGTGCTAGAGTTTTCGAGTTATATTTTATATATTTTTGGGTATTTGGGCGTGTCGGGGTCGATGGGCGTGCGTTGGTGGGCGTTGTGGGCGTGGTGTGCGTTGTGGTGTTTGTTTATATATATGTGTATATATATATTGTGTGTGTGTTTTTATATATATATTTATATATATATGTGTGGTTATGTGTTTGTGAGCGTGTTAGGGAGTGCTTGTGTGAGTGTGTAGGTGAGTGTGTGAGTGAGTGCTTGTGTGAGTGTGTAGGTGAGTGTGTGTGAGTGTGAGTGAGTGTTTATAGGTATATACATATGAGTTTATATATATATGTATATATATTTGTATATATATGTATGAGTGTTTATGTGTGTGCTAGTGTGTGTGAGAGTGTGTGTGTGAGGGTGTGTGCTAGTGTGAGTGAGTGTGTGTGAGTGAGGATATATAGATATATATTTATGTTTATGTGTGTGTGTGTGTGTATGTATATATAGATATGTGTATATAATTATATGTGTGTGTGTGTGTGCTTGTGTTTGTGTGTGTGTGTGTACTTATACATATGTGTGTGTTAGTAGATATATTAGTGTGTGTGTATATATATATATATATAGGAGCTTGTGTGTATATATATATATATGTATGTATATATATATATATATATATATATATATATATATATATATATATATATATATATATATATATATATATATATATATATGTGTGTGTGTGTGTGTGTGTGTGTGTTATAGGAGAGTGTGTGTGTGTGTATGTGAGAAGGAGGGAGGGGGGCTGAACTGAGAACACAGCAGCAGCAAGTAGCAGCGCGGCAGCAGCAAAAGCAGTGGCAGCAGCAGCAGATAAGCACAGCAGCAGCAAGTAGCAGCGCGGCAGCAGCAAAAGCAGTGGCAGCAGATAAGCACAGCAGCAGTAGCAGTTTTTGTAGCTAGTAGCAGCGGCAAATGCGAGGGAGAGGGAGAGGTATATATATATATATAGAAATATAGATAGATGGATGATAGTTAGATATATATATATATTGATAGATAGATAGGTATTGAATATGTTAGATAGATAGGTTAATAGATAGGTAACTAGATAGATATTAGTATCTAGATCTAGATAAATAGATAGCTAGATAGATGGATTGATAGTTAGTAAATGGATAGATTGATAGATATAGATAGCTAGATTAATAGATAGGTTGATAGGTAAGTAGGTAGTTTGATAGATAGATAATTAAATATATAGATAGGTAAATAGATAGATAATTCGATAGATAGTTAGGTAGGTAAATACTAGATATTAGATATCTAGTTAGATAGATAGATAGATAGATAATTAGATAGATAGTTATAATAGATAGGTAGATGTATCTATGGATAGATAGTAGACATCTACATCTATATGCATAGATCTATATATATACATATAGTTAGATAGGTAGTTAGATATAACTAGATCTAAGATATAGATATCTATATAGATATAGATATATGTATATGTATAGGTAAAGGTAAGGTAAGGTAAATGGGTAAATGTATATATGTGTGGATATATATATATATAGGTAAATACATACTTAGATATATATAATTATGGTAGATATCTATATTACCTAGCCTAGATTAATATCTAGGTATATAATTAGTAGCTAGATAGCTAGTTAGAGGGGTTTGAGAGCGGTATCTCAATACCTTGAGATACCGAGGTATCTCAATACCTTAAGATAACCAAGGTATTGGGTTTCAAGCGGGGTTTTTGAGCAATAACCTAGGAATAGTATTGGAGTGATTTTTATATGCTTATGTGTATATATTTACGCGTGCTAGCATAGGTTTTAGCGGGTTTAGGCGGGGTGCGTAGCCTAGGTTGAGGTATCGAATACCGAGGGTATCCCGGTATCTCAAGGAGGCGAGTTTGTGAGTTTTCTAGCTTAATGAGCTCGGTTTGACCTAGAATTTCAGGAGCACCCTAGTTTGACCCAGACTTGACCGTAGTTGACTCGGTTGACCGCCAAAGTCAACTTTTGACCTAGTTTTGACCCAAAGTTGACTTTTTGGACCCAGAGTTGACTTTTTGACCCAGATTTTACCGGTTTGACCTGTTTGACCTAGAACGACCCTAGAAGCCTATTTTTAGTTATTTTATATCTGTTTAACTCATTAGAACCCTGTTTAATCTTGCTTTTCGCATAGGTCCTTGCGACACCGGTTCGGATCGCCAGTTGCTCAGGACGTCAGGCGAGTACATTCTCTGATAGTTTTCATTATCTGATATTTATTATGATTCAACTTCTAGTATAGTATCATCTGATTATTCTGGCACCACACGGGACACTGACTGGTATTTCTGGATTCATTTACTTGCGACACGTATATTTCATGTTTCTGGCCTCTATTCTGGAATCACTACAGGCATCACCTACAGGCATCACCTACAGGCATCACTCATGTTCAGGCTGGACTCATCTTGATTGCGTGTCGGGTCTTGGATCCACTTGTATTAGTCGGGGCGGGGAAATACTCGAGTAGACATGTAAACATTCCCATCTGGAATCATCAGGCATCACTCCCTCTGGTCTAATCTGGAATGATAGCAGCCGTGCACCCAGTGCGCGGTGAGCCATACTTACCCCTAGCCGTTTACATGTCGAAACAAGTATTTCAAAGACACCGAGTTCATTCTTTATAGTCTGGACTCTCATGCATTTCTTGACTTGTCTCACTTACATGTTTCTGGACTTGACTCACTACATGTTTTTCATGCTAGACTCACTACACGTTCATGTGCACGGACTTGATCTTAGCTTAGATTCTTGTATCTTACAATTACTACTATCTTGTTTCTGATATTCCTGCATCTTTACCTTTATGCACCAGTGATACATATTTATTTCCTGTTTCATACTTACTTCTTTCTTCTTGCTACTTGCTATAATTGTTTTATAGTTTTTATCATTTAAATGGAACTGCTGTTAGAGATGTACTTGCTCCAGTCCTGACTGGACATATTTTTCAGAGTATCCGGAGGATTGGTGTCCGACGTTTTATGGACCTGAGCTTGTCGATGGTGCAGACAGGGACCCTCTAGTTTAGGGGTAATTTCCGAGTTGGTAGCCGGGATCACTAGGATCTTGTTGTTGTTTTTATTAGTTTTTAGTACCGGATTTGTCTCCGGTTTTGGATTGAGACCTTGTTTGTATATTATTTTGGATGATGTATTATTGTATTATTATTATTATTGATGTTGTGGTTGTTGTAGTAGTTGTTGGTGGTTAGACTTTATAGTTGTTAGTCTTCTTTGCCATCTTATCGTGCTTAGATTCGTGATTGAGTATATTGTGATTATCATTATGATATTTGCTCCTCCGTTTGGAGTTGAGATCTTGACAGGTTTATATTTTGATTGTGTGGTTGCCCTCCTTTTGGAGAGGTCATGCCCGATTTTTGTGTGAGATTATTATCTAGATAGTTGACCTAGACAGCGTTCTACCGCCGGTGCTGCGGCGTAGGCTGGACGTACCCACGACTCATGCCCGATTTTCCGGGTGCGGGTCGTGACAGCGTGCCCCTGGTTCGGGGATTGCCTTGGCGACCCAATGGTCCTGGATACTTGCAAGTTCATTCAGGCACAGAACGACTACGTAGTAGTCTTCCGGGGTTTGGATAAAAATATGGCAACATTACAAGCATACAAGCATGTGTTTCTAAGGAACATAAGTATCACGTTTGCTCGGGCTCGAAGGTAAACCGAGAGTTAGATCGTTAGGGGACTTGGCATGCGAGGGTCTGAATATAAGCAGTATTTTAATTTCCATGTTCTAGCATAAGCAATACAAGTTAGGATTTTTCCCTTAGCTAGGTGCGTTGGATTTATTAGTATACAGGGGGTGATTCACCTAGCGACTAGCATGTATCATTCCAGATTTTATATGTTCTGGCTAAGCAAAGACAAGTTCACCGTAGCCACCCACCTTAGTGATGATTCGCCTTGGTAGAGCGATACGTCAAGCGAGCCTCTGAAAGCCTAAACTGGATTCCTGTAGGGACAAGTCTGGATATCCTTTGCTTCTCGTTGAGGCAAAGCGGGTCAGGACAGTTACAATTTTGCCGTTTGAGACGGCAGTCCGCTAGAACGGAATGGGGTGTTACAATTGATATAAACTATATAACAGTAAATATATGTGAATATACAAGATGAAACAATAGATACAAGAGATATACAAAAAGGAAAATACTGGAATAAATACAAGAATGAACAATATGACAATGAACAAGAATGCTAATGACTAAGTGAGTGAGTACTAGCTTTAACATGTGATCAGCTTGGGAACTTGCACAAGAAACTTGCACAAGGATAAGGGCCTGGCTAGTCATACTTGCGGTGTATGACCAACACTCACAAGAAATAAGACATGCTCAAGAAGGGTATGATCACATATCTACACTAAAATACTCTCCACCCCCGACTGGTATAGGGGATCCAACCATGGTACGCTATGGCACGGGATTCTCTAGAAAGATAGCTACTCTTCCCGAGAATTAGTGTCTGTACATGTACAAGAAGAACAATGAAACAAGGCTTGTACAAGATATACCATATACCAAGGAATAACATCTCATGACGGAATTCGGATATACCAATCCGTGTAACCATCGTGTCAAGAAATCAATGATATCTACACTAGATACAATGAACATAGAGGATATCATAAATGAGAAACTAACAAGGAATGTACTCGCCTGAAGTCTGATAAATAGTATCACATATGTCTGGTACGGTGCCTCGAAGACCTAGATATGGAATATAACATCAATACAAGGTTTCGAAATGAAATAAGTTAAACTAGTCAACTTCTATGTCATAAAGCTATTTCTAAGTCAAAACAGTCAAACTATGTCAACTCTAAGTTAAATCGGTCAAACTTGGTCAAACTACTTATTTCTAGGTTGTATGAGCCTATCTCTATGATGTTGGGTTCAAAGCTATGAAACTATGTCATACAAGCTAAATCTAGGATACTAAGATACCGTATCGCAAGATACGCAACCAAAAATATGAAATAGTTATATATGCATAACAAAACAATATTAAATATACTAATCCTAACTACAAATGCTAAATGAATACATTGGCTTTGAACCAATGAGGTATCGCACAACTAAACCCCCATCTTGGTACCCAAATCCAATACCTTGAGTATCCTTAGTACCTTGGCATTTACCTTGGTATCTCAAGGTAATGCAAACCTCACTCATAGCTCACTACCCAACATTAACTATATACTAATTGGTATATATATATATATATATATATATATATATATATATATATATATATATATATATATATATATATATATATATATATATATCAATCCAATAAAAACTACTAATATATACTAACATGAATATTGAATACCAACTACCCAAACTAATAATTACCTACTAATACGTATACACAAGTACACATATCTACACTATATAGATAACTTAGAGATACATAAAGATATATATGTATATATAGATATCTAACTACTAAATACAACAAGTATCTACATATAGGTAACTAATTAACTAGGTAGTTAATTAACTAATTAACTAACCAACTATTACTAAAACTAACTAACTAATAGTTATCTAACTGATACCTGCTGACTGCTACTGAATACTTGCTGCCGCCCGCTGATGGTCTCCAAGTTGCTGCTGCTGTTGTTGTTCCAAGTTGCTGCAGCTGCTCCTGTTGCTCCAACTTGTTGTTGCTGCTGTTGTTCCAAGTTGCTGCAGTTGTTCGCTGTTTTGACGTTGTGTGGCTGCTGCTATTGCAGCAATGGCTGCTGCTGCCTCGGCTACTTGGTGTAGCTGCTGCTGCTACTCTTTCCTGTTTTCTGTCGAGCCCCCCCCTTTCTTGCACACATAACACACAACAACACCTATATATATATATCTATAAACATAAACACCATATATGGATATCACTACACTACTTATATACATATATATATGTATACCCACCTATAGATATATACTCTCATCTCTAAACATATACACAACTTCATATATATCCCTATACATAAACACTTATACATATCAACACACTATTTATATAACTATATAGATATACATGGATACACTTATACATACATAGATATATATACTTATCATTATGTACATATAGATAACATATGAGAACACACACACCAATATACATACATACATACATATATATATAAATATATATATATATATATATATTATATATATATATATATATATATATATATATATATATATATATATATAACATAGGAATAATACAAGTAGACAGATAGATAGATAGATATATTCAATCGTATTTATATATATATACGCGCACGCGTGCAGCAACACCCTTCTGTCGCCCCATCTTCAAGGTAACATATCTCTCTCATCTCTCATCCTTTTCTCGAGCGGTTTATTCGTGTACGTTCACAACCTAACCCTTTAGGTTTTTTATTCAAGTAGGACAAATTTTTGTGCCCTAGATTGGTCGAAAAATCGGCCGAAAGTTGGCCAAAAAACTGACAAAAATAGTCCAGAATTTTAACACCAAACCCCCATGTTCATGCCTAAATTGCCACCAACCTGTTTAATATTTTCAAAATCTAATTAAAGGAATTTTCTTCTCTATATAAACAAAAATATTTTTGTTCTTTTACTTTTTATTAGTTTGCTTTAATTGTTAAATTATTCGGCCTCCAAAACGACCAAAAACTTGATATTTTAAATTAAAATTTTGTGATACGGAGTGTGCCCCGCCAAATGGGACCGCCTCATCGCGTACCAATTATACAGAAAGGTGCATATGGTATATCCTGACGTGTGAGATTTCACGAAAGTTGATTCGAACATGTGTGTGCGTCGGAATCAACCTGTATCCGTAAAAAGTCCCCGTATCGCAATTTTTGTAAAACACAACCCTATTTTGTGAACGCTCGTCAGAATGCGACGAAACTTATGTCATTAGATTCGTGGTATCACGCTGGTCCTGTGACCCAAGTTTCACGCAATTCTGAGACAGTTGACCAAACCGTCTATTCGCGGGCCCCACAGGTTGACTTGAAGGACGAATTTGTGATCGGCTCACCGGAATCCAAAATTGGACATACCGTTGAGTTCGTATCGATGTTTAGAATTTGTTTGACCTATAATTTGTCCCATTTAGAGACCTCTACCTCTGGCATATATTTTGGTGCAAAGTGGGCCACATGTGGACCCCGCTTTGACCCAAAATTACCGTTTTGTCCCTGTGTCTATATTGGACGAAAGGGTAGTATTTTTTAGCTATCTCGCTTATTCTGTGAATGTTGGTGATGTTTGTTTCAGCATCCGGAGACGTTTATTCTGGTGCCATAGTTCTGATCCCTTGTGATTGTCGTTTGGATGCTTACACTTCGCAGCTTTCTTACCAGGCAAGATACCTTGCCAAATTGCTTATAGTACTTTGCATGCTTATCTTTTTTTATATATTCATTATATATGTGTTTTCTTTCAGTCATAATTATATACTATATATATGTTGACACACACTTGACACATAGTATCATGGGAGGGGGAGGACAATCAGTAGGCGTATGGACTATATCTACTCTGGTAACCCATAGTAACTAGCACGCACTACGGTAGTTGTGTCACGCTGGTCGCTACCCTCGAGGTATGCCAATTTCTGGTGTCGCGATAGTCGCTACCCTCGAGGTATGACGGCTTCTGATGTTCATGGACGTGTGTGTGAGTGGTGAGATAGATAGAGTAGCCTACCCATGCCCATAAGTCAAAAAGTTGTCCTCATTATGCATTTCATATAGATTGTCTAGTATAGCGTACTTATATATTTTCTGTCTATTATGCATGTTTTACTGTATTCAATTGGCATGCTTCTATGTATCTTGTTACGTTCCTCTGAAAACCTGTACTCCCTTTCCAGGTGTAGACGATCTTGACTATTTGCAGGAGTATGGGCTAGGACATGATGCATTATTTTCTGTCGAGGAGGTTTTACCTTCTGAGCATCTTTGATTATCTCTAGCGATAGATCTCTTAGCTGATACTCTTCTATCATCATCTTATTTTATATTGGAGATTTATCCTCCTCTCTCATTTTAGTTTGATAAAGTCATTGGTAGTGGATTTATCTTCACCCGACTATCATTTTTGGATTATTCAGACTCATTATTCTGGTTTAGTTATTTTTTTACTATGACTTATTTTGTGGATGAGATTAGTATTTTCTGTGACTGGTGACAATATATATACCATATGTGAGTTAAAATTCATATTACAGCATATGTGTGTATTATGGTATCCATATATTGGAATTGTCATATACATACGGCTGACATACTTACGTATTCCTAGTTATACGTATTTTGGGACTGGGGCATGACATATTTTTGTGGTGGCCCATGCAGGTCGAGAGCATATTATCTCGGTTACGTTACTGTACCAAGGAAAGCCTGTGTATAGGATTAGAATATAGGATCTCATCCACTTATTTAATCACCTCCCTTGATTTTATTTCGCATTCTTATTTGCTTGCTTGCATTGCATCTTACTTGATCCTTTCTTAACGTCAATCTTCTCTTTTCTCTCGTGCTTGATAGGGGTTAGGAAGGTGACTTATACTAGGTATATACACTCTATTGTTCAATAACACTATTAGTTAAATTCCTGTAAGTTGGGTAGTATGTCTCATAACCTAGTATCACATAGTCCTTTTGACCCATTAATGAGGTATAATTGAATAACATTAACTATAGGCTACATAAGACAATAGTGTTTATCCAGACTGTAGAACTTAGTGTCACGCCCCAGTCCAAAATACCGAGGGACTAGACACGTGGCAATGGCCAGCAACACACACCGATGGACAAACCTAATTTAATGGATCCATCGGGGCATGCTTAAGCTGTAATACAACAATAAGGGTCTAGATATACTAATCTCATCCACAGAAATGAATACAACAATATGAGAATCATCAAGCAAGATCAATCTCAATAAAATATAACTCGGGGAAATAACCCGATAATGAGTCTGATACATCTGTCAAGATACAAGAATAAAGATAACCATAGCAAATACTGAGTATGGAAACAGTATATACCCAGAAGATACCCTCGGTGATCACTCGTCTACTGGATCTGGTACTGCTCCAGTGTCTACTCCAGCTCCAGCTCCTGCTAATGCTCCTGTCCCGTGTAACTCGGGGTCGATCTCGTCTGCTAGTCCTGGGGACATAGTCCGGATCCAGGTCCTCAGGGGACATACAAGGTACGGATAATACAAGCCAAAATGCAGTGTAATAGTAAATAAATAAATAGGGTAAACTATATAACTATCTATGTGAAATACAATCTGAGAGCATCACTAAAACTCAGGCTGAAACCACTACAAGCTCTGTGTCGGGGAGCCGGGTAGCAGTGATATCATGTGGTCGTCTAGCTCAGCGAGAGACTAAGACACCGTCAGCTGTCGAGCTCAGAGAGAGACTACGACACCGTCATAATATATATAATCAGCCTGTAGCCGGTGTGTCTCAATAGTGTAACCTATATAACCAGCTAAGTGAAATGCAAGATAAGAGCAGCACTAGGACTCAGGCTGAGCCACTACCAGCTCTGTGTCGGGGAGCTGGTAGCAGTGATATCACGTGGTCGTCTAGCTCAGCGAGAGACTGAGACGCCGACATAATATAAAATCAACCTGTAGCCTGTGTGTCTCTCCCCACCCCATGTAATCATACGTCTCATGTCCATGTGGCCCCATGTCCATGTCACGTAAGATCATATCTAATACAGCAAGTCATATAATATCTAGGAATATAATATCTATGTCATAAAACCTGTATCCTATACAGAATCACCATGAATATCTCAGGAAGATTCTGTCTCATGAATGGTGCCAAGTGTCCTGGGTCATCATGTACTTGATAAGCCAAGTACAAGAATGTAAAGGGTCACGATATCCACGTCTAGATGACGTTACACAACTCCGCGTACGGGGTTGGCACCCGACTATTAATTGGACGCTAAGTAAGTCACACGGTCCTAGGTCAAACATGCACAATATATATATATATATATATATATATAGTCAAAGGAATAAATAACAAGAACTGCAAGTTTTGGCGAGGTACACTTGCCTGGGGTCCTGGCTCCAACTGTAGCTCTGGTCTCAGTGTGATCTGCAGGGACTACTCCGGTTGCTGAATAAATATCACCATTAGATTCAGAAGATATCAAATAGCTAGAAATGCCTATCCTTATGTCCAATTTGGACACAGGGGCGAAAATGACATTTCTGGTTCAAAGCGGGGTCCACATGTGGGCCACTTTGCACCGAAAAGCGTGTCAGGTCAAAGGTCTCCAAATCTGTCAAACTTAGTATCTACAAGTCAGGAACGATGATACAAACCCAACGGAACTTTCAGAATTGGATTCCGATGAGCCGATCATAAAATCGCCCGTCAAGGGGAGCCTGTGGGGCCCACGATACACGATTTTGTCAAGGTTCTCAGAATCGAACCAAACTTGGGTCACAGGACCAGCGTATTGCTACGAGTCTGATGGCACAAGTTTTGTTTCAATCCGTAGTGTGTACACAAAGTTACAGCATGTTCCAGAAAAGTCGGATACGGGACGTTGTCCGCAGATACGCACTGATTCCGGTGGGCTCGCACATCCGAATCAGTTTCTGTGAAATCTTGCACGTCCGTATCAACGATGTGCACGTATCGGTGAAGACTGTACGCGACCAAGTCGTCCCGTTTGGCGGGGCGTACTCAGTTCCGGGGTGAAACAGGGTATTATTTTTCCTATTTTTGGATCGCGGTTCGCGATCGCCACAGGACGCGATGCGTCGAGCGGGTTGCACGGGCATCGAGAGGGTCATACAGTCTACGTGATGCAACTGACGGAACAGAAATCGAATCAGCGAGGAGTAAGAAAACGCTACCTGAACAAGGCTTCGTGAAGACTGATTTTTACGTGTCCGACTCGTGTCCGAGTCCCTGTGTTCACGGTACTAGGGTTTGAGGTGCTCGTGTCCTGCACTGCCGTATCCAGGCTAGGGTTTGCCGTGTCCGGGGCTAGGTCAGCGGGTCGGAGAGCTGCTGTGTCGGGGGTCGTGGCCGTACGAGGAGAGGACGGCCGGAGGGAGAGAGAGATGCAGTGCCGGAGTCGTGTGCACTGGTGGGCGAGGTCGACGTGGAAGGGGAAGATGTCGAGTCAGACGGAGACGGAGGCGGAGGGCTGGAGGTGGTCGAGGAGAGGGGGCTTTCGGCGTCCGGCACGACGGGGGAAATTAGGGTTCAGGGGGAGAGAGAGATGAGGGGGGATGGGGATTCTCGACGGTGGTCGTTCTGGTCGGGGACGATGGAACTGGGCGGAGCGAGTCGAGAGGAGGAGGAGGCTGGGGCTGGTTAGGGTTAGGGTTTATGGGTCGAGACGGGTGGAGACGGGTGGAGCAAGGGGGAAGACGAGGGTGGTGGTGGTTTGCGGGGCAGGTGGAGGAAAGAGGAGGGCAGGGAGGAGATGGGTCGTCGACGGCTGAGGGCGCCGGTTGAGGTGGTCAAGTCGGCTGGGTCAGCTGCGAGGAGAGCATCGGGGAGAGGAGGCCGAGCGAGGGTGGTCGACGGAGCTAGGGTTTCGTCGAGGGCGGCCGGGAGGAGGAGAAGAAGAGGGAAAATCCTAGGGTTCCGGCCGGGGTATTTATCGGGGCAGCCGATCGGAACAGTAGTCCGACTTCAATTAGAATTAGGGTTTCGTTTAGGAATAGGTTTCGGGTTTGGGTTTCGGGGTCCGCGGGTCGGGTTCATATGTGTAGCGCCCGCTTCGCGTCGACGCTATGTACAAGTGAGATGGCCTTGCTTGCTCCAACGGAAGTCTTCTCAGAGAGTTCCCGACCGATTAATCAAGGTGAGTGGGCAGAACTGCATTCTCTGATTCTTGCACGACTTAATAATGAATCTGAGTTTTAAATGCTTATTTGCTTAAGAAAAAATGTTTTCATAAGAAAATGATAGAACCGACTCAGCATGCTAACAAGAGAACTCACATAGCTTGTCACTGAAACGAATATGCTGCCTAGCTAAGAGAATATGTATGCTTGTCCGAAATGAAATAGAACCCTTGCTATGCTAAGAAGATAGAACTGCATGTTTTACTTGATGTGATAATAGACCCGTGCCATGCTAGTCTCAACTAAAAGATCATTTATATGTTTGCTTGTCATCGTGTTTATATGGCTTGTCTTGAATGCTTGTTTCGATGTGAGAGTAAATGCTTGTCATGTGTGTGCTAGACTAGTAGCCCACCTGAGGTCCGGTCCTACGGGATCTTGGGGGTGCGGCTATTAGGAATGTGATACGATGGTTTAAATGTGCTTGTTATGTTGTGTGCTATTGTGATAGAGACAAGAGACATGTGGGTGCTTGCGGTAGATGGGGGACAAACGATATGTGGGAGACCGATAACGCGCCCTGAGCTCGGGGCATGGATATTGGAAGGGAGGATGGTGATGCGATGGGGTGAGACTAATAGTGCACCCTGAGGATCGGTCCTTCGGGATCTTGGGGGGCGTGGCTATTAGAGGGAGGCGGTGCTTCTGTTGAGAAGAGTCGAGTCTGCATTAGAGAAGTGTATGGAGATAAGCTGCATTCAGGTCGTTAGGGAGCATGCTAGGCTAGCCTTCTTGCATACCTAACTGTTTGATGCAGAGACGGACAGGAAACTAAAGAACGGTAAAATATATATGTTTATGCAATTGTTGCTAACTTGTATGTCTGCTGCAGGGATAACCGTTCAGCCATGGGGTAAGAAATATCAGTTTATACATAAGCCTGCTTATTCATTTTGTCTGCATCGTAGAGACCACCTGTTAGCGCTTCATGCATTGCATTCGGTCGGACAATAATACTATTAGTGAAGAGCTGAACCTTGGCTACGGCTGCTTCGGCAGTAACGTGCAACCATGCGTCACAGCTGCTAATAGGATCAGAATGTGAGTCATTGGTTAGCTGGATTACCGCTACCGATCCTGAGTTACTCGGGGACCGACTTCTGATTGATAGTTAACTTGTGTGCTAGCTTGAATGATAGTCCCTAAACGCTGCCTGTCCCTAGAATCCGTGCATATAGTTCACCGAACACGCTGCGCACACCTGAACAGGATTCCTCGCGCTTGAATTGGTTGCCTCGATTGATTGGTTGTTTGATTATGTTTTCAAAGTATGTTTCCAAATAATGTAATATGACTCTGATAGGACTGCATGTAAAGAACCTAAGTAAAACTAGCAAGATTACTAGTAATGCAATATTTTGCCACATGATTACTTAGTGTGGGTTTCAGGGGGTGTAGCTTCTGTTCAGTTGCTTTATCTCACCAGTACTTGTATAAAGTGCTGACCCACCAACAGTTTGCTTGTTCTCAGGTGCTCGTCCGTCTGAGGAAGCGATAGCCGTGCCTCATCCCAAGGAGCCGGAAATCTGGAGTCGATGCCTCGAGCTGCATCGAGTTTGTACCTGCTTTGAGCTGCTTTCTGATAGAGGGACATAATGTATGGAACGGTGTTATTGTAATCGAGAGAAGAGTGCTTGAGCGAATTGTAATCTCGGCCACGTGCCGCTTGTAACACTTTCGATTATCAATAAAAGAGACTATTTTTCATATGCCATTGAGTTCTTCACTTTTCTGCAATGTTATGTGCCGCTGCTTCAGTATAGAATAGCTTACTTGCCCTTGTATCAAAGCTTTGGCCTTATGCAAGCGCACTTTAGGCTTGCACGACATCACGTCCCGATGAGAACGATTGTCCTGCGGGAGAGCTGTAACGTGGTGATTCACGTTCAGCGGTGACGATCGAGCTCGCGGGAGATTGGGGCGTGACAGAATGGTATCAGAGCGACTCGATTCTTTGCCCATTCCGTTGCTTTCAACTCTGAGATGTGCTTGATGTGAGATGCAATGAACGTTCCATACAATGAGTCCATAAATATTCTCAAAGTTGCCGGCAAAAGTTTTCTGGATTTGTTTTCATTGCTTGAGATGTGATTTGTAGATTTCAGGATTGCTAGAGTTTTGATTTGTGATGGTGAGGGATGAGGACTATCGCTGCTTTGTGATTTCGTGAGTTTCTCCTTGAGTTTCGAGGACGAAACTCTTTATTGGTGGGTAAGTATGTAGCGCCCCGCTTCGCGTCGACGCTATGTACAAGTGAGATGGCCTTGCTTGCTCCAACGGAAGTCTTCTCGGAGAGTTCCCGACCGATTAATCAAGGTGAGTGGGCAGAACTGCATTCTCTGATTCTTGCACGACTTAATAATAAATCTGAGTTTTAAATGCTTATTTGCTTAAGAAGAAATGTTTTCATAAGAAAATGATAGAACCGACTCAGCATGCTAACAAGAGAACTCACATAGCTTGTCACTGAAACGAATATGCTGCCTAGCTAAGAGAATATGTATGCTTGTCCAAAATGAAATAGAACCCTTGCTATGCTAAGAAGATAGAACTGCATGTTTTACTTGATGTGATAATAGACCCGTGCCATGCTAGTCTCAACTAAAAGATCGTTTATATGTTTGCTTGTCATCGTGTTTATATGGCTTGTCTTGAATGCTTGTTTCGATGTGAGAGTAAATGCTTGTCATGTGTGTGCTAGACTAGTAGCCCACTTGAGGTCCGATCCTACGGGATCTTGGGGGTGCGGCTATTAGGAATGTGATACGATGGTTTAAATATGCTTGTCATGTTGTGTGCTATTGTGATAGAGACAAGAGACATGTGGGTGCTTGCGGTGGATGGGGGACAAACGATATGTGGGAGACCGATAACGCACCCTGAGCTCGGGGCGTGGATATTGGAAGGGAGGATGGTGATGCGATGGGGTGAGACTAATAGTGCGCCCTGAGGATCGGTCCTTCGGGATCTTGGGGGGCGTGGCTATTAGAGGGAGGCGGTGCTTCTGTTGAGAAGAGTCGAGTCTGCATTAGAGAAGTGTATGGAGATAAGCTGCATTCAGGTCGTTAGGGAGCATGCTAGGCTAGCCTTCTTGCATACCTAACTGTTTGATGCAGAGACGGACAGAAAACTAAAGAACGGTAAAACATATATGTTTATGCAATTGTTGCTAACTTGTATGTCTGCTGCAGGGATAACCGTTCAGCCATGGGGTAAGAAATATCAGTTTATACATAAGCCTGCTTATTCATTTTGTCTGCATCGTAGAGATCACCTGTTAGCGCTTCATGCATTGCATTCGGTCGGACAATGAGACTATTAGTGAAGAGCTGAACCTTGGCTACGGCTGCTTCGGCAGTAACGTGCAACCATGCGTCACAGCTGCTAATAGGATCAGAATGTGAGTCATTGGTTAGCTGGATTACCGCTACCGATCATGAGTTACTCGGGGACCGACTTCTGATTGATAGTTAACTTGTGTGCTAGCTTGAATGATAGTCCCTAAACGCTGTCTGTCCCTAGAATCCGTGCATATAGTTCACCGAACACGCTGCGCACACCCGAACAGGATTCCTCGCGCTTGAATTGGTTGCCTCGATTGATTGGTTGTTTGATTATGTTTTCAAAGTATGTTTCCAAATAATGTAATATGACTCTGATAGGACTGCATGTAAAGAACCTAAGTAAAACTAGCAAGATTACTAGTAATGCAATGTTTTGCCACATGATTACTTAGTGTGGGTTTCAGGGGGTGTAGCTTCTGTTCAGTTGCTTTATCTCACCAGTACTTGTATAAAGTGCTGACCCACCAACAGTTTGCTTGTTCTCAGGTGCTCGTCCGTCTGAGGAAGCGATAGCCGTGCCTCATCCCAAGGAGCCAAAAATCTGGAGTCGATGCCTCGAGCTGCATCGAGTTTGTACCTGCTTTAAGCTGCTTTCTATAGAGGGACATAATGTATGGAACGGTGTTATTGTAATCGAGAGAAGAGTGCTTGAGCGAATTGTAATCTCGGCCACATGCCGCTTGTAACACTTTCGATTATCAATAAAAGAGACTATTTTTCATATGCCATTGAGTTCTTCACTTTTCTGCAATGTTATGTGCCGCTGCTTCAGTATAGAATAGCTTACTTGCCCTTGTATCAAAGCTTTGACCTTATGCAAGCGCACTTTAGGCTTGCACGGCATCACGTCCCGATGAGAACGATTGTCCTGCGGGAGAGCTGTAACGTGGTGATTCACGTTCAGCGGGGACGATCGAGCTCGCGGGAGATTGGGGCGTGACAATATGAATCTGGCCCGACCCTTTATTGTTTAAATGCGGGTTCGGGTCTGCGGGTTGCTGGTCGGGTTTAGATCCGACCCGACCCAATAAGGCTGGGTTCGGTTCAACTGAACCGGGTTTATTTAAGGGTTTAATTAGGTTTAATTATTTAATAGTTTTTAGGGCTTTAAACGCGTTTTCGGAGTCCAATAAATTCACAAAAAATTACCCTATGTCCGGTTTTCCATTTTACACCATAATATATTATTTCTATAATATATTAATATTAATTAATAGCAATTAAAAATCATTTAATTATCAAAAGTCTAGGTTTTAATTACAGAAAACTCCCAGGAAATTCCAGAAAATATTCAAAATTCAAATTTAGAAATTCCTGAAAATCAGGGGGCTTACAATCTACCCAACTTATAAAAATTTCGTCCTCAAAATTAAAAATATGGTAGGGTTCATCTGTCCAATCTCACTTGATTATAGTCTGAAGGATTCCTCTCAAGTGAACACTGCGGTCTCTACCCAACTTAGAATTTACCCATCTATCATCTAAGGCTATACATCTAATAAAGCTATACCCCAACTTATTTAATCATGATATTGAATCCTCAAGTCTCTAACACCAACATATCACCTATGATTTTTCCCTTAATCATATATAAAAGGGTCATCAACAATGCGACCGGCCTGTGGGGTATATCTAGTACTGTCTATATATCAAACCTATACCAAGCACAAGGTTTCGTCTTTCCGAAATATAAGAAGACGAAGATCAATAATAAATAGTTCAAAGGTGAGGTAATAGAATAGGAGTATCGGGATCAAGGCGTTTAAAGAATTCAAATGGGAATTGTTAAGCAGTTGTGGATTGAAATCCTATTCTGGTAATCCTTTGTTCGCATGCTCGTATTAGTACAGTTATGTAACAGATACGATGTGCTCAGACATATCTAGAGGGCAAGTACACTAGTCAACTATATATCTCAATCCACGTAAAGTAGTCGTGAAGAGCGAACCAAAATGCACTAAGGTTGATCAGGCCGTAATACATTGATTCTGAATAGACAATTGTATTAGTGGGGTTGATCAGGCCCCAATAACACATATGTCCTGAACAAGCTTGATAAAGAATAGGCTTGCAAAAACTAGGCTATAATATAGCGGCATAAGTCAATGTAGCATATGAAATATAAGTACGCTAGATGAGGATGAAAGGAGGTACAAATTAATCAAGTTCACAAAACAAAACAAACAAGCAACCATAATAATAACCTACTCTACAATCTCTACCGTTATCATACAACCTCCTTGTCTAAGTCGCTAGTCGACCAAATAGGGGCAAGGACCTCTAAATTCTATTGTCTGAATAAACACTATCTTCTTATGCAAGTCTAAAGTTGTGTCATCCTAGTTCACTTCATCAATGGGTCAATAGGGCTAGGTGGTACTATGTTGTGAGGCATACTACTCAACTTAAAACAATAAACTAATACTGAAATCGTCTCAAGGATACCGTGGAAACTCTTGTTAAGGTCTACGAGAAGGGGTCTTGGTACCTATTAGGGTATCCTCCTATATTACACAGGTCATGGTCGTCTTAAGTCTTAGTCTTCGTGCTTATAGAACAAGTGTCGATAGTGAGGGTAAAAAAGTTACTGACCGTCAAGGGTAAGGGATCTAACGTGTATCGAGGTGGGGGTACTAATTACGCGACTTAAAGCTAAGGGGTAATCATTAGGTCATAATCTACAATAATAACTTAAACTGTCAAGTTCTAATTACCAATCACACAGCAAAAGTAAAAATTTTAGAGTCACAACTAAAATAAACAATAAGAGGCGCACAGGAATCAAGGCAGGATGCAAGTCAAGAAATTAATTCGAATCCGATATAGATGTTAAGAACGATTCAAGCAAGTGGATGAGATCCTAGAAACTTATCCTATCTTATTGCAGGCCTGTTCGGTTCCAAGGTTGAAACCGAATAATTTAGTCGTTGACCTGCATGGGCCACCACAAAAACCATGTCACGCCCCAGTCCCAAAATACCGAGGGAATAGACACGTGGCAATGGCCAGCAGCACACACCGATGGACAAATCCAATTTAATGGATCCATCGGGGCATGCTTAAGCTGTAATACAACAATAAGGGTCTAGATATACTAATCTCATCCACAAAAATGAATACAACAATATGAGAATCATCAAGCAAGATCAATCTCAATAAAATATAACTCGGGAAAATAACCCGATAATAAGTCTGATACATCTATCAAGATACAAGAATAAAGATAACCATAACAAATACTGAGTATAGAAACAGTATATACCCAGAAGATACCCTCGGTGATCACTTGTCTACTGGATCTGGTACTGCTCCAGTGTCTACTCCTGCTCCAGCTCCTGCTAATGCTCCTGTCCCGTGTAACTCGGGGTCGATCTCGTCTGCTAGTCCTGGGGACATAGTCCGGATCCAGGTCCTCAGGAGACATACAAGGTACGGATAATACAAGCCAAAATACAGTATAATAGTAAATAAAATGAATAGGGTAAACTATATAACTATCTATGTAAAATACAATCTGAGAGCATCACTAAAACTCAGGCTGAAACCACTACAAGCTCTGTGTCGGGGAGCCGGTAGCAGTGATATCATGTGGTCGTCTAGCTCAGCGAGAGACTGAGACACCGTCAGCTGTCGAGCTCAGAAAGAGACTGCGACGCCGTCATAATATATATAATCAGCCTATAGCCGGTGTGTCTCAATATTGTAACCTATATAACCAGCTAAGTGAAATGCAAGATAAGAGCAGCACTAGGACTCAGGCTGAGCCACTACCAGCTCTGTGTCGGGGAGCTGGTAGCAGTAATATCACGTGGCCGTCTAGCTCAGCGAGAGACTGAGACGCCGGCATAATATAAAATCAACCTGTAGCCTGTGTGTCTCTTCCCACCCCATGTAATCATACGTCTCATGTCCATGTGGCCCCATGTCCATGTCACGTAAGATCATATCTAATGCAGCAAGTCATATAATATCTAGGAATATAATATCTATGTCATAAAACCTGTATCCTATACAGAATCACCATGAATATCTCAGGAAGATTCTGTCTCATGAATGGTGTCAAGTGTCCTGGGTCATCATGTACTTGATAAGCCAAGTACGAGAATGTAAAGGGTCACGATATCCACGTCTAGATGACGTTACACAACTCCGCGTACGGGGTTGGCACCCGACTATTAATCGGACGCTAAGTAAGTCACACGGTCCTAGGTCAAACATGTACAAATATATATATATATATATATATATATATATATATATATATATATATATATATATAGTCAAAGGAATAAATAACAAGAACTACAAGTTTTGGCGAGGTACACTTGCCTGGGATCCTGGCTCCAACTGTAGCTCTGGTCTTAGTGTGATCTGCAGGGACTACTCCGGTTGCTGAAATAAATATCACCATTAGATTCAGAAGATATCAAATAGCTAGAAACGCCTGTCCTTATGTCCAATTTGGACTCAGGGGCAAAAATGACATTTCTGGGTCAAAGCGGGGTCCACATGTGGGCCACTTTGCACCGAAAAGTGTGTCAAATTCAAAGGTCTCCAAATCTATCAAACTTAGTGTCTACAAGTCAGGAACGAAGATACGAACCCAACGGAACTTTCAGAATTAGATTCAGATGAGCCGATCACAAAATCGTCCGTCAAGGGGAGCCTGTGGGGCCCATGATACACGATTTTGTCAATGTTCTCAGAATCGAACCAAACTTGGGTCACAGGACCAGCGTATTGCTACGAGTCCGATGGCGCAAGTTTTGTTTCGATCCGACGTGTGTACACAAAGTTATAGTATATTCCAGAAAAGTCGGATACGGGGCGTTGTCCGCGGATACGCACTGATTCCGGTGGGCTCGCACATCCGAATAAGTTTCTGCGAAATCTCGCATGTCCGTATCAACGATGCGCACGTATCGGTGAAGACCGCATGCGACCAAGTCGTCCCGTTTGGCGGGGCGTACTCAGTTCCGGGGTGAAACAGGGTATTGTTTTTCCTGTTTTTGGATCGCGGTTCGCGATCGCCACAGGACGCGATGCGCCGAGCGGGTTGCACGGGCACTGAGAGGGTCATACAGTCTACGCGACGCAACTGACAGAACAGAAAGAGGAGAGAGAAAACGCTACCTGAACAGGGCTTCGTGAAGACTGATTTTCACGTGTCCGAGTCGTGTCCGAGTCCCTATGTTCACGGTACTAGGGTTTGAGGTGTTCGTGTCCTGCACTGCCGTATCCAGGCTAGGGTTTGCCGTGTCCGGGGCTAGGTCAACGGGTCGGGGAGCTGCTGTGTCGGGGGTCATGGCCGTAAGAGGAGAGGACTGCCGGAGGGAGAGAGAGATGCATCGCCGGAGTCGTGTGCACTGGTGGGCGAGGTCGACGTGGGAGGGGAAGATGTCGAGTCAGACGGAGAGGGAGGCGGAGGGCTGGAGGTGGTCGAGGAGAGGGGGCTTCCGGCCGTCGGTCACGGCGGAGGAAATTAGGGTTCAGGGGGAGAGAGAGATGAGGGCGGATGGGGATTCTCGACGGTGGTCGTTCTGGTCGGGGACGATGGAACTGGGCGGAGCGAGTCGAGAGGAGGAGGAGGCTGGGGCTGGTTAGGGTTAGGGTTTCTGGGTCGAGACGGGTGGAGCAAGGGGGAAGACGAGGGTAGTGGTGGTTTGCGGGGCAGGTGGAGGAAAGAGGAGGGCAGGGAGGAGATGGGGTCGTCGACGGCTGAGGGCTCCGGTTGAGGTGGTCGAGGTCGGCTGGGTCAGCTGCGAGGAGAGCATCGGGTAGAGGAGGCCGAGCGAGGGTGGTCGACGGAGCTAGGGTTTCATCGAGGGCGGCCGGGAGGAGGAGGAGAAGAAGAGGGGAAATCCTAGGGTTCCGGCCGGGGTATTTATCGGGGCAGCCGATCGGAACAGTAGTCCGACTTCAATTAGAATTAGGGTTTCGTTTAGGAATAGGTTTCGGGTTTGGGTTTCGGGTCCGCGGGTCGGGTTCATATGAATCCGGCCCGACCCTTTATTGTTTAAATGCGGGTTCGGGTCTGCGGATTGTGGGTCAGGTTTAGATCCGACCTGACCCAATAAGGCTGGGTTCGGTTCAACTGAACCGGGTTTATTTAAGGGTTTAATTAGGTTTAATTATTTAATAGTTTTTAGGGCTTTAAACGCGTTTTCGGAGTCCAATAAATTCACAGAAAATTATCCTATGTCCGATTTTCCATTTTACACCATAATATATTATTTCTATAATATATTAATATTAATTAATAGCAATTAAAAATCATTTAATTATCAAAAGTCTAGGTTTTAATTACAGAAAACTCCCAGGAAATTCCAGAAAATATTCAAAATTCAAATTTAGAAATTCCTGAAAATCAGGGGGCTTACACTTAGAGGCCCATACCCCCATTTGGTTGACTATAGACTTAGACAAGAAGTTAATATGACAACTATAGAAGCACAACACCGGTCTTCTTGATGAACTTAAATTATTTTGTACCTTCCTTCATCATAATCCAACGTACTTATATTTTTTGGACTACCTCCGCTTATGCTGCTATTTTATAGCCTAGTTTTGCAAGCTTATTCTTTTATTGAGCTTGTTCATGACATGTGTTATTGGGGACGCCTACTAATACATTGTCTAAATCAGAATCAGTATATTACGGTCTGATCAACCTTAATGCACTTGGTTCGCTCTTCGCATGACTACTTTACGTGGATTGAGATATAGTTGACTCAGCATGTTAGACGAATATACTTGCCCTCTAGACATGTTCGAGCATATCGTATCAGTTACATAACTGTACTGATATGAGCATACGAATAGGAATTTACCAAAATAAGATTCCAATCCACAACAACCCTGACAACTCTTTTTTTGAATTCTTTAATCGCCTTGAACCCCGTACTTGTATTCTATCACCTCCTCCTTGAATTCTTTATTATTATTTTTGTCTTCCCCTATTTCGGAAAGACGAACGCTCGTGCTTGGTATAAGTTTGATACACGGAGAGTACTAGATATACCCCATAGGCCAATCACATTACTTTGTGACTATCTTTTGTAATTAAGGGCATATCACAATGTGATATATTTGGGTTAAAACTTTTGATGGTATGTTGATATTTTAACTAGATAGCATACCCACGATGCTAAGGGATGACACGAGTAGCAGTAGTAGTATTCTCTTTTCTATCACCATTCCGTCCCCTTGGGTGGCTCTTTTTCTCTTCCATATCCATTCCTTGTCCCTTGCTTAATTTTTCCTATCGTAGTTGCATCTTTTCGTGCCATCATGAATTGTTGATTAACTTCAACCTCACCCTTTATTTTGTTAGTAAAACATAAATGGGTTAGTAATAATTAATAACTAAATAGATGAGTTCATAATGATAACCCTTATGTATATGCACTATAACAATATCTGTATTCTCTTATTATTTTTAAACCATGAGTAGCATCCTTTAGTCTAACAAAAATTAGTTGGGTTGTTGAAATAGTTTATACTTCTAATAGTTTTATAAAACTAGTCAAGACCTTAATTGTTGCCCTAAAACTTAGACTAAGCTTAGGAAAGAGTTGAAGGCACTTGTTACTAACTGATGACTATGACAAATCAATGGCGAGGTAGCGACAGCTGCAGCTAGATCATTATAGTAGAGTAGTCAAATTATTTGCAAACATACTGGCCAGGTGACATGGCAGTATTAGACTACGATACTTGACATTACAGAGAAAAATCATGGTTGTGAGATTCCAGACAAGTATCCCAAAAAATTTGACCCAATGAATAAATTCGTCTTACAACCTAGACAATAGCCTCAAAAGACTTTGACTACTAGTAGAATTCTTTTAAGTTGGGTAGTGTAGATGAGTTAGAGAATAAAAGAATAGTGTACAGACAATAAGGGAGGAAAGTGTTAGGATGGCTGACCATAACCTTTTAGGAAGCGCTGCTAGCTAGCAACGAAGTGTTAATAGCTATTGAGATTTATTACGAATATGGGTTAGTATTAATTTCGAGGACAAAATTATTGTAAGTTGGGTAGAATGTAAACCCCCTAAAATTTTAAATTTTATTTTAAGTATTTTTATTAAATTATTAAAAAAATTAAAGAATTTTTATAGTTAATTAGAAAATAATTTTTATATTAAATTAATTATATAAATACTCATTTAGAATTATTCCATAAAATAATTTTTTTTATTTTATAGTCTTATTGAAGGGCGATAGATTTTCTAGAATTTATTCTATTTGCAAATGTTCTTTTTTTATATAGTCTCATCTATATATGTAAATATATGTGAATAAATAATAATAATAGAAATATTAATAGTAATAATAATAATAGTAATAGTAATAATAATAATAATAATAATAATAATAATAATAATAATAATAATAATAATAATAATAATAATAATAATAGTGATAGTAGTAATAATAATAATTTTGTTAATAAAATAAAAGAAAAAGAATTAAAAAGAAAAGAAAAGAAAAACTTAAATACTAATCCTAAAACCTAATACTAAAACCTAAACAAAACTAACTACAAAACCTAACTACCCAGCGCACCCCCTCTCACCCACAGAACCCGCGGCCACGTCCCCTCCCCCCCCTCTCTCTCGATCTATATATATATATACATATACATACCATCTAAACCATAAACCCTAACCCTACCCCAGCCCGGCGACCGCCCCGCGACGACCTCAGCCCCGACACCGCACCGCAACCGCCGCCCCGCGCTGCCGCAGCCCGTCGGGACCGCCGCCTTCCGCCGTCCGCATATGCGCACGCGTGCAGCAGCACCCTTCCGTCGCCCCATCTTTAAGGTAACATATCTCTCTCATCTCTCATCCTTTTCTCGAGCGGTTTATCCGTGTACGTTCACAACCTAACCCTTTAGGATTTTCATTCAAGCGGGACAAATTTTCGTGCCCTAGATTGATCGAAAAATCGATCGGAAGTTTGCCGAAAAACTGACCAAAAACAGTCCAGAATTTCAACACCAAACCCCCATGTTCATGCCTAAATTGCCACCAACCTGTTTAATATTTTCAAAATCTAATTAAAGGATTTTCTTCTCAATATAAACGAGAATATTTTTGTTCTTTTACTTTTTATTAGTTTGCTTTAATTGTTAAATTATTCAGCCTCCAAAACGACCAAAAACTTGATATTTTAAATTTAAATTTTGTGATACGGAGTGTGCCCCGCCAAACGGGACCACCTCATCACGTACCAATTACACCGAAAGGTACGTATGGTATATACTGACGTGTGAGCTTTCACGAAAGTTGATTCGGACGTGTGTGCGCGTCAAAATCAACCCGTATCAGTAAAAAAGCCCCGTATCGCAATTTTTGCAAAACACCACCCAATTTTGTGGACGCTCGTCAGAATACGACAAAACTTGTGCCATTGGCTTCGTGGTTTCACGCTGGTCCTGTGATTCACGCGATTCTGAGACAGTTGACCAAACCGCCTATTTGTGGGCCCCACGGGTTGACTTGAAGGGCGATTTTGTGATCGGCTCACCGGAATCCAAAATTGGACATACCGTTGAGTTCGTATCGACATTTAAAAAAAAATTATCCTATAATTTGTCCCATTTAGAGACCTTTACCTCTGGCACGTATTTCGGTGCAAAGTGGGCCACATGTGGACCCCGCTTTGACCCGAAATTACTGTTTTGTCGCTGTGTCCAAATTGAACAAAAGGGTAGTATTTTCTAGCTATCTCGCTTATTCTGGGAACGTTAGTGATATTTATTTCAGCATCCAGAGACGTTCATTCTGGTGCCATAGTTTTGATCCCTTGTGCTTGACGTCTGGACGCTTACACTTTGCAACTTTCTTGCCAGGCAAGATACCTTACCAAATTGCTTATAGTACTTTGCATGCTTATCATATTTTTATATATTCATTATATATGTGTTTTCTTTCAGTCATAATTATATACTATGTATATGTTGACACACACTTGACACATAGTATCATGGGAGGGGAGGACAATCAGTAGGCGTATGGACTATATCAACTCTGGTAACCCGTAGTAACTAGCATGCACTACGGTAGTTGTGTCGCGCTGGCCTCTACCCTCGAGGTATGTCAATTTCTGGTGTCGTGATAGTCGCTACCCTCGAGGTATGACGACTTCTGATGTTCATGGACGTGTATGTGAGTTGTGAGATAGATAGAGTAGCCTACCCATGCCCATAAGTCGAAAAGTTTTCCTCATTATGCATTTCATATAGATTGTCTAGTACAGCGTACTTATATATTTTATGTCTATTATGCATGTTTTACTGTATTCAATTGGCATGCTTCTATGTATCTTGTTACGTCCCTTTGGGGACCTAGTCCCTTTCCAGGTGTAGACAATCTTGACTATTCGCAGGAGTACGGGCCAGGACCTGACGCATTATTTTCTGTCGAGGAGGTCTTACCTTCTGAGCATCTTTGATTATTTTTAGCAATGGATCTCTTAGCTGATACTCTTCTATCATCATCTTATTTTATATTGGAGATTTATCCTCCTCTCTCATTTTAGTTTGATAAAGTCATTGGTAGTGGATTTATCTCCACACGACTATCATTTTTGGATTATTCAGACTCATTATTTTGGTTTAGTTATTTCTTTACTATGACTTTTTATGTGGATGAGATTAGTATTTTTTGTGACTTGTGACAATATATATACCACATGTGAGTTAAATTTCATATTACAGCGTATGTGTGTATTATGGTATCCATATATTGGAGTTGCCATATACATATGGCTGGCATGCTTACGTATTCCTAGTCCTACGTATTTTGGGACTGGGGCGTGACAGGATATTCCCTCATCAACCTGTAAAATTTGTGCCTCTGCATTGCTCGAACTAGCTCATCGATCACGTGTCCTACGAGGACATGCCTGCCTTTGTCTCACGAAGCCTACCGGATGGTTGTCTGGTATATCGAGTGGAGTAAAACGGGGACTCAGTAGTGTGCGCAGATATTGTACAGTCGTCCCTAAAATCTCTTCTGGATCTCTTTCGGGGTCTTCAGCTATATCAGTCAGTGTCTCCGCCTGAATATTTAAATCCACACTCAATGAATATAAAAGTAACATATATAAAGATGATAGTTTATGTAAAAAAGAACATATATCACTAGAGCATCGCGTGCCCTCCTGTCACGCAAGCTCAGATCGTCTAAAGCTCGTGGCTGGAATTGAGGTTCTTCAAATTTAGTGAGAGAGAGAGAACAGAGAGTGAGTGAGAGAGAGCACAGAGAGACGAGCGGGAACGAGAGAGTAAGAGAGAGAGCACAGAGGGTAGAGAGAGCGAGGGTGAGAGAGAGAGCGAGAGTGAGAGTGAGAGAGCAGAGAGTGAGTGAGAGAGAGAGAGAGCGCAAAGAGATAGAGAGAGGGGGAGAGAGAAAGAGCAGAGAGAGAGAGAGAGAGTGTTAGAGAGAGAGAGAGTAATATATATATATATATATATATATATATATATATATATATATTTATTTATTTATTTATTTATTTATTTAACGGTAGCAGACGGAACAGACGGAAAAAAAATTGGAGGAAGTTGTGATACGCCCTTCGGATAGGCGTTATGATGCTTTATTTGTAAATTTTAAAATTCTGTGTTTTTTGTGGGATTTGTTATAATTTTTTTGCTCTGTATGAAATTTTTCGTAAAAATAATTAGGCTTCCGAAATTCAAATATTATCCCACATGAAGAAGCTGGACGTTACCATCACTCCTCGTCTTCGCCTACCTATGCTGGGTACACACAATGTCGGCGGTCTTCGCCTACTACTAACCATTATCTCCAAATTCCTACGGATAAAGAACGATTAAAACAGAAAATCCATTCTAACAACTGTTACGCACAATTTTCACGCGAACACCCTCCGAACGAAAACCTAGCACGTAAGACATTTCTGCGGAAGCACCCTCCACACGAAAATCTATCACGCATGATCATTTTCGCAAAAAGCAAACTCTGTGCAAAAATACAGCACTTGTGATACGCCTGCACGAACACCATCTGCATTGATATCTAGCACCCAACACAATTTTTGCGGAAGCACTATCTACGCGAAAATCTATCACGCATGATCATTTCCGCGAAAACATTCTTTGCACGAAATGCATCACCCGTGTTGCGTCCATGCGAGAACTCGCACGGGAACAACGTCATCTCGCGTCCGATGCGTACGTGTAAATTGTGTCATCAAAGCGTCACTTTGTGTCATTCACCAACGCCTACACCCTCATCCTTTGTCCCTCGTCTGAGTCGCTAGGCCCTTCCAGGACCTAGCTCCCAAGAAAAATCACAAAGAAATGAGTGACAAAACATAAATGTTCTTTGGAGGTCTTGATCATTGTCCTCTCGAAAAATATCCCATCATCTCAACCACATGGGCTCCCACTCCCCATGTGCATAATTCAACAAAAGAAGATTATACACTTGGAATTGTCACATGGATGTGAGACTATTTTCTAGAGTTCAAATGAAAAACCCAACACAACTAGTGATCAAGTTACTTATATGTATTATAAAGAAAGAAACGACTCTTTAAGTCGTATGTATATTCTTACGTAATTAGAAAAAAAAATACCTAAAAAAATATTTCTAACTACTGCATATGTATATCATCATCTAAGTAAGAAAAAATTCTAAAATCTTTCTAACTAACTAAACTTATATCCAAAGCATATAAATATATCTATAAAAAATTATAATTAAAATATATTAAATATTTAAATTATATTTAAACGCATGTGAAAGTCACTAGTATAATGTTATAAATAATGTGCATTTTAGATACATACTTGATGTTCCCTCACGTTGCAGTGTTTAGTATATCTCAATCTATTGGATTAGATGTGTTTCTTTAAAGACTAAAAGACTAAAAATATCCAATAGTTATTAATAAGAACTTATAAAATATTAAACACAAATGGTCCCATGGTCTAGTGGTTAGGACATTGGACTCTGAATCCAGTAACCCGAGTTCAAGTCTCGGTGGGACCTTTTTTTGTCAATTTTTCTTCCAAAATTGAAATTAGAATGGATTATTCACCAAGTTGTTCATGTTAAATGAGCCACTTAATTTGCGTTATTTGTATGCTATCATATTTAAAGCATTATTAAAGAAAGATTGCAAGTGGGTTCAACAGTGCAAAATTACGTTGGATTTCGAATATTATGTTGAAAAATCAGAAAAAAATAAAAAAATAAAGAAAGAACGCAAGCAGTTGGTATTGACTCTTTAACCATTGTTGTCATCGTCAAGGAGCAAACATTAGAGCTCAAACTTGCTATTAATTGTTTTCTTTTATTTTTCTTTCACTTCATTATAATAAAATTCGGACAGCTCAAACTTGTCTTAACAACAACAACAATAAAACTTTGTTATAAAAAGCAAAAAAGAGAGTACGTTGCAGTCGAGTATAATAGATATAGAACTTCTCTTATTAACATATATATATATATATATATAAAGAAAAAAAAATATGATTTGTGTATATTTGGATGACGGCAGCCAATTACTACAAATATATAGTTTATAGTAATCATCCTCACTTTAATCATTAGTTCATTAAAACTTTCTAAAAAAAAAACATATTTGAAAGAAATAAAAATCCATAATGAAAGATTAGAGTACAACACATTCTTCAGGAATATGATTCTTCAAAAATTCAAGTAGGTAATGACTTACACTGTCTCGTTAAAAACCTTTCGAAAAAAAAACTCGATGCATGTCTCCATTTAGCATCATGATTGCATCTGCATGATGTTTTTCCTCCAAATTACTTTAAAATATTACATTAGTTCTTACATCAACTTAAATGAATAATCAACCCCTCCCATTATTACTGTCCTGGTCCGTTCCCGAAGGACCAATCAATTGTCACTGGATGTGATGTCATACAAGCCTAAGTTGTGCAAGTTATGCTTTTACGAGGCATGAACTTACACGATGACAAAAGAGACAGAACAGAGATAGAAGCAGTAAAAGTTTAATACAGACAACCAAATAAACATATTGAACCAAATAAACATAATGAGACAAGAACACAATCTCTTTTATTTATTTACAACGGTTATAAAGGCTTCGAATAGCCACTCAAAAGGCCAACTTGCCTTACAATTTTTGAACTGAAAAGAATTACAATGACTTTATTCCATATATTACATCCCTTCATAGAAGAACAAAAATACGCCTTCTGATCTCCAACTTTTAAAGAATGAAGGTCTTCTACCGCCTCGGAAGGTCAAACAAAAAATTTAGCACCTATAGAGGTGAAGGTCGGTACACTGAAAAATGCACAGTGAGGGACAAAAACTACAGTCAACTTCACGAAGTAATCGTGTAAAAAATATATTACTTTAGTCTTTCTATCTTTTATCTAATTCTATTTTATGTCAATACAATTCAAAGTCATATTCCACTTTGAAAACTTAGTCAAAAGGCTATATTTTTATTCTTTCATTCAATCAAGCAGTAGGGACAATTCATACACACTATTCATGCTTTCTAACTTTAACACATGCAACATATTTCTTAAACCATATTCATTTCTTAGGGACATGTTAGCAGCATTTCATTGAATACAATTCTCTCTTTCTTAGGATGGTGATGTAAGCGTATTAGCCCTAGTTTTAGCTCTCTCAGTCATGACAAAATTATAAAGGATAGAACCAATTCTCGTGCATTTAATGCAGAGATATGCCTCAATCTCGTGCATTAAATGCCGAGATATGCCTCGAGCTTTGTACGAGAAACAGCTTTTGACGTGGCGTCTGATTTCGTCTCATTTTGAGCGTAAAGACTCATCTCTGCCCATGTAGAATAGGCAGCGTATTCTTTGAATGTGTAAAAATGACTTGTATCAAGAATATGTCGCTAAACGACAACCTGGGTCTCTGTACAAAACTATCGTCACAGCCGTCCTCTCGATCATCGTGCAGTACTTTTGTCAGGAGTCAGGTTCACTGTTCTGTCTGACAAATTCATCCGAGCAATACGAAGAGTTTCTCGTACAACTTTACGTTGCATTAAAAATAAACGTACTTTAAACTTTACGCAGGGAGGTATAGCAACCTTTATACGCCAAAACAGCTTTGGAGCGTTGCTTTACGCGAGCAGCTCTGAAGCTCTTCTTTACGCCAAACAGCTCTGAAGTTCTGTTTTACGCGGGCTTCATGTATGTTGGGTTTTGACTGTATAATACGCGTACAATTCTCCAGCGTATTTCATGCTTCTACAAGACCCCCTTCAAAGTTTTCAAATTCCTCGTAATTTGAAATACTTTGAATGAAGCATGAAACGGTCAAATTTGACTCTTCTTCGAGGCTGATTTTTTGGCGATATTTAAGAAGTTGTTGGGATTTGGTATGTTCTCTTCTGCCTATATAAAGGCAAGCGAGTGAACCTGTTTTTCCATACTCCCTTCACCACAAAGATGGCTGCCGAGATTCATTGGGCTGACCTGAGAAAGAAGAAGATTATGCTCTTTCAGCATGTAAGGAGCCGTAAAAAGAGGCGTTTTTGAGCAAATATCCTCTGCAACGATGGATCATGGAAGGATATCACAACTTTCTTTGCTCGAGATAGTCAGCAATTTCATATGGCGATTCATCAAGGAGAGAGGAAGGGTCTCATTAGACCACACAGCTTGCTAGCTGTATTTTTCCCTATTATGAAGCTGAACCCTGGTGGGCAGCTTGGCCGTGTCTTCCAGTATTGTGTTGGGTTTGAATTCCTAACACAAATCTGGGCATGGCCGCCGATGACGTATGGAGGGGGGCTTGAATAATTTAAACAGGCCCAGTTCTGTATCCTCCCGACATTAACCATTTTTTTGGCCCCTGGCGTATAGGAGCCGAAGAAGTGTTGTAGAAAAAGCAATAAAGATCTCCATCAGACAAGAACCTAGCGTAATAGATTCCTATCATATGTAATCATGATCTTGAATATTAATGAAAAATCCCTTGTAAAAAATAAATTTCTATCATATGTAATCATGATTAATAAACTTATCTTCTTTTACGCACTATTGTTTTGCCATATTGCTGTGAGGAAGTCTGATAATACGCAGCTTCAACATGCTTGAGTAATTTTTATGCTGATTCTGACAAATATGCTTCCAGTCACGTTCCGACTTTTACGCGTAGAAGAATATGCGTAAAAAACTCTTCAGCGATATTTTGTCTTGAAAATCCAATTGTCACGCTATTTTTGGACGAGGAGTCACATAGAATTATGAACTGTCACTTCTTTAATACGAAGAATATCTGTTCAGATCATCATCTTCAAGAATGGCTTCCCGAAAGTTTCTCGAAACCGGGCAAAAAATGTCCGCCGAACAGGCCATACTTGAACTAGATGTAAAGGATCTTGGCTAATCTTCTAATGGCCAAGTAAGAAAAGTCATCTCCAGTGAAGACAGACATTTTTAGGGAACTCCTTGGCCCTTCGTTTGATGAAGTCCTCCTGACTGAAGAAGAGAAGAAGTTTACTGAGGACTCGTCGTCGGTTTGCAAATGCTGACATCTGCGTGTTTCAGGCACTTGCAATGTTTTGTAACCAAAAAGGAGCATTTTCTATGTAAAACCTTGTAATTGGCTTTCACGAGTATAAGACCCAAATTATTAAGATATACGCGTATCCTGCTAACTGATCCATCCCGCATAATTTAAGATGCGCGTAAAATCATAGATTTGTAGCATCTGAGCGAAAAACCGTAGATCTGTAGCTTCTGAGCGTAAAACCGTAGATCTGTAGCTTCTGAGCGTAAAAGCTTCTTAGCGTAAAAATTATAGATCTATAGCTTCTGAGCGTAAAACCGTAGATTTGTAGCTTCTGAGCGTAAAAGCTTTTGAGCGTAAAATCATAGATATGTAGCTTCTGAGCGTAAAACCGTAGATCTGTAGCTTCTGAGCGTAAAAGCTTCTGGGCGTAAAATCATATATTTGTAGCTTCTAAGCGTAAAATCGTAGATCTGTAGCTTCTGAGCGTAAAAGCTTGGATCCATTACGCAGCATGACTATCCGTCTTCCTTTTCAAATGATCGGCTGACTTGGTCCCAAATCATAACTGATTATGATAAAATCGGATTTGGTTACGGATTTGAAGGGTTATCTGAACTCTATAAATAGTCCTAGGTCGTGAGATAGAAAAACCCTTCGTCTCTTTTCTGAAAACTCTTCGTCTCTTTCTGAGAACTCTTTGTCTTCGCCTCTTTCTGAGAACTCAATGGCACCGAAACAGGCCTCCGCTGCTAAGGGAAAGAAAGCCGCTTCCTCATCTCTCTCCTCTGCTCAAGCACGAGCAACGCCTACTAGGCCAAGTGAGCCTCGTTCTGAATGAAGTGCTCCGCCGTCTAGCTGTGCACCGGGCATCACAGGTAAAGCATCGAGAGAAATAGGGAACCCTCCGCACACATTGTACGTGTATGCACAAATGCGCCCACATTCCTAATGTGTCAGCGTAAAACTCCATTTTTTTGTAGTCTGGCGTAAAAACTTAGATTGTCAAAATTTGGCGTATACTGCAAACCTTGCATTTTACGCACTGTAGTAAATTCCAACGTAAAACTCAATTTTTTGCAGTCTAGCGTAAAAGCACAGACTGTTAGGTTTTGGCGTATACTGCAAACCTTGAGTATTACGCACTGGAAGTAAATTCTAGCGTAAAAATCAAATTTTTGCTATCTGGCATAAAAACTCAGACTGTCAAGTTTTGGCGTATACTACAAAGAGTGTAGCATCTAGCGTAAATCTGACTTATTTTCTTTGCTTTTTGCAGTGGACCTAGAGATCCCCCCTCTGGCTGAAGTGATGGGCTCTGCTGCTGGAATGCTGAATTCTAACTATCTGGAGGACTTGTCTCATGTGACATTCCCTATCTCTGGAAACGAGTATCCTCAAGAAAGGGAAACTCTAATCTCGGCCCAAGGAGAAAGAATGTTGCTGAGTATGATCAGTGGGGAACTTAGATGGGACTGAGTATAAGAAACCAGCTTTCTTATTTGGGGATGTGATTGATAAGAAATCTCAGACGAAGCCCAAGAAGGAAGATTGGGTATTTTCTGCTGAGGGCATGATCATGTACCTGCCAAAGATGCCCAGAGATTACCCTATCTCTGCATTCTTCCATGCCACACATCCAAGAAAGATGGTATGGACTCTGACTCCTGATCTTCATGGCCAGCCAGGAAAGATCTTTTATAAGAAAGGATTAAACCGAGGATCGTTTCTAAGCAGTCCCTCAGGCCCTGTCATGCCCTTCAGAGGATTACTGCCGGGCAGCGTCCCGAGTGAAGACACTTCACTGATCCAGCCACTTTAAATAGCAACTTTATGCAATAACTTTATGGGGCAGGGAGGAGTATACCCCAAGGTTAACCCTCGTACCAGTGGATGGCTTAGCACCCAGAATCTTCGATGGGCCAGTTTAACTGCATGGGCCTTGAAGCACTTTAAGATGGAGATGGAAAGTATTGGCTTGTTTGCGGCTGTGAGTGCTACTAGTGTTGGACTGCCTCTCAACCCCAACTTGTTCTTAGCTTTGATGGAGCGATATAACTCGCTCACTGGGATTTTCGTCACTCCGATAGGTGATTTGGGCCTGGCACTTCATGAGATGGCAGACATCTCAAAGCTGCCAATGGGAGACACTCCTTATGAAGAGTACGTTCCCACAAACAGGGAGTTGAAGGAAACCAACCCTCGGGCAGTGGCAGTGTACCAAGAACTGATGAGCCACTACCTTGCATGCACCACCTTCTACAAAGAGCCCTCTGATTTGGCTCACATCAACAAATGGGTATCCTACCTCTTCTTCTATCAGGCCAGAAATGCCAAGCAGGACAAGGTTATAGATAGCAGAGATAAACCCTTGAACCCCTTGAGCATTCTTAATGCCAACACAATCGACGATCTTATTGAAGATGCGGGGGCTTAAAATTGTGTTCTCAATAATGAGGCATTGCCGAACCAAAGCCTACAGTTATATGAGGCATTGCCGAAAGCCTCTGTCAAGAGAAGCTCAACTGGCTGGCTTCCTTTCTATCTAGCTACGCCGATGGGTGGTTCCTGGCATCGCGTCTGCGGATCGCATTCATCGCAACACCTTATGGCCCGCAGTACATTTGGTATTTGGAGCAAGATTGGGCCTTCTCCCTGCCATGGTATGCAGGATTCAAGCTGGCCTGAGGGCCATTACTGAGGGACTGCTGGCTGATGATACACAGTATGAAGGATATCCCAGAGTGGAATTGCCATTCTTATATCTGATGGGATGGTTAAACCTTAACAACACCAAAGTGATATCTCCCGGATCGGCCAGTGGTTCGGGCAATAACTTCCTGTTGAATTACAGAAATTCTTCTTGGAATGTGACTAGCGTCATAGATTGTCGGCTAGCACTAAATTTTACCCATAGTTGGAAGTTCTTCTGCATCGTCCCCCCCGTACATATCAATCAACAGGGGACTAAACTTCAGGATGCGGGTCAGGGGAAGACTATTCTTTCTCCTGAAGCCTTTTACTGGTTGGTCTGCATTAGACCTTCTCATCTGTTGTACAGAAGTGAGGACCACTGCTACTTGGAGCCTTATCTGCCTAGCCGTTTTGCCAGGCAATTTGGGTATGATCAGTTGCACGTGGGAAATCCTATCACCAGCTTCAAGTTCAAAGATGGACTTATTGATGGAGCTAGAGGGTGGCGGTACTTCATCATGGGTTGTACTAGAGCAACCTTTGATGTGCTCGCGACTTCTCTCTCCATGGAGTTGCATATTCTTTATTCGTACGCGCAGTTTTATGCGTCCATCAATACCTTCCATCGTAATTTTGATGTACATGAAAGTTTCAGAATGCCCTCTCATAAGTCCACCGGAAGAGAGGAGATACCCTATGTTTTCTCTCATGAAGGTGATGAAACCACCGGTGCAGATAATTATTTGTTGATTTTATCGAGAGGCGTAATAGCTCCGCCAGCAGAGCCTCTCGTAATCTCCAGTAAACGAAAGGCTTCTACTCTGAAAGAGCCTTCCCCCCACAAGAAGAAGCAGACTACTAGAGGTCCTAAAAAGACTTCCACCAAGGGAACTTCTTCCAAGAGTGAGCCTATTGTTTCCCCTGTGGGGGATGATTCTTTGAATAGGGGTCCTTCGTCTTTTAAAGAAGGAGCCTCCACAGTTTCAGCTGAAAGTGCTGGAGATTTTTTGCCCGCGATTATTGCCGCTACCACCGTTGCTGGTAGTGCTTCTAGATCGCCTTCGAGGCCAAGCATAATAAGGATAAATATACCTTTACCAAGACAAATAATGGAACTATCCCCTCCTCCGTCTGTAAGTATTTCAAGTGAGATTCCACCCAATGAACCTCGAGTAGATCTGGGTGACGACTGGGATGACGAACCTCAAGCGTCAGTTGGTATACCCTTTTCTCCAGGTATGACAGCTTGTTTAGCCTCATAAAGAAATAATTTAGCTATACAGGCTGCTGACGCACTATACATACCGTCGGCCGTGGGTAAATGTTGTCTTCACGCTTTTTCCATGAAAAATAACATCAAATTGATATTAACTTTCTCTTATTTTATTTTCAGGCGAAGACTTCTCTGAGGAGGGCGGAGCTGAGACAACCTTTGATTTTGTTGCTGATCCAGCTGATGAAACGGCGGTGACCACCGTCGAAGAAGAATATTTTGAAGCCGTTGATATTTCATCCGCAACATTCTCAGATACAATCCCGCCAGAAAAAGTAGTTCAAATAATATCGGAGGTGGATGAACCCACCATCTCGACTGTGCCTCCTTTGCCGAGCGTGCCAGCAAATTCAACTGTGGTTGGTGTCTCTTCTTTTATCGCGCCATCTATTGAAGCAACGACTGTGGCAACATCCTCTGCAGTCATTCCAGGAGAAAGATTTACTAATGTTGCGGCCACTCCCAGCGTCCATTCGAGCTTTGCTATGCTAGTTGAGCAATATACTAGCATATTCTACATCACTTTGAAAGAATTAATATTCATGGTGCTGGAGAAGAACCTAGGCTTTGATGGTCTGAAGAAGTCCTCCAAGCTTACCATAGCGCAGATTAGAAATTTCAATGATGCTGAAAGAGCTAATGTGCTAGAGTAAATAGTTAATGGTTTAGAACAACACATTAACGAATATTTGCAACTATCCCGAGGCGGCATCGATGACCTGGTTCGGGCTGAGTACGACTCACTAACTGTGAAACTTGCTCAGAAGACAGAATCTTTAAACAAATTCATCCAGGAACGTCAACACGACATGGAGAAAGAGCGAGCAGTATTGGTGGCGATTATTCCTCAGCTAGCTCAGTGCCAGGCCGAATGTGAGGGATATGAAGCGAGGGTTCGAGAATTGGAAGCTGAACTCGCTCAGGCAAGGGAGAGGCTTCTCGAGGCATCGCTAGTTCGTGATGTCTTGGAGGGCCAAGTGAAGACAGCTCAATAGAACTTGACACATGCGGGTGTCATCCACGCAAGTTTTGTTGATACTTTGTCCGAACTATCTCCCTTGAGCAATGATGAAGCAAGGCTGGAACGGGCTCGCATCAACATTTTGAACTCCAGGAATGAGAGGATGGCTGCTTTGGCGTAACATATCCGCGATTTAACTGCTCCTCCCCAATGATGTACTTCTTACTTTTTGCTTCTTATTTTCTCAGAGATAATAAAGATACACTTTCTGACTTTATGGACCCATCACTTTAAAATATAAATAATAGGCTTAGATGAAAGTGATATCAGAGGTAATATGAACATGATATACTTTCGGTAAGGCTTGGCTGAATGTAAATCTATTCAGAGGTAATATGAACCTGATAGAATATAATCCAACTAAATTTGTATACAAAACACTATTAGAGATAATATGAACATGATAGGTTTACTAATTAGTTAAGCAGATCTATTCAGAGGTCATATGAATCTGATAGAATATGATACAGCTAACCTTTGTAAGTAGTATCGTCAGAATAGAATCTTCACCATACTCCGTTAAGCAAAGGAGATCAAGCACAGTACTTCTTCAGGAATTTGTCGTTGATAGGAGTTTTTTTATCAAATCTCCATTAGGCTTGGCTAGTCTGTAAACGCCATTTGAGAATATTGTTTCAATCACATAAGGACCCTCTATTCTTTTATGATTGTTTGTGTTATCTTCGAATATCATACCAGAGGTACTATGGACGTAGTACAATACTGTGTTTGTTGAGGACATCCCACTGGAGGATCTTTGGTGGACCTATTATTTGTTGCCGATGTTGAGTGCAAATAATAAGTTCGAAACAAGCCCTATCAGAGGTAATATGGACGTGATAGATTTTGTGGGTAGTAAAGACATCTTGCTGGGGGGATTTTTGTGGACCCATTACTTTTTGCGCACGTTAGTGCAAGTAATAGGTTTGAGACAAGTCCTGATGCTTGTAAAATAGGACTCTGTGGGGGTAGTGGAGAGACATATTTTTGTTGAGAGGTAATGTGGACTCGTTTCCATTGCGAGCATCCCACCGTGGATTTTTTTTTGGGACCTATTACTTCTTGTACAGGATAGTGGAAGTAATAGGTTTAAGACAAGCACTGCCAGAGGTAATATGGACGTGGCAGTTTTTGTGGACTTAACACCACTGGCGTACTTAGAGTTAAGTACGGGTGCTAAGTTGGGATGACAACCGATATCAGAGGTAATATGGACATGATAATCGATAGCCGAACCCGGAAGGTTTGCTCAGAGGTAATATGGACATGACAAACTCATCCTGAGAGAAATATTATGACAGCAATTCAGAGGTATTATGGACGTGAACTAATATCCGAAAAACTTATTGAGGAGTGATTCGTTGAGTGTGGTCTATCTGAACATGAGGATAGACCAAAGGATCGCTCCGCTGGGGAGATTGATGGTACGATAGCTCAGAGGCAATATGAGCATGGCTAGCGTCTAACGAGATTGGTTTGAATAGTCACTGCGGGAGTGTATAAGTAGACCCAAGGATTGCTCCGTTGGAGATATTTTGAGGATCCATTGTCCATTGCGTATCCGGGACTCTTGGATACGGATGATGGCCTTTTACAAGAATTTGTGACGAAGGAGAAAATGTTGCATATAGGCACTTGCTGGGGATGAAGAACCAAGAGTTGATTTGGACCTCTGGGTTGTGGACTTATTACCCATGGCGTACCTTAAGTACAGATAATAAGCTAAAATGACTAGCACTACCAAGGATTATGTGAACGTGATAGTAGAAAGTCGAAGAGCAGAACTTTACCCATAGGTGATATGGACATGAAAAAGTTCTGAAAAATATCTTACTCAGAGGTAATGTGGGCGTGGTAAGATATGACTCTATAGGGATAAAGAAAAACAGGACAGAGGTGGTGATAATTTTACCCTCCTTGGGAAAGTGGAGAGACGTAGTTCAGAGGTAATATGGACATGAACTAATCGATAGCAACAACCTGGAAGATTTTGCTCAGAGGTCACTTGGACATGGCAAACTCAGCTGGGGGAAAAAATATTTGGACAACAGTTCAGAGGTAATATGGACGTGAACCCATGTCCGAAAAATTTGCTGAGTGGGGATAGACCTGAAGATTCCTCAGCTGGGAATAGTTTTAGGGACTCATCATCCGGCACTTTTTGAAGGAGCAAATTGCCACGTGGGAGTGAGATCAATTTGCAGTGACCATCTCCTTGCTATAAATGCAAAGTGATGACTTTGGCGTCGATCAGATCCTGGATTTTCCTTTTTAGTACATAACATGCCTTTGTGGGGTGATGAATGTACTGATGAAAAAGATAATATTCTAGGTCATCGACCTTGCCAGCCTTTTCAGGGTATCTGATGTTAGGTAGCCGAATCTTGTTTTCCTTCATCAATATATTGAAGATTTTATTGATGTCTTCATCATTGAAGGAGAAAGTCCCCTTTGGCTTTCGGGCTTCCGATACCTGAGTCGTACGGTCTTCAGGGGAGATGGTCATAGTTGCATCATCTTCGGACACAGAGGGAATTCTACCCCCAGCTTTGGATGCTGCTCTGTTTTGTCGAGGGAGACTACCCCCAGACATGTCGTCGTATGGTTCTTCTTCTTCTTTTTGTTTGCCTTTGTCCACAGAAGTTGATTTAGAAGGACCGGCCTCTGGTATTACAGGATCAGACTCTGGAGGTTTGGAGTTTGCAACAGATGCGGTATACCCTAACCCAAAACGAGTTCGTTGACAGTAAGGATCACCATGCAACGGTATTCTTCTGCCTTTTCCATAATTGAGGCCTTGCTTCAACTTTAAATCATAAGCCATGTTTTGCATAATCTTTAAAGCCTGCGGGCTATATCTGTGGATTTGTATTTTCCCAACATCAGACTCGGGATAATCCTCTTGTACAATCGGTCTATTCCGCATTCGAGCGACGACCATTGGATGCTGATCGTTGCGAGTAGTTGGAACAATAAAGATAGAATCTTTACGTGGCCCATATGTCGTGACGACATTAGATATTGACGCTACTTCCCATACGATCTCCCCACGCTTGGTAGTTAGGGGCACTAAATCTTGATTTTGACCCCTGTTTTTGCGTTTCTGGATCAAAAAATCACGCAAATCAGGAGGATTAATGGAAGAAGAAGAAGAAGGCTTATTCTGCCTTTTTACATCAGTGGGAACGTGGAGATTAGGGACCAGAACCCTTTCCCTGCCATAGGAATACAGAAGTTCACCCATGTGAGTAGCATATGACCCATCATCTTTTTGAGGAGCGTACCTTCCCATGAAACGAGTATTCTTTACGCGGACAGATCTGTCCTGGCATAAATTGGATTTTTGCACAGGTTCACGTAAAACAGGAAAAGTCCGCGTAATCTGAAGAGTGGAAACTTTCTTCTCTTGTGGACGTAAAAGCCTAGAGGTTGGAAGATTCGCCACTTGTTTTCCCTCAATGTGATTAAAAGGACCATCTGCCTCATCATAGACGGGAGATGTAATTTTACGCACAAGGCGTGTTTGAAACTTCTGGATTAGCACTGAGGTATTGCCAGAAGTTTTGTCTGCCACGTCACGGACGGGAGATACAGTTTTACGCACAGAGCGTATTTGAAATTTCTGGATTGGTACTGAGGCATTGCCAGAAGTTTTGCCTGCCACATCACAGACGGGAGACAAATTTTTACGCACAGGACATGTAAGAAACTTCTGGATTGGCAATGAGTTATTGCCAGAAGTTTTGTCTGCCACGTCACAGACGGGAGACAAATTTTTACGCCCAGGGCGTGTTGGCTGTGTCGTCATAACTTGTTGATCAGAGAGAGAGAGCTTGTAGGAAGGGTAGAGGACGTCTTCGGCATCCACACTTTACGCAGCTTCCTGTTGTTCTGGACAGAGGAGGAATGAGAGCCATCCCCTGCATGAAGCATGTCTTCATAAGCAGATTGGTCGAACTGGACGACCAAAGTCTTCTTCGTCGATCCGACGGATACAGCATCATGTTGAGCAATTGCTTTCTCATCAGAAGAAAATCGTCCCTAGCAGAGTCGCCATCTTGTGTTTGATGATAAACAAAAAAAAATGAAACTAGGTTTATACGAAACCCTTTCTTTGTTTACAAACAAGAAAAATGAGTACAATTAATCCTATACAAGGATGTTAAGTACAAAAAATAATTCTGGGGAAAATTGCTATAGGAGTCTGATCTGCGGTAGGTCACTTTGTCCCTTAGACCACACGATGATGAAGAAGTGCTGTAGAAGAAGAAGAAGGTTCAAAGATTGCAGGTAGGATTGAAATCTCGTTGCCAAAGTTGTCAATCAACACTCTCTGTCTGTGCTCTCTCTGTATGTCTCTCTGTTGATCTCCCCTCCTGATCCTGTGACTAGGAGTCTCAATTTATAGAGATCAGTCACAATAACTGTCCAGTTGGCGTAGAAACCAAACTGTGAAAAAGTTGCACCTTTTACGCGGCGGTTATAATAACCGCTACCCACGTTCAAATGACCCTCTGAATCTGCGTATGACACGTGTCATATTATAAGGTAACGCGTATAACTGCTTCTCGAAGATCATGGCATGCAAGCCACGTAGGTAACTGTCCCTCGCGTAGAGATGGTTGGCGTAAAAGCCAAATAACTGTCATGTTGGCGTAAAAGCCAAATAGCTGTCTTGTTGGGGTAAAAGCCAAATAGTTGTCTTGTTAGCGTAAAAGCCAAATTCTGCGTAAAACTTGTTGCTGCATGAATAATAGATAACCAGCATAAAAATAGCCAATTATCCTTCCTGACTGAGGTCTTGAGCGTATTCTGGGCCAAATAGCCTTATTACGTACCTTTGTAAATGTAGCCTGAGTTGGCATATTTCGAGGAGATAGCATACGACATACTCCTATAGTTAAAAATAGCCTGGTTGGCGTAAAATACAAAGATGGTGATGTAAGCGTATTAGTCCTAGTTTTAGCTCTCTCAGTCATGACGAAATTATAAAGGATAGAACCAAATCTCGTGCATTTAATGCAGAGATATGCCTCAATCTCGTGCATTAAATGTCGATATATGCCTCGAGCTCTGTACGAGAAACAACTTTTGACGTGGCGTCTGATTTCGTCTCATCTTGAGCGTAAAGACTCGTCTCTGCCCATGTAGAATAGGCAGCGTATTCTTTGAATGCGTAAAAATGACTTGTATCAAGAATATGTCACTAAACGACAACCTGGGTCTCTGTGCAAAATTATCATCACAGCCATCCTCTCGATCATCGTGCAGTGCTTTTGTCAGGAGTCAGATTCACTGTTCTGTCTGATAAATTCATCCGAGGAATACGAAGAGTTCCTCGTACAACTTTACGTTGCATTAAAAACAAGCGTACTTTAAACATTACGCAGGGAGGTATAGCAACCTTTATACGCCAAAACAGCTTTGGAGCGTTGCTTTACGCGGGCAGCTCTGAAGCTCTTCTTTACGCCAAACAGCTCTGAAGTTCTGTTTTACGCAGGCTTCATGTATGTTGGGTTTTGACTGTATAATACGCGTACAATTCCCCAGCGTATTTCATGCTTCTACAACTATTAGTTAAATTCATGTAAGTTGGGTAGTATGCCTCATAACCTAGTATCACATAGTTCTTTTGACCCATTAATGATGTGTAATTAAATAACATTAACTATAGGCTAGCATAAGACAATAGTGTTTATCCAGACTGTAGAACTTAGAGGCCCATACCCCCATTTGGTTGACTATAGACTTAGACAAGAAGTTAGTATGACAACTGTAGATGCATAACACCAGTCTTCTTGATGAACTTAAATTATTTTGTACCTTTCTTCATCATAATCCAGCGTACTTATATTTTTTGGACTACCTTCACTTATGCTGCTATTTTATAGTCTAGTTTTGCAAGCTTATTCTTTTATCGAGCTTGTTCATGACATGAGTTATTGGGTACGCCTACTAATACATTGTCTAAATCAGAATCAGTGTATTACGGTCTGATCAACCTTAATGCACTTGGTTCGCTCTTCGCATGACTACTTTACGTGGATTGAGATATAGTTGACTCAGCATGTTAGATGAATATACTTGCCCTCTAGACATGTTCAAGCATATCGTATCGGTCACATAACTGTACTGATATGAGCATGCGAATAGGAATTTACCAAAATAAGATTCAAATTCACAACTGCCCTGACAACTCTCTTTTTGAATTCTTTAATCGCCTTGAACCCCGTACTTGTATTCTATCACCTCCTCCTTAAATTCTTTATTATTGTTTTTCGTCTTCCCCTATTTCGAAAAGATGAACGCTCGTGCTTGGTATAAGTTTGATACATGGAGAGTACTAGATATACCCCATAGGTCAATCACATTACTTTGTGACTATCTTTTGTAATTAAGGGCATATCACAATGTGATATATTTGGGTTAAAACTTTTGAGGGTATGTTGATATTTTAACTAGATGGCATACCCATGATGCTTAGAGATGACACGAGTAGCAGCAATAGTATTCTCTTTTCTATCACCATCTGTCACGCCCCAGTCCCAACATATGTAGGACTAGAAATACATAACACGCCCAGCCGTATGTATATGAACTCCAATATATGGAAACCATATACACACGTACGCTGTGTATGAATATCTAATCCACCGGTGGTAATATACTGTCACAATAAGTCACACAGAATCTATATCTCATCCCCAGCACAAATAATCAGTAGGAATAAAGAGCTGAATAATAACTGAATATCCAAGATAAGTATCAAGTCTGATAGTCGGGTGGAAGCAAATCCACTACAAAATGACTATACTGAATTAGTAACAAAATCTCTAAACAGCGTCAATAAATCACAGATACTCTGAGGGTAAGATCTCCTCAATCTGGAAGGTAGAGTCAGGTCCACGTTCATACTCCTGCGGATACTCCTGCTTGTCCATATCTGGAAAGGGACCAGGTCCTTAGAGGGACGTATCAAGATACATAATAACATGCCAATAAGTACTGAAATATAAACATATAATAGGTCACCTAACCGTCTAAGTGAATGCAGTTTGAGAACAACTTTCCACCAAGTGGGTTATCTGGCCATATAGTGGAATTGGTATAATTCTCTCGGAGAATTAGGGGCCTACAAAGTATATCGTCTTTTGAACGGCAGAGGCCGCCAAGTAGTATAGGGGTCATCACGATCGCGTATCTTCGGTGGAGCGTACGGGTTACATATAAGAAAAGTGTAAAGGAGCCCAAATGTCTTACTTGTTGTTCTCCCCATCCCATGCTCTAAGCATGCCACATCTATGACACGATAAACCTCTAAATAACTGCCAGGTCTACTAGCATACAAAGTTTCTATCAGCAGTCATTCCTAACGCACGGCCCATGCGTACAGGAGGCCAAATATGTCCCGCAATCCGTGATCTATATGAGACTCATAATTCGTGTAACAACTGTGTCACGGCCAATGAATCTACTGATGCTCCATAACACTGGGGTGGTCTCATAAAGTAGATCCAAAAATCTATAAAATAAACAGCTATATAAGCAGAATTAAACATGCATGTATCAACTGAAATGTAAATAATAGTACAGTGGCAAGGTATAATTGCCGAGCAAAAAGTTTTGTATAGCACGTCCAAATAGTGTTTTAGTTTGTTGTAAGAAGAAGTGGGGTTAGGGTTTGGAAGAGTTATAATATATATAGGGATAAGAGGCGGTGGGGGTTACTTAATGGTTAAGAAACTACTGCCGCTGCTGTTTTCTTTCTTTTTTTAACATTGGTTTTGGTTGCAGTTGGGGAGTGTTTAGTAATAACAGGTAATGAGGCGGTGGGGGATGAGTCACATGCGGGGGATGTTTTATACGCGGTGTAGGAAATTAAGCGACGGGGTGTACTTTATGTGCGGGTGAAATAAGAAGCGGTAAAGTTGTTTTATGTGTGGAATTGCTTTACGCGCGGAGAAAAAAATAACAAAGTTGGTTTTTGCTACTACGGCTGCTGATATTTTCTACGCGGGTTTGGGTTCAAGCAGGTAGTGGGTTTAGGAGTTGCAGTTTGGGTTTGATCCAATAGGAATTCTGTCATGCCCCGATCTCCCGCAGGCAATCGTCCGTTCCCGCTAGGCGGGAATCACCCTAGCCAGCGCTCCCGCGGAACGATCGCTTAACCCATCCGGGCGTGATGCCGCACGAGCGTGATCCACGCCCGTGCAAGGCCATGGTTCATTGGCTAGCGACAAGAGTTCTAAGCCACAGAGTCGCACAGATTGTCCGAGTGCAGCGGAGATTAGGAACGCATAGGCGATCGGTAACAGGTTCACTGAGTCGACAATAGTAGCGGAAGCATTGAAACACAAGTTGAAGTAAAGCAAGCTCTTTATTGATTAAACATTTGTTACAGGCGGCGTATAGTTGAGATTACAAGTCGCTCAAGTCTCTCTCTCTGAAACAGTAAAAGCGTGTCAAGTGGCTACAATTGTGGAATGATTGTACAGGCGATGGTCAGGCGACGCTCCAACATTATGTCTTGTATATGTGCTTCAGTCCCGGACGCACCGTTGCAAGGCTTCGAAGAAAACTCCTGGCCTTAGCACGCACGAAGGAGGCGTCCGCACCGAACGAGATTCTCTCGCACCCTGCATACAAACTAGTGGATTATCAGTACATTGAATGCACTGGTGGGGAAGCTACTTGCCCGTTCGACAAATCCAAACACGTAATACAGGTTCCGTGCACAACTATTAAGTTGTCTTTCTAGTTGCCTTAGGATCAGTTTCATGCAAACATTGAATAGCTTATCGTGTCGGCCAGTGCGCCGTACGATGAGAGAAAACACGGCGAGACTTACCAACTTACCATCTCCTTCCCTGTCCAAGACAAACATGATTAATTCAAGCACGGCAAGTATAAGCATTCAGGAGGCAAGCATATGTAAACACGAGGGTCATTTTAACATGATCGTTCAGGTGTTCAGTTATTCATTAATGCGATGCAGTGACTCACACGCGGATAGCCGCTAAGCGAGGATGACTTATCTATATGAACATAATATCGCTGGCGTAGCCATAAAGGACAGTTTAGTCTCAGGGCAAAGTGACGTACAACGCGGGTGGCAAGCCCCGTCGCATAATACTTGCCCGGTAACATACGATTAACATACGTCCCGTCCGGATTGGATCGGTCCCAGTGCCCCGGTGACCGTCCGCGGAACTCAACATAACATACCTTGTGCACACAAGTTGTCCGCGACAATGCAGGTCAGGGTCTTATCCATATTCTATAGCTTGACATGATAATCATGAAACTTAAACTTAATCTGAACGAGCATATTGCTCCACGAGCTGGGATTCCATCAGTACATAACACGATCCTCGTTCAGATGCATACTTAGCATGATTATCATTCAAGTGTGATTCACGTTCAGTATTCATTTTTGCTTAATGTATTCCCCTGGTTCGGGGATATGCCTTGGTGACCTAACGGTCTCGGATACTTACAGGTTCATTCAGGCACGGAACGACTACGTAGTAGTCTCTCGGGGTTTGTGTCACGACCCGCACCCGGTTTAGGGGCACGAGAGCGTGGGTACGTCCAGCCTACGCCGCAGCATCGGCGGTAGAACGCTGTCTAGGTCAAGTGCTATCTAAACAATCTCACGCTAGTATCCAACTCCATAAGGAGACGTGGATATCATAAAATAAATCTAGAAATACTCAATCACAACTACAGCACGATAGGAAATGAAGAAATAAAAGAATACAACACAAGTCTAATGACACAATAATCATACCTGCAATCATTAACTTCCAATCCCCAAGTATGTCGGAAACCAGTCTACTAAGGTCACAGTCTGGAAAAATATTTTCCAGTCAGGAAGGAGCAAAGTACATCTCTAAATAGCAGTTCTATATAAATGACATAAACTATGTAGCAGTTCTAGATGGAAATATATCAGATGCATGTATAGGTACGAGAAAATGTACAATGAGAGAAAATACTGGAAATACTGTAAGTAAATGCAGGAAAGAAACATTATGTCCATGAGCAAGAGTTCTATGACTAAGTGTGTGAGTACTAGCTTTAATATGTGATCGGCTTGGGAACTTGATCAGGCTGGTTACATGTGATTAGCTATGATTCATGGAAGGTCAGGCTAACCGTTGGTTAGCTATGATGCATGGAGAGGTCAGGCTAATCACACGTAACAGCTATGAGGCATGGAGATGGTCAGGCCACACCCGACGTGAGATGTGGGGTGAGCTATGATGCATGGAAAGTTGGGTATGATCACATATCTACACTAAAATATTCCCCAAACCCCCGACTGGTATAGTAGATCCAATCATGGTACGCTATGGCACGGGATTCCCTAGGAAGGTAGCAAATCTCCCCGGGAATCAGTGTCTGTACATGCACAAGATAACAAGGAAAACAAGTCTCGTACAAGCTACACCATGAATAAGGAATAACATCTCATGACGAGATCCGTGTATACCAATCCGTGTAACCAATGTGTCGAGAACATGGATATTTACACTAGATACAGTGAACATAGGAGATATCATAAATTAGAAACTAATCAGAGAATGTACTTGCCTTGGGTCCTTAGCTGGTAAAACCAATGTCCTGTTCCAGAGTATCCCCTGGGTAAACCAACAGTCCTATAAACATAACACAAGCAAACCACATTTGCATCAGATGCTACACTAACACAGTCAAAATACTGGTCTCAGGGCCATGTCAGGCAGGGCACTAGTCAACTAGGGTCATCCAGTAGGGACACGTATATAATATATACATTTACACTCCAAGTACATACCAATAAACGTATATAATATATATATAAGTGTCTCTTATTATTTACAAAAATACGTATTGTGTGTATATACACCGATAGATGTATATACATATATATTTTTATACCAAAATACATATTTGTATATATATCAATCAAAAATCCTTATACATGATACATAACTAAATTATAAACAATAAAACTAATTACAAATTACTAATTTATTAAGAAATTACTAACTGGTTATTAATTAACTAATTAATCTAATTAATGATCACTAAATTAACTAAACTAACAATAAAATTAATCATGTTGTATTTACTAAACTAGTTACATGAATTTACTAAGTTAATTATATGAATTTACTAGACTAATACATACTAATAAAATCAATTTATATAAATAACCAATTCACATATTAATATAAACTAATTATATTAATATAACCAAATTACATTAATTAACTAATTAAACTAATTATATAAATAACTAATTATATACTAAACTAATGTTGTAATTTAATAAACTAATTGTTTAATAATTTAACTACTGATTAATTAATAATTACTGATTGATGAATTAATTAACTGATAAAAACTAACTGATTAAGATTAATTAACTGATTAATCAGACTAATTAACTAATCTAATTTTACTAACTAATCTAATATATACTAAACTGATTTTTATAATTTAATTAAACTAATTGATTACTAATTAACCACTGATTAATAATTAACTAAACTAATTACATTTAACTTAAACTAATTAAATGCATAACAAATTAACTAATACAAATTAATTATTCTAATTATCAATTACTAATCTAATATAATTAACAACTAATAAATCTTCTAATTAAAACTAACCATAACTAATTTAATTAACTCCTCCAGTACAAATCGAGAAAGGGAAGAGGGAAAGGGGCTTACGGCTGGGGTTTTCCGGCGAGGTCGGCCGGCCAGGGCGTCGGCGTCGGCGTTCGTGCTCGGCGGATCTGCTCGAGGCGTAGCGGCGGCTTCGAGGCGGTGCTCGGCTCGAGGGGAGGCAGCTCGGCGCTCGAGAATGGCTGCGTCTGGTCGAGGAGCGGCGGCTTTGACTCGGCGATGGCGGCTTCGAGGGCAGGGCGGCTTCGACGAGGGCTCGACGCGGTCTGGGCGTTCACCGGCGACGGATCTTCTCGGTTCCAGGCGGCGCTCTGCCCGAGGGGCGGACGCTCTGTCCGAGGAAGCGGGCGCTCCGAGGCGACGGCGCTGGGTTCGAGGAGGCGGGTTCTTCGAGGCAGCGGCGGTCGACGACTCAGCGGCGGTGGCGGTCACCGGTCGAAGGTCGGCGGATCTCGACGGCGGGCGCTCTGATCAAGACGGCGGGCTCGACGCTTCTCTGGAGCAGCGGTGCAGGCGGCCACCGGCGTTCGACGACGACGAGGAGGACTCCGTCGCCGGCGGCAGCGGGATCTGGGTTAGGGTTAGGTTATTTCCTGTGTCGATTGATTTGGGGTTGGTGGGGAAGTGTCGGACACAACAGATGGTCGCTCTGTAGATGTTCTGTGATCATGCCCCTGTGTCGGACACGACGAGGAATGATGTATGTGGTAATGGGTGTCTGCTGTGGTGGGGGTGGATGTGTCCGGGTGTGTCGGACACGGAAATCAGGTTGTAATATTGTAACCGGACACAGGAAATGAATGGAGACTGTGGGACACCCGGGGTCGGACCCGAGGCCATCACGGCTGACACGGTGATGCTGGACACACGGACACGAGCACACAAGATGATGGTGATGGCTTGTTGGCTTGGGGATTGTGGAGGCTAGCTAATAATTAGAATATTAGGGTTTCTTGGGAATGGTGAGAAGGAGAACTTAAATAGGGAGAGATGGTGTGGGTTAAAGGGTTGCGGGTTGGCCCAATAATGAATGGCCCAGAATTAATTATAAAAAGTTTCTCATGTGGGAAAATGAGGATGCTGGCTAGTTCATAGGAAATGGCAATTTGTAAAATTTAAAAGAAGGATTATAATTTCAGAAATTATTTTAGGAAAGCTACGTAATTTATTTATTTACTATTTTATTAATTATAAAAATTATTTTGAAGAACAACTAGTCCTTTAATTAATTTTATCCAGTAAATAATTTTATGATTTCAAGCCAATAAATATTTGAAACTAGAGGAATATATTTTTATTATTTATTTATTTATTTTTTAATACATCGTCATTTAGAAAAATGATTTTTATAAAGATTTTTAAATTACCTTCTACAATCAAACACCGTTCAAAATCAATAAAAATTCAAGGAGAAATATTTTATAAAACTTGACATTTTAAAATAAATTAAAATCTAATTATTTTGGAAATTGGAAATCGGAGGTTACAGTTTGGATGAAAACACGGTAACATTCAAGCAGACAAGCATGCGTTTCTAAGGAACATAAACAGGCACGTTAGCTCGGACCCGAAGGTAGGCCGAGAGATGAAACCGTTAAGGGACTTAGCATGCGAGGGTCTGAATATAAGCAGTATTTCATTTTCCATGTTCTAGCAAGCAATACAAGTTGGGATTATTCCCTTAGCTAGGTGCGTTGGATTTATTAGCATGCAGGGGGTTATCACCTAGCGACTAGCATGAATATTCCAGATTTTATGTGTGTTGGCTAAGCAAAGACAAGTTCACCGTAGCCACCCACCTTAGCGATGATTCACCTCGGTAGAGCGATACGTCTGAGCGAGCCTCTGAAAGTCCAAGCCGAATTCCTGTAGGGACAAGTCTGGATATTCTTTGCTTCTCGTTCGAGGCAAAGCGGGTCGGGACAGCTGCACTTTTGCCGTTTGAGACGGTAGTCCGCTTGAGCGGAACGGGGTGTTACATCCTACCCAACTTAGAAAAAGTCTCGTCCTCGAGACTTACTGAGGACAAGCAGTAATCTAGGGTTGAGGCAATCCTAGACAAGTCATTGCACTTGTTCATTTGGATATTCACTTGCACAAGCTTCGAAATCAGCGTATCGCTTAGACTGGATCGTGTGCACTTTCGAAGGTACCCTCTAGCGTGAACACGTCAACCAGCTCAGTGATAGCGAAGTCTTAGCACTCGAGTTTTACCGTTTCTTAAGTCTTGGATGGTGCACTAGTTCAAGGCGTCCCTCGAATAGATGCATTCAACCAAACTTAGAGTTAGTGAAAATCGGACAAGCTACTAGCGATACTCTCAAGGGTTCGCACAGGTTGGCACAAAGGCCACTCGCAGCATACAACCAGACAAGCAATCATATCATTCAAAACGCATTTTGAAAGTATTTAGACTTATTGTTGGAACATCCCATCGAGGCATTGAGAGAGAGCGTGCACATAACCCACGAACGAGCTTTCGAAACAGAGATATCGAATCGAAGTCCAAAGGCATAGAAGCCAGGCTCTGATACCATTCTGTCACGCCCCGATCTCCCGCAGGCAATCGGCCGTTCCCGTTAGGCGGGAATCACCCTCGCCAGCGCTCCCGCGGAACGATCGCTTAACCCATCCGGGCGTGATGCCGCACGAGCGTGATCCACGCCCGTGCAAGGCCATGGTTCATTGGCTTGCGACAAGAGTTCTAAGCCACAGAGTCGCACAGATTGTCCGAGTACAGCGAAGATTAGGAACGCATAGGAGATCAGTAACAGGTTCACTGAGTCAACAATGGTAGCGGAAGCATTGAAACACAAGTTGAAGTAAAGCAAGCTCTTTATTGATTAAACATGTGTTACAGGCGACGTATAGCCGAGATTACAAGTCGCTCAAGTCTCTCTCTCTGAAACAGTAAAAGCGTGTCAAGTGGCTACAATTGTGGAATGATTGTACAGACGATGGTCAGGCGACGCTCCAACATTATGTCTTGTATATGTGCTTCAGTCCCGGACGCACCGTTGCAAGGCTTCGGAGGAAACTCCTGGCCTTAGCACGCACGAAGGAGGCGTCCGCACCGAACGAGATTCTCCCGCACCCTGCATACAAACTGGTGGATTATCAGTACATTGAATGCACTGGTGGGGAAGCTACTCGCCCGCTCGACAAATCCAAACACGTAATACAGGTTCCGTGCACAACTATTAAGTTATCTTTCTAGTTGCCTTAGGATCAGTTTCATGTAAACATTGAATAGCTTATCGTGTCGGCCAGTGCGCCGTGCGATGAGAGGAAACACGGCGAGACTTACCAACTTACCATCTCTTTTCCTGTCCAAGGCAAACATGATTAATTCAAGCACGGCAAGTATAAGCATTCAGGAGGCAAGCATATGCAAACACGAGGGTCATTTTAACATGATCGTTCAGGTGTTCAGTTATTCATTAATGCGATACAGTGACTCGCACGCGGATAGCCGCTAAGCGAGGATGACTTATCTATATGAACATAATGTCGCTGGCGTAGCCATAAAGGACAGTTTAGTCTCAGGGCGAAGTGACGTACAACGCGGGTGGCGAGCCCCGTCGCATAACACTTGCCGGGTAACATACGACTAACATACGTCCCGTCCGGATCGGATCGGTCCCAGTGCCCCGGTGACCGTCCGCGGAACTCAACATAACATACCTTGTGCACACAAGTTATCCGCGATAATGCAGGTCAGGGTCTTATCCATATTCCATAGCTTGACATGATAATCATGAAACTTAAACTTAATCTGAACGAGCATATTGCTCCATGAGCTGGGATTCCATCTGTACATAACACAATCCTCGTTCAGATGCATACTTAGCATGATTATCATTCAAGTGTGATTCACGTTCAGTATTCATTTTTGCTTAATGCATTCCCCTGGTTCGGGGATATGCCTTGGTGACCTAACGGTCCCGAATACTTACAGGTTCATTCAGGCACGGAACGACTACGTAGTAGTCTCCCGGGGTTTGGATGAAAACACGGTAACATTCAAGCAGACAAGCATGCGTTTCTAAGGAACATAAACAGGCACGTTAGCTCGGACCCGAAGGTAGGCCGAGAGATGAAACCGTTAAGGGACTTAGCATGCGAGGGTCTGAATATAAGCAGTATTTCATTTTCCATGTTCTAGCAAGCAATACAAGTTGGGATTATTCCCCTAGCTAGGTGCGTTGGATTTATTAGCATGCAGGGGGTTATCACCTAGCGACTAGCATGAATATTCCAGATTTTATGTGTGTTGGCTAAGCAAAGACAAGTTCACCGTAGCCACCCACCTTAGAGATGATTCGCCTCGGTAGAGCGATACGTCTGAGCGAGCCTCTGAAAGTCCAAGCCGAATTCCTGTAGGGACAAGTCTGGATATCCTTTGCTTCTCGTTCGAGGCAAAGCGGGTCGGAACAGCTGCACTTTTGTCGTTTGAGACGGCAGTCCGCTTGAGCGGAACGGGGTGTTACAAATTCTATATATATATCAATACATAGAAAACTCTAAAAATTATATTGGTGCATACGGTTAAGTCAGCAACTGTCCAAAGGGTCTCCTACATGAAATAAATTAGAAAAAATTTATAATAGCTCCATAAATCCTCTAATTGCACAAACATCTCAAATAATTAAATAAAATCTAATTCCTTTATTTAGCTCATAATTACTACAGTAATAATAATTAATTAATAATACAAAAAATATGGTTTTCAGAATTGGGATTTTACACCATCCCATCCCCTTGGGTGGCTATTTTTCTCTTCCATATCCATTCCTTATCTCATGCTTAATTCTTTCTATCGTAGTTGCATCTTTTTGTGCCATCATGAATTATTGATTTACTTCAACCTCACCATTTATTTTGTTAGTAAAACATAAATGGGTTAGTAATAATTAATAACTAAATAGATGAGTTCATAATGATAACCCTTATGTATATGCACTATAACAATATATGTATTCTCTTATTATTTTTAAACCATGAGTAGCATCCTTTAGTCTAACAGGAATTAGTTGGGTTGTTGAAATAGTTTATACTTCTAATAGTTTTATAAAATTAGTCAAGACCTTAATTGTTGTCCTAAAACTTAGACTAAGCTTAGAAAAGAGTTGAAGGCACTTGTTACTAACTGATGACTATGACAAATCATTGGCGAGGTAGCGACAGCTGCAGCTAGACCATTATAGTAGAGTAGTCAAATTATTTGCAGACATACTGGCCAGGTCACGTGGCAGTATTAGACTACGATACTTGACAGTTACAGAGAAAAATTATGGTTATGAGATTCCAGACAAGTATTCCAAAAAAATTGACCCAATGAATAAATTCGTCTTACAAACTAGACAATAGGCTCAAAAGACTTTGACTACTAGTAGAATTCTTTTAAGTTGGGTAGTGTAGATGAGTTAGAGAATAAAAGAATAGTGTACAGACAATAAGGAAGGAAAGTGTTAGGATGGCTGACCATAACCTTTTAGGAAGCGCGGCTAGCTAGCAACAAAGTGTTAAAAGCTATTGAAATTTATTGCGAATATGGGTTAGTGTTAATTTCGAGGAAAAAATTATTGTAAGTTGGGTAGAATGTAAACCCCCTAAATTTTTAATTTTTATTTTAAGTATTTTTATTAAATTATTAAACAAATTTAAAGAATTTTCATAGTTAATTAGAAAATAATTTTTTTATTAAATTAATTATATAAATACTCATTTAGAATTATTCCACAAAATAATTATTATTATTTTAGAGTCTTGTTGAAGGGCGATAGATTTTCTAGAATTTATTCTATTTGCAAATGTTCTTTTTTTATATAGTCTCATCTATATATGTAAATATATGCGAATAAATAATAATAATAGAAATAGTAATAATAATAATAGTAATAATAATAACAATAATAATAATAATAATAATAATAATAATAATAATAATAATGTTGTTAATAAAATAAAATAAAAAGAATTAAAAAAAAACCTTAAATACTAATCCTAAAATCTAATACTAAAACCTAAACAAAACTAACTACAAAACCTAACTACCCAGCGCACCCCCTCTCACCCACAGAACCCGCGGCCACGTCCCCTCCCCCCCCTCTCTATCTCTCTCGATCTATATATATATATACATATACATACCATCTAAACCCTAACCCTACCCCAGCCCGGCGAACGCCCCCCGACGCCGCGCCGTAAACGCCACCCCGCGCCGCCGCAGCCCGCCCGGACCGCAGCCTTCCGCCGTCCGCATACGCGCACGCGTGCAACAGCACCCTTCCATCGCCCCATCTTCAAGGTAACATATCTCTCTCATCTCTCGTACTTTTCTTGAGTAATTTTTTTCGTATATGTTCACAACCTAACCCTTTAGGATTTTCATTTAAGCGGGACGAATTTTTGTGCCCTAGATTGGTCAAAAAATCGACCGGAAGTTGGCCAAAAAACTGACCAAAAATAGTCCAGAATTTCAACACCAAACCCCCATGTTCATGCCTAAATTGCCACCAACCTGTTTAATATTTTCAAAATCTAATTTAAGGATTTTTCTTCTCAATATAAACGAGAATATTTTCGTTCTTTTACTTTTTATTAGTTTGCTTTAATTGTTAAATTATTCGGCCTCCAAAACGACCAAAAACTTGATATTTTTAATTAAATTTTGTGGTATTGAGTGCGTCCCGCCAAACGGGACCGTCTCATCGTGTACCAATTACACTGAAAGGCACGTATGGTATATCCTGACGTGTGGACTTTCACGAAAGTTGATTCAGAAGTGTGTGCGCGTCGGAATCAACCCGTATCCGTAAAAAAATTCCTATATCGCGATTTTGGTAAAACACCACCCCATTTTGTGAACGCTCATCAGAATGCGACAAAACTTGTGCCATTGGCTTCGTGGTATCATGCTGGTCCTGTGACCCAAGTTTCACGTAATTCTGAGACAGTTGACCAAACCGCCTATTCGCGGGTCCCACGGGGTGACTTGAAGGGCGAATTTGGGATCGGCTCACCGAAATTCAAAATTGGATATACCGTTGAGTTTGTATCGACATTTAAAATTTTTTTGACCTATAATTTATCCCATTTAGAGACCTTTACCTCTGGCACGCATTTCGGTACAAAGTGGGCCAAATGTGGACCCCGTTTTGATCTGAAATTACCGGTTTGCCCATGTGTCCAAATTGGACGAAAGGGTAGTGTTTTCTAGCTATCTCACTTATTCTGGGAATGTTGGTGATATTTATTTCAGCATCCGAAGATGTTCATTATGGTGCCATAATTCTGATCCCTTGTACTTGACGTCTAGACGCTTATATTTCGCAGCTTTCTTGCCAGGCAAGATACATTGCCAAATTGCTTATAGTACTTTGCATGCTTATCATATTTTTATATATTCACTATATACGTATTTTTTTCAGTCATAATTATATACTATATATATGTTGACACACACTTGACACATAGTATCATGGGAGGGGAGGACAATCAGTAGGCGTATAGGCTATATCAACTCTGGTAACCCATAGTAACTAGCACGCACTACGGTAGTTGTGTCGCGCTGGTCGCTACCCTTGAGTTATGTCAATTTCTGGTGTCGCAATAGTCGCTACCATCGAGGTATGACGGCTTCTGATGTTCATGGACGTGTGTGTGAGTTGTGAGATAGATAGAGTTTCCTACCCATGCCCATAAGTCGAAAAGTTGTTCTCATTATGCATTTCATATAGATTGGCATGCCCAGCGTACTTATATATTTTATGTCTATTATGCATGTTTTACTGTATTCAATTGGCATGCTTCTATGTATCTTGTTACGTCCCTCTGAGGACCTAGTCCCTTTCCAGGTGTAGACGATCTTGACTATTCGCAGGAGTACTAGCCAGCACCTGACGTATTATTTTCTGCCGAGGAGGTCTTACCTTTAAAGCATCTTTGATTATCTATAGCGATGGATCTCTTAGCTGATACTCTTCTATCATCATCTTATTTTATATTGGAGATTTATCCTCCTCTCTCATTTTATGGCACCAGAATGAATAATAGACATAAAATATGAAGCTTTATATATAACGGCAGCAGATGGAACAGACGAAAAAAAATTGGGGGAAGTTGTGATACGCCCTTCGGATAGGCATTATGAAGCTTTATTTGTAACTTTGTATATTTTTATGTTTTTTGTGAAATTTGTTATAATTTTTTTGCTCTGTATGAAATTTTTCGTAAAAATAATTAGGCTTCCGAAATTCAAATACTATCCCACATGAAGAAGCTGGACGTTACCATCACTCCTCGTCTTCGCCTACCTATGCTGGGTACACACAATGTCGGCCGTCTTCGCCTACCTACTAACCATTATCTCCAAATTCCTACGGATAAAGAACGATTAAAACAGAAAATCCATTCTAACAACTGTTACGCACAATTTTCACGCGAACACCCTCCGAACGAAAACCTAGCACGTAAGACATTTCTGCGGAAACCTCCACACGAAAATCTATCACGTATGATCATTTTCGCGAAAGCAAACTCTGTGCAAAAATACAGCACCTGTGATACGCCCGCACGAACACCATCTGCATTGATATCTAGCACCCAACACAATTTTTGCGGAAGCACTATCTACGCGAAAATCTATCACGCATGATCATTTCCGCGAAAACATTCTCTATACGGAAATGCATCACCCGTGTTGCGTCCATGCGAGAATTCGCACGGGAACAACGTCATCTCGCGTCCGATGCGTACGTGTAAATTGCGTCATCAAAGCGTCACTTTGTGCCATTCACCAACGCCTACACCCTCATCCTTTGTCCCTCGTCTGAGTCACTAGGCCCTTCCAGGACCTAGCTCCAAAGAAAAATCACAAAGAAATGAGTGACAAAACATAAATGTTCTTTGGAGGTCTTGATCATTGTCCTCTCGAAAAATATCCCATCATATCAACCACATGGGCTCCCACTCCCCATGTGCATAATTCAACAAAAGAAGATTATACACTTGGAATTGTCACATGGATGTGAGACTATTTTCTAGAGTTCAAATGAAAAACCCAACACAACTAGTGATCAGGTTACTTATATGTATTATAAAGAAAGAAACGACTCTTTAAGTCGTATGTATATTCTTACGTAATCAGAAAAAAAAATACCTAAAATAATATTTCTAACTATTGCATATGTATATCATCATCTAAGTAAGAAAAAATTCTAAAATCTTTCTAACTAACTAAACATATATTCAAAGCATATAAATATATCTATAAAAAATTATAATTAAAATATATTAAATATTTAAATTATATTTAAACGCATGTAAAAGTCACTAATATAATGTTATAAGTAATGTGCATTTTAGAAACATACTTGATGTTCCCTCACGTTGCAGTGTTTAGTATATCTCAATCTATTGGATTAGATGTGTTTCTTTAAAGACTAAAAGACTAAAAATGTCCAATAGTTATTAATAAGAACTTATAAAATATGAAACACAAATGGTCCCATGGTCTAGTGGTTAGGACATTGGACTCTGAATCCAGTAACCCGAGTTCAAGTCTCGGTGGGACCTTTTTTTTGTCAATTTTTCTTCCAAAATTGAAATTAGAATGGATTATTCACCAAGTTGTTCATGTTAAATGAGCCACTTAATTTGCGTTATTTGTATGCTATCATATTTAAAGCATTATTAAAAAAGATTGCAAGTGGGTTCAACAGTGCAAAATTACGTTGGATTTCGAATATTATGTTGAAAAATCAGAAAAAAAAATAAAAATAAAGAAAGAACGCAAGTAGTTGGTATTGACTCCTTAACCATTGTTGTCATCGTCAAGGAGCAAACATGAGAGCTCAAACTTGCTATTAATTGTTTTCTTTTATTTTTCTTTCACTTTATTATAATAAAATTCGGACAGCTCAAACTTGTCTTAACAACAACAACAATAAAACTTTGTTATAAAAAGCAAAAAAGAGAGTATGTTGCAGTCGAATATAATAGATATAGAACTTCTCTTATTAAAATATATATATAAAGAAAAAAAATATATGAATTGTGTATATTTGGATGACGGCAGCCAATTACTACAAATATATAGTTTATAGTAATCATCCTCACTTTAATCATTAGTTCATTAAAACTTTCTGGAAAAAAAAACATATTTGAAAGAAATAAAAAATCCATAATGAAATATTAGAGTACAACACATTCTTCAGGAATATGATTCTTCAAAAATTCAAGTAGGTAATGACTTACACTGTCTCGTTAAAAACCTTTCGGAGAAAAAACTCGATGCATGTCTCCATTTAGCATCATGATTGCATCTGCATGATTTTTTTCCTCCAAATTACTTTAAAATATTACATTAGTTCTTACATCAACTTAAATGAATAATCAACCCCTCCCATTATTACTGTCCTGGTTCGTTCCCGAAGGACCAATCAATTGTCACTGGATGTGATGTCATACAAGCCTAAGTTGTGCAAGTTGTGCTTTTACGAGGCATGAACTTACACGATAACAAAAGAGACAGAACAGAGATAGAAGCAGTAAAATTTTAATACAGAAAACCAAATAAACATAATGAACCAAATAAACATAATGAGACAAGAACACAATCTCTTTTATTTATTTACAACGGTTATAAAGGCTTCGAATAGCCAACTCAAAAGGCCAACTTGCCTTACAGTTTTTGAACTGAAAAGAATTACAATGACTTTATTCTATATATTACATCTCTTCATAGAAGAACAAAAATACGCCTTCTGATCTCCAACTTTCAAAGAATGAAGGTCTTCTACCGCCTCGGAAGGTCAAACAGAAAATTTAGCACCTATAGAGGTGAAGGTCAGTACACTGAAAAATGCACTGTGAGGGACAAAAACTACAGTCAACTGAAAATAGTCACGAAGTAATCGTGTAAAAAAAATTATTACTTTAGTCTTACTATCTTTTATCTAATTCCATTTTATGTCAATACAATTCAAGAGTCATATTCCACTTTGAAAACTTAGTCAAAAGGCTATATTTTTCTTCTTTCATTCAATCAAGCAGTAGGGACAATTCATACACAGTATTCATCCTTTCTAACTTTAACACATGCAACATATTTCTTAAACCATATTCATTTCTTAGGGACATGTTAGCAGCATTTCATTGAATACAATTCTCTCATTTTAGGAGTAATTTATAATAAAAATCATAAGCAATAAAAAAAATCACTTGTACAATCATTCTTACGACCAATTATCCATCCCTGCAATAAACAAGAATTAAATTTATATATATATATATATATATAATTTTATGTTCGTCTCTGTATCAAACTGTTAAGCTTGCAATAAAACAAGTGACCTAACTACATAATGGTCAACGAATAACTTCCCATAATTAGAAGTTTGGACGTACAACTCCATCTCTCTAATGGATATGACACCCATGATCGCGAAGACATACTGTCACACCCGTTTTTCGATTTGGTATTTCTTTAATTTCTAGAATTTATTTTTTCTGATATTGTATTTATGTTGTATTTTGCATGATGGTCCTGTCATTTATATTTTATTTCATGTTGTCTGGAGAGACTACCCAAGACCAGTAGAATATCCATTGGCATTGACATAGACCCGGTTTAGGACCCGCATATAGACTAGACACTTGGTTTTGTTCATTTTGGTTGAACACATGACTAAATTATCTTCCTATCTCCCCTTATATATATATATATAATTGTTTTCTCTTTCCTCTCTCATTTTTCCTTCATTTTTACTTCTCTTTTTCCTTCCTTCTCCTTCCTCTCTCCATTGCCCTAGATCGAACCCTTACCCTAGAAGAGGTGGTTGTGATCACTTGGACCGTGAGAAGTAGAGGCTAAGAAGCTACTACACGCAAGTACATCTTGCTCAATGGTGAAGCCATAAATTTTGAATTTTTCCATATATATGTTAAATAAAAATATGTTTGATGGAAAATATTCTCCTTGATGTTCTTTTCCATTTTAGTTCTTGATGTTTTTGGTTTCGATGGATTGATTTGAGTATATCTGAGTTTTAAATTTAGGGTGTTACCAATTTTTTTGGGTTTGATCTCTTAAAACGTAGTATTTTTGAAAACTAACTATCCAATATTATGGAAAATTAAATTTTACTCAATTTTGGTTTTTGAAACGTCAAATTTTGAGTTGAAATAAAGTTTTTATGGCCAAAACAAATTTTTAGAATTTTTATGTCGGCTGAGGAAGAAGAACAGTACTGGCATAAAACTATGCACGTCCCTGGCATAAAACTGCACAGCCTGCGTAAAACTACGAAAAACCCTTCCTTTGCGTAAAATATGCATAGAAGTCCCTCATTTGCGTAAAATACGCACAGAAGCCCTTCCCCTTTTACAAAATAACGCCAGAAGTCCATTTTTAGCTAAAATTCGCACAGAAGCCCTTCCCCTTTTATAAAAATAGGCCAGAAGCTCATTTTGAGCTAAAATACACACAGAAGTCCTTCTCCTTTTACAAAAATACGTCAAAACCCATCTTTGAGCCAAAAATATGTCCAGAATTCATTTTGATCCCAATTTCATGGATAAACTATCTTTTTGACTGCTTTATGCGCCATAAGTTGTTACATCTACCTTTTTGATATTTCCTTCGATTATTCGATTTATCATCTTGGTTTAGTATTGGAGCATAGTTGAATGTTGTGTTTCCTTATATTGACACGAGTTTATGATCCACACGACACTGTGGATTATTTACGTATAATAAGCATATTGCATTTGGCATCGAACAATCAAGTGTGAGCATTGTCCAATGTATCACGTATCGCGGATACTATAAGTTCACCAGTGATAACACTACCAGAATAAGTCAAATTAGCAACGTAAAAAACGTTGCTAAATGACCAAAAAATGTCGCTAAATAATTTTAGCGACGTAATTAGCGACGTTTTATTGAAGTCGCCTTTAAACTAGTCGCTGATAGAAAAAAATGTCGCCAAACGTCGCTATGCCGACGTTTTCTAGCGACATAAATGCGTCGCTATATTAGCGACGTTTAGGGACGCAACGTTGCTAAATTAGCGACGTATATTTTTGTCGCTAAATTAGTAACGTAGTTAGCGACGTTAATAGCGACTTTTATAGCGACGTATGTGCGACTCATTTAGCGATGTTGTACGACTAATTTAGAGACGTTATTATGACCTGGCAATACTGCCATGTCAGCAGTTTGCGAGATACAGTGACTTGTTTAGCGACGTGTTTAGCGACGGATTTAGCGACGTATTCAGCGACGTAATTAGTGACGTGAGTAGACACCGCTAAACGTCGCAAAAATGTCGCTAAAAACGTCGCTAAAACATCGTTAATGATATAGTGAAAAATAAAAAAATTGAATACTTAATTGTTTTCAAACTATTCTTCCTGCAGTTTATTAATTCACAATTTGTACAAATAGACCTGGAACAACCCTCCGTTGAATTTGCTGGGTTCGCCGACCCCCTTTGGTTGAAGACTCAACACCGGTAAATTAACATATATTTAATATGAATAATATAATAAAATTTGAGGAAAATAAAATATTAAAATTACAAACCGAATCAGAAGAAAATATCGTCGTAAAGAATACAGCAAATATCTATACAACTGAGTCTGAAAGACTCGTCCTAAAGAATACAAGAAATAATGTTTGAATGCCTCAAAAATAAAAAATATTTATAAATAACCAAATATTATAGGTCTGAAACACAAACAATCAATAAACGGTCCTAACTAGGACTACTGCGGATCTACAGGAGGATGACCACCGACGCACATGAAGGATAAGAACAGATCATACTGCTCCCGTTAAATTGACACCGATGTCGATGGAGAAGGCAGTAACGTCGGTGGAGTCTGTGTCGGTGTAGGCGCACCAGGAGGACGTATCCGCTCCAACTCTGCTAGTCAATGGTTGTATGAATCCATGGTAGATAACAGCCTCGTACTGCTATGAACTATTGAATCATGCATCATCGTCATCCTCTCGCCCATGGACAGCTGTGATGCATGCAGCTCCGTCACGCTGCGCTCTGTCGATGCTCTAAGATCAGCTGTCAAATTTTGGAGCTCCATGATGCTGCGTTCGAGCATATCAAATCGTGCGATGAGCGTCGCATCATCCGCCTGTGGTTGGGACAGGGGCTGCTCCTCCATCCTTCGCAGCAACTCGTCATGGAGAGACGCAATCTGGACGGTCAACGACCTCCTGGACTCGGGCCGACGACTGTGAGGCCTGTGGGGAATGCGCACTTGTTGAGGAGGCCCTAGATGACTGTGTTGCAACAAGGGCGCCATAGGATCCCGTACCGAAGTACGTACCCCTCTGGAGACCACCAGCGGCGGTCACCCACAGCTCGTCCGTCGACGGAGCTGGAGAGGGCTGCGAGAAAGTACCAGCCTCTCCCGCTGTAGGTGCACTAGCAGTCTCCCGCTCATGCAGCCTAAGATACTCGGCCTAGAAAAGTTTGGATACTCGATAATTATCTAAGTTATATTAAAATTAACACAAAGTAAAGTAATACTTACATAGGTCTGCGAGGCCCTCTCATCAATGAGATTTCTGCCCTTTCGATGGGTGGCCAGGAAGACGGTCACCATGTTTGCATCCTCACCCCTTTGTACCTATTAAAAATATATTATTTAGTACTAAAATTAAATATTTTTTCCTACTACCATTTTATCGTACTTACATTAAAATAATATATCTGAAATAAAAAACATACCAAACGACAAAAATGTTCCGTTATCGGAATTAAGCCACCATACCACTTTGCTGCATTTCGCCTAGCCGCCTTGGCCTTCTCAGACATTTCCTTGTACCTCGGATCGTCGAATCTAGCCCTCATCGCAGTCCACTGCTCAGGCGTGATCCAACCTTGGATCGGTTTTCCAACGCGATCACGAGCCTTCTGGTCATCCAGAGCATCACGGATCAGCTTGGCGGCAATGGCAGGAAACATCCGCTCGATCAACTCGGCCCGGTGCGGAGGATAGAAATACGTTTGCTACAATAAATAATTTAGTAAGTTATATAATATACATAAATTAGAGAATTTATATAATATACTTTTATCTTGAAGTGCGCAAACCAGAATGCCCTTCTCTCCTCCGGAGCTTCAGAGTAGTTGATCCAAGGGCCACCATAGTTGTTCCTCAGAAAGAGGCCCAGGCGTCTCTGTACCGACGAGGGACGATATCTATACAGAGATAATTATTTTGATCAAAAAATTTAATATATGATGAATAAATAAATACACGATATATATGATGCTAAACCATCTAATTGACTTACTTTGTACCGTCGGCCCAAATCTCTGTCCTCGTCTCCTCCGGAGGTGTGCATGGAGGATCTAGCTGATGCTGGGACAACGTCGGCACAACCTCCTCCATATGCTCATTTGTCTCCATGGTTCCGTCAGCAGGAGGAACGCTGGACGAGGGAGTACTATCAGGCCTGGAACTACTCATCCCAGGAGTGATGCCACGTAACATCGTTGCAGTCGGAGATATGACTGATTGATATTCTGGAGTACTAGGCGACGAGGATCTAGAACCAATAGTAAGCAGTACCGGATGAGCACTCCGTCTACCTCGGGACCTGCCGAACCCTCCGCATCGTCCTGTCATATCTGATAACAATATATGATGAATAAAGAAATACACAAATATATAGTACATTCTACAGTCAAAATGTTATGCATATCTCACAGCATTCATAAAATTGTACAGTAAATAACTAGTGGTGTCACAAGTCTAAATGGATAGTATATTCTACAGTCAAAATATAGTACATATCTTCGTCAAAATAGTACATTCTACAGTCAAAATATAGTACATTCTACAGGCAAAATATTTTATTTTCAATCATCTTCAGAAAATTCATCTTATTCGCCTTCATCTTTCTTCTCATCCTCACTTTCATCTATTTTGTCTTCGTCTTCCTCTTCAGATAATTCTATATCTTCTACATTATTACTTGTGTAATGAGTAACTTCCATCGAGTCCACATCTACAATTTTTGTTACAAGAGGTAGCTCGTCCTCCTGATAAGCTATTTCGTCAATGTCAAAGATATTTTTAGCTTTAGTCTTGCATATTGCCCAACAATCCGACCTCGCTGTCCCTCGTCTAGGATAAGTTATAAAGTACATGAGCTGAGACTGACTTGATAGGACAAATGGTTCGTAGCCTTGATATCTACGCTCGTATTTTATATCCACAAGGCCATGCTTGTCAATTTTCTAACCTTGATCTTGAATTGGATTGAACTATTCATACTTGAATAGCACGATCTTAGCAGGTTCTGTGCCATAATTATATGTCAACTCCACAATCTCTCGTAAGATGCCAAAAAAATCATTGTCTGGATCGACGTCTTTGTAGTTCGAAGATTTGATACACAAACAACTATTTTTCGTGGAATCAAGATCCAGAAAGCTGTCTCTGATCGGGGCATTTATTGACTTGAACCTAAACCCATTCACACAGAAACTTGGCCATATTTTAATGGCAATAATTGGTCCCTTGGCTAGAGTTCTAATAGATTCAGTCTCGGGTGTTATTAGACGACCGACCTAAATACCAAAGTAGCGATAGTAAGTTATTTATTGTGCAAGTGCCGAAAGAAAAAATAATTACCAAGCTTCTTACATATGCGCTCAACCAAGAAGGAAAATGGCATCTCATTTCTTATTCTACTTCTTCGTCTGTTATGTAGGGTCTAACCGACCTCAACTCATCATTATATATGCTGAAAAACAACGAAGCAACCGCTGATTAGTAGCATAATAGAAGCTTAGACTATTACATTGAGATGATATAAACGTGGAAGTATTAATTACTTACCCCTCAAGCTTCTCCACTTCATCCTCATCGCAATTGAGTAATATATACAACTAAGCAGCCCTTAACTCGTCGTCATTCAAATATCTCTTCTTTATTTTCTCCGAAGGCTTTCCGGACGCATTGAATACTTTGAGTATTGCATCATTAGATTCCTGATATCCGTCGTCGTTTCTCGGAGCTCTCGTTCTATTAGTAGCAACATGAGGTTTGAAATACGTCGAGCAAAAGTTTGTAATCTCCTCCAAAATATAAGCTTCACAAATAGAGCCCTCAATCCATGCCTCGTTTTTCACCTTTCTCTTTAGGTGATTCAGATGTCGCTCGAAGGGGTACATCCACCGATAACCGTATGATCAGATTGGTGCTCCAATATGGAAGATCCCATAATATACTCCTCTTTGTCCAATTATGGGTGCGACCAAATCCGTCACACTTGTACCCCTTAGCAGGCTCTTCGATAGAACTTGTTAAATCTTTTACCTCTTCCCATATCGTGTATCCGGGCCACCTTGGCGGTGGATTGGCCTTCTCCACAACGCCCACACGAAAAGCATTCTTGTTCCTCCGGTACGGATGATCTTTCTGCAGAAATTGTCAATGACAATCGAAGAAGCACGGTTTGCCTCCGTGTTTCAAACAGAAGGCCTTAGTACAGTCCATGCAATACGGACATGAGAGACGACCATGAGTGCTCCATCCCGATAACATTCCATATGTCGGAAAGTCGTTGATGGTCCATATAAGTGCTGCCCTCATCTGAAAATTCTGCTTTCTGGAAATATCGTACGTGTTGGTGTAAACCCCCTGAATTTTTAAAATTATTAAAACTTGGATTTTTCCAATTTTCTGGAATTTTTTGGGAATTTCCTGAAATTAAATCAAGATTTTTAATTATTAAATAATTTTTAATTGTTAATAAATAGTATTAAAATATCATGGAAATAACATTTTTGGGTGTAAAATGAAAAACTGGACTTAGGGTAATTTTTCTGGATTTTTCTGGGCCTCAGACCTATTTTTTAAATGCCTAAAAACTAATTTTAATTAATTATTTAATTAACTGATTTTTTATTATTAATTATATTTATTATTATTATTTTTATTATTTTTATTCTTTTTCTCTTGGGCCGGCCCGGCCCATTGGACCGGCCCAGCAGCCCAACCCCAGCCCGCTACCTATCGGGTCGGGTCGGGTTGGTCAGACCCGAACCCGCCTACCCGCCAACCCGCTGACCCATTCTCCCTCACCCCCTCCCCACGACCCGGCTGCCGGAATTCTCGCCGCTCCGGACTCCGCGCGCAGCACCGGCCATTCCGGCCCGCTCCCCGCGTCCTCCGCGGCCACGCAGCGCCACGAGCCCCCTCTCCTCCTCCTATTTAAGCCCTCTTCTTCCTCCCTTCTCCCAAACCCTAGAAAACCCCTCTCCGGCCATCACCCGACGCCAGAAACCCTAGCACCTCCGTCCCCGGCCTGCCCTCGCCGCCGTGCTCCTCCGGCGCCTCACCGCCGTCCTCCTCCGCCGACCCTCGCCCAGCCTCGCCGTGCCCAGCCCCTTTCTCTCCTCCTTCTTCTTCCCAGAGCTCCGCCCGCCTCCCAGAGCTCCGCCGCCGCCGGCCAACGCCTCCGCCTCGCCCCGGCGAACACCCCCGACCGCCTCTAGCCAGCCAGCGTTGCCTCAGCCTCCGGCCGGCCCGCCGCAGCTCCAGAAACCCTAACCCAAGATTCCCTGTGTCCGACACGAGTCGGACACGTGTCGGACACGGTTTGACCCTGATTTTGGGGTCCCCTTCAGGTATGTGTAACTTTTTGCTCGTAGCTCCGTTTTTGATTCCGCAAATTGCGTTGCGAAGCCTGTATGACCCTCTCGGTGTCCGGACAAACCGCTCGGGGCATCGCGTCCTGTGGTGATCGCACACCGCGATCCAAAAACAGGAAAAACTAGACCATATTTCACCCCGAAACTGAGTACGCCCCGCCAAACGGGACCACTTGGTCGCGTGCGGTCTTCACAGATACGTGCGCATTATCGATACGGACGTGTAAGATTTTGCGGAAGCTGATTCGGGTGTGCGTGCACACCGGAATCAACGCATATCCGCGGACATCGCCCCGTATCCGACTTTTTTACAATTCGCCCTAACTTCTTCTACACTCGTCGGATCGAGACAAAACTTATGCCATCGGACTCGTAGCGATATGCTGGTCCTGTGGGTCAAGTTTGGTTCGATTCTGAGAACGTTGACGAAATCGCGTGTCGTGGGCCCCACAGGCCCCGCTCGACGGACGATTTTGTGATCGGCTCATCGAAATCTAATTCTGGAAGTTCCGTTGGGTTCGTATCAGCGTTCCTGACCTGTTGACACTAAGTTTGGTGAATTTGGAGACCGTTGACTCGGACACGTTTTTCGGTGCAAAGCGGGCCCACCGGCGGACCCCGTTTTGACCCAAAACTGCCGTTTTTGCCCTTGTCTCCAAATTGGACCCAGGGACAGGCATTTCTAGCTATTTGACATCTTCTGAGCATGATGGTAATGTCTATTCAGCTTTTGGACTCATCTCTGGAAATTTCCCCAAGTGCAAATTAATCGGATCCAAACAACAGGCAAGTACCTGCACTTCAAGTTAAATCTTTATATTATGATAATTAATTCCCTGCTTTACTAGTACCCTTGATGATTACACCTAGTGTTAGGAATACTGGATTTTATGTCTTGAATATTGGAGTTCATGTCTTGTTTTTCATGTCGGGTGGGAGAATACTAGAAGGCATATAGTTTACCCTTTTCCCTGCCCTGTTTAATAGCTGTTGGTACACGACTGTACCCTCAGTCGGATCTCGATTATTCCTGTTTAATAGCCGTTTATGATGGCCGGATTAGCCTTATAAACCCCTACATGCCAACTATGTATTCTAACACAAACACAAGTTCACACAGATAGTTTCTGGTCTTGTTATATTTCTTGCTGACTGTTGTAGTTTTATTTCCTGTCACATTTATTTCTGTTTTCTCATATTCCTGTTTACAGCTTTAACTCTGAGATATTGATGTTCTTTTACGCAGTTTTTTCAACATGATACTCAATTTAATTGTCATAAATATTTAGTTTAATCTTGTTGTGCACTGTGTACTTTGCTCCTTTCCTGACTGGATCCGTTGATTTAGGCGATGATGAGGACCTTGCCCCTACATATTATGGTCCCTACGAGGGTACAAATGACACTTATGAGGAGTCAGATCCCACCCAGGAGACCCCTGCTGCAGAGTAGATAGCAGTAGCTATTTTATTTTTTGCTCTTATCTTAGTAATCGGGTTTGTCCCCGATTTCATTCTGATTTCTGTACTAAACATTTGATTCTGTTGTCGCATTTATTTCCTCTGAAATCTTAAGTATCTATTTCTCATTATTATCTTGCCTATGTTATTTGTGAATGAGCTAGTTAGTTAAATGTGGATTTGACCTAGACAGCGTACTACCGCCGACTCTGCGGCGTAGGCTGGACGTACCCACGCACTCGTGCCCGAATTTCCGGGTGCGGGTCATGACAGTTGGCACCTACTTCCCACAGCTGATTCAACTCATCTATCAAAGACTGTAAATATACATCGATGTTCCTCTTCGGATTGTTCGGACCCGAGATAATAACGGTTAAGAACATATACGGAGTCTTCATGCACATCCAAGGCGGTAGATTGTACAGAGTGACGATCACAGGCCAACACGAATACTGGGATCCCAAAAGTTCGAATGGGGTAAAACCGTCGGAGGAGAGCCCCAATCTGACATTACGCGGATCCGAAACAAAATCTGGATACTCTCGATCAAAGTGCTTCCATGCTTCTCCATCGTATGGATGATCCAATACTCCTTTGATCTGTTTTTGCCTGTGCCAACTCATGTTTTCTGCAGTCTCATTCACCAAAAACATCCTCTGAAACCACGACGTCAAAGGCAAGTAGTGCATCGAATCGGTAGGCTTCTTTGCACCGACAGACTTTCCTCTTCCAGTAGCCTTATAGCGATCAGCACCACAGAATATGAACGCATCTTCATCCTTGTCATCTTTGTAGTACAACATGCACCCGTTGCGACATGCATCAATTTTCTCATATCCCATCCAAAGCGATCTCACCATCATCTTAGATTGGTAAAAGTCTTTAGGCAACTTTGCATCCTCTGGTAAGATCTCTATAATCAAATCCATCAGTCGGTTATAGAATTCTTGCGACATGTTAAAATCGGACTTGATGCTCAACAATCTTGTAACAACCTCCAATGTTGAATGATCTTCACAACCATGATATAATGGAGTCCTTGCATTCTCCAGCAAGTCCATGAACTTTGAAGCATCGGTATTTGGTGCCTTCTCAGCTGCATCATGATTGTCCGGATCGAAACTAGGCTCCGCCGCATCAAAAACCATGTTTACCCACCCGTCGTCGTAAGCAGCGTGGTCGTGGACATCCATATACGGCTCCACATAAGGCTCCGACTCTGATGCTAAAGACACAAGTTCTCCGTACGCGGTACACTGATAGTAATTCGGCGTGAAACCCTTCGAGTACAAATGATATGTGACTTCCACTTCTGGATGATATTTCAAGTTGCGACATCTCACACATGGACACTTAATTTTGGTACCGTCCTTGTACTGAGGGAACACCTTGGCGAACTGCAGGAACTGTTGTACACCCTCAATGAATTCATCCCGCACGCCGTATATATCATCAGGATGACGGTTGTACATCTACGAACGATGATGCAGATAGTAATTCATATCCATTTCTAGATACTTCTGCAGCAAAAATGAATATACAATTACCTTCGTATATACTCATCGTTAAATACAGTACATGCCCTGATACTTCTAGTCCTAGCATATATACTCATCGTTAAATACATTACATGCACTGATACTCACAGCTACCTTCAAGTATGGTTGTTTGAGTGATTGAGTGAGCTCGGGTCACTAGGGAGAGCAGTTCATAGTTTTCAGTGTGCATATATACTTATCAGCACTTGTTTCTACTTGTGAAATATATTCTATATATTGTTCGGTACTGTGATATTCTACCTTCTTTATGGCACACATAAAGAATCATTTATTACTATTATATGTTATAAAGTTTTCTATTGTTTGATACTTTAACTGTCCATGAACTTATAACCTTTTGTTTCAACACCATTTAGCACATTTTTATGTGATTGCTTGGGCCAATCTTATGTCAACTCTCTATTAGAACTAGTACTCAATTATACATGAAAGTAGTCAACAAATTATTTACGGATACTAATCTATGTATCACTAAGACTGATACAACACAACACGGAACCTATCTTGGTGGTGTCCTAGTATTTTTAGGATTATACGGGATGTGTCTGATACAAGTTTGATGTTTCCGACATGACATATCAGTAATGAGAAAACTACAATTAAGACATGACACAATTTTTTTTCCTGTTAACGACTGAGAAATCAAAGTCGATAAACCAAAAAACTGAAATCAAATAAATTAAACTGCACTGAGAAAACTAAATTGGACTCCCACACCTTCTTGCTCAACTAACTCCCTCATTAGTAATTTTGTGATGTAAAAACTACAAAGGTACACATTAAACATATGATTAGTGGACAAAATCTATGTCACAGTTTGACACAGACATGGAGTTTGACCTAGGTATGAGATCATGCCCATATATTTGCATCTTTGTAACTATTCATATATCTAAAATAAATATTTATGTGGTTAAGTTTGACCTAGGTATTAAGTAACTTAACAAATATAAAATTGCACAAGTATATTGAGATCTTATAGTATCCTCTTCAACTAGTGAATATTTTATGAACCGCATAAAGTACAAGTGTAGGACATGGCCGAGCAAGTATGTTGTGTCACATATGTGTAACTTTAGTAAGGTATTGATCTGGTTCTCTTGTAATTCATAAGGTTGAGTTTTGAACAATAGTGGTAAATATTGATTTCCAAGCCTAGATGTTGATGTTACATATGTGTGTGCCATATAGGACCATGATCACCAGATATAAGAATAGTACAAAGCACTAATTAGTTGGCTACTAACCTAGGAAGTCATATAAGTGAGAGCAATCAACAGTCGTGCAACAAGAAGCATCGGCCACTGAGCAGTATACTCAGTGAAGAGGTTGCAAGTGAGAGCAATCAACATCAAAGAAGATCAACAGCAGCAATAAGTGCAGTTTGTAGTGCATCAATGCACTGAGATGCAAGCAAGGCACAGCAATGAGTAGTCCCAGTGCAGTTTCAGCACAGTGAAGCAAGCCAAGGCTTGCACTAGCAGTCAGCAAGAACATAGAGCACATGTCTGTCACATGTGTGCGTCGTGTCTGTCACGTATGTGTCGTGTCCGTGTAAGTTTTGGGTTAGGATTAGTGTCACGTGTGTGAGTGTGTCATTTCTGTGTCAGTGTCTGTCACGTGTGTGTGTCGTGTCTGTGTCTGTGTCATGCCGTGTCCTATGAGAGAGTGTCACGCCCCAGTCCCAAAATGACGAGGGACTGGAGAGGCGTGGCAATGGCCAGCAGCACGCACCGATGGACAACCCAATTTAATGGATCCGTCAGGGCATGCTTAAGCTGTAGTCTAGCAAGACTAAGTTACAGTCTCAGGTATTTCTAATCTCATCCACAGATAACACAGATTAATAGCCAGGAAATAAATGCAATGGAATTAAATTAGCAATAGCAAATAAGGTTATCTCGGGGAAACAATTTCGAGAACTTAGTTTGTTACATTTAAGGAAAAAGACAGGAAATAAATGCTGGAAATGGAAATACTGTGTAGCTGAAGCAGATGCTCAGGAGAAGCCTTCGGCCACTATCTCGTCCTCTGCTCCTTGTTCTGTTCCGAGGAGTGCTCCGGTACCGTACACTTCAGGGTAGTTCTCTTCAGCTGTACCTGGGGACATCATCCATTCCAGGTCCTCAGGGGACATAGCAAGGTACAGAATTATCTCAAGCCAACATGAATATCAGAGCAGCAATAAAATAAACAGCAGGGTAAATATGTAAACCAGCTAAGTGATATGCAAGTGAGAGTTTTAGTCATACTCAGGCTGAGACTACTACAGGATCAGTGTTGGAGAAACCATAGCAGTATTTCTCGAGAGGGCCAGAACTTGTGCCAAAGCTCTGTATCAGAGACTAAGACACCTCCAGATAACCGTGTTTTCATTATATTATTTTCAGCCTTGATATGATAATACTCTCCCCACCCCATGTAATCTCACGTCACAGTTCCAGAATATCAGGTACAAGCCACGCAAGATTTAACTAATGCAATGAGTCAGGATAGAATCTAAGCATGTAATCTGTATATGTCATGGAAATGCAACCTATACGGAATCACCAGGTATATCTCAGGCAATTCCGTCACATGAAGAGTGTCAGGTGTCCTGGGTTGAGTAGTTAACCAGTTACATAAGAAACTACCAGAAAATCAAGTAAAAACTATAACCAGAAATATCTGAGAAATTGGCAAGCTTTACTTGCCCACTGATGTATAACCAAGTCCAGGAAATATGTAGCAAGCTGCAAGTTTTGGCGAGGTACACTTGCCCTCTGATGTATAAATAAGTCAAGAAAATAATTAGCACGCTGCAGGGTTTGGCAAGGTACACTTGCCTGTGGTTCTGGCTATGTTCGCAGTTCTGACTTCGGCGGGAATTGCAGGCGGTACTCCGGTTGCTGAAACAAATATCACCATCAGATCCAGAAAATATCAATCAGCTAGAAACGCCTGTCCTTGGGTCCAATTTGGAGACAAGGGCAGAAACGGCAGTTTCGGGCCAAAACGGGGTCCGCCGGTGGGCCCGCTTTGCACCGAAAAATGCGTCAGGGTCAACGGTCTCCAAATTCACCAAACTTAGTGTCAACAGGTCAAGAACACTGATACGAACCCAACGGAGCTTTCAGATTTGAATTCCGGTGAGCCGATCACAAAATCGCCCGTCGAGCGGGGCCTGCGGGGCCCACGACACGCGATTTCGTCAACGTTCTCAGAATCGAACCAAACTTGACCCACAGGACCAGCGTATCGCTACGAGTCCGATGGCGTAAGTTTCGTCTCGATCCGACGTGTGTACACGAAGTTAGGTCGAATTGCAGAAAAGGCGGATACGGGGCGATGTCCGCGGATACGCGTTGATTCCGGGGTGCACGCACACCCGAATCAGCTTCCGCGAAATCTCGCACGTCCGTATCGACGAGGCGCACGTATCTGTGAAGACCGCGCGCGACCAAGTCGTCCCGTTTGGCGGGGCGTACTCGGTTCCGGGGTGAAACAGGGTCTGGGTTTTTCCTGTTTTTGGATCGCGGTGTGCGATCACCACAGGACGCGATGCCCCGAACAGTTTGTCCGGACACCGAGAGGGTCATACAGGCTTCGCAACGCAATTTGCGGAATCAAAAACGGAGCTACGAGCAAAAAGTTACGCGCACCTGAAGGGGACCCGAAAATCAGGGTCGAACCGTGTCCGACTCGTGTCGGACACGCGGATTCGAAATCTAGGGTTTACTGTGCACTGGCCGTTCTGGCCGGCGGCAGGGCGGCTGGGGGCGGCCGGGCTGCGGCGGGGGAGGGCCGGGGCTCTGCGGCGAGGCGGCGAGGTGGCTGGAGGCTCGCCGGCGGCGGCGGCGGCGCTGCTCGAGCTGCTGCGGCTGTGCTGCTCGCCGGGGAAGGAGGAGGAGGCGGCCGGGCACGTCGGCGTCGGCGGTGCTCTCGGCGAGGCTGGGCGAGGCGCAGTGGCGGTGGCGGTGGAGGGCCTGAGCGGGTGGTGGCGGTGGCGGTTCGGGGAATCGGAGGAGAAGGGGGCGGGGATTATATAGGCGGTGGGGGAGGCGGTTGCGGCGGGGGAGGCGGAGCCGAGCGGGTGGACGTGGAGGTCGGGGGTGGACGTGGGCGCCGGAGCGGGCGGGGCGGAGTCGTGGCCGCGGGCGGGGCGGCAGAAACCGCGGGGACGGGGGCTGGGTCGCTAGCGGGTCGGCGGGTTCGGGTCGGGCGGCGGCGGATCCGACCCGACCCGCCAGGGGATGGGCTCGGGTTGGGCTGGGCCGGGCCGGCCCAACGGGCCGCGGGCCGGATAATTTAAATTAATAATAATAATAATAATAATAAAATCATTTAATAAATAAATAAATAAATAAATAATTAACCAATAGTTTTTAGGCATTTAAAAATAGGTCCGGGGTCCGATAAATTCCAGAAAAATTATCCTTAGTCCAGTTTTTCATTTTACACCCAAAAATATTATTTTCATAATATTTTAATATTGTTTAATATCAATTAAAAATCATTGAATAATTAAAACCCTGTTTTTAAATTACAGAAAATTTCCAGAAAATTCCAGAAAATTGTGAAAAATCCAGTTTTTAAAATTTTGAAAAATCAGGGGGTTTACAATCTACCCCCCTTAAGAGGATTGCGTCCTCGCAATCAAAGAATAACCGGTCAACAGAGATGACGCGGTCGCAAGCATCATTTGAAAATACATCACAAGATACTTCAGGGAAATACCGTTTCCCTAAAATTTGAAAGTTTACACTTTCCAGGATAATCTAGTTAAAACTATAACTTTTATGAAAATCAGGTTATTATTAACAAGTTGCAAATTACTAGGTTGGGGCTGAGGTCACGAACCAACGGGCACGAACTACAACAAGACAAAAACGGAAAAACTATAAATTACTTACTCGCATCGGCGTCCTGCACAGTCAGTGCATAAGCTTGCTCTCGTCCTTGAGGTAGATTCCTCTGCTGCTGCTGAGCTTGCTGGTAGGGTGCTGCTTGAGGCGCTGGTGGAGTTTGCTGGTTCGCCCTTGGTGCTCCTTCTCCACGTTGAGTGCAATCCCTTACTGAATGCTGACGGGATCCGCATGCCAAACACAATCCTAGTCTGCGTCGGCATTCCTGGGCGATATGGCCTGCTTTGCCACAGTAGTGACAAGTAAGAAGGACTACCGTTTGTGGTGTAGGTGCCTTCTGCTGTTGGTGCGGTCTCTTTGCAGATTCTTCTTGTGGTATTCTGGATGTTGATGATGGGGAAGACCTCTTCAGTCTGGCCTCTCTCTTGGTGACGCGCTCCATGCGTCGAGCCGCAGCAAGGACGTCCGAGTATGATGTTGGTGCGACGGACCCAATCAGTTTCTGCAGCTCAATGTTCAGTCCGTCGAAGAATTTCTCGGCCTTCTCTTCCTCAGTCGGGATCAGGGTGGGGGCAAATCGGCTCAGACGAATGAATTCTGCGTTGTACTCTTCCACCGTCATGGAGTCCTGAGTGAGGCGATTGAATTTGTCCCGCAGTTCTGATCGAGCGATGGCAGGAATGTACATCTCTTGGAAGAGTCTGGAGAACTCCTCCCAGGTGACTCGGTCTGGTCCGAGCCGTGCCTCTTCGGATAGCCACCAGTGATGGGCGTTGTCCGTCAGTTGCATTCGGACGGCAGTCATCCAGCGTTCTCGTGGAAGCTCGGCTGCTTCAAGTTGATGCCGTATGTTGGTGAGCCACTCATGAACTTCTGTGGGCTCCTCTTTTCCAGAAAAAGTGCGGGGCTTCAGTTGGCGGAAGTCAGTGATTGAGCCTGTAGTTGGCCGTCGAGCTGGTAGGTTGGCCTGCCCCAGTGCAGTTACGATGCTGTCCCTTAAGAAATTAGCTTCGCGACGCTGAGCCTCGTGTTGAACTTGTTGCTGAGCTTGCATCATCGCGTAGATCATCTGAAATATTTGCTGCCCGTCGATTGGCTGTCCTGGTGGAAACACGGGCATTGGTGGGATGAACTGTGGCGGAGGTGGGATGTCATCGCGCCGAAATCGGGAGGTAGGTTGACCTGCCGGCTGGCTCTGTTGAGTTGTGGGAATTCCTCCGACTGGTGTCACTTCGTCGTCGTAGGTGACACCTGTAGCTTGTGGCGTTCTGACGGGAGTCTCGTTGCCTTCTTGTGGGTCCATTTTCCTGTATCCAAAATACCCAATAAGAGGCGTACAGGAGTCAAGGCAAGATGCAAGTCAAATAAATTAATTCGAATGCGATACAGATATCAAAAACGATTCAAGCAAGTGGATGAGATCCTAAAAACTTATCCTATCTGATTGCAGGCCTGTTCGGTCCCTAAGTTGAAACCGAACAATTTAGTCGTAGACCTGCATGGGCCATCACAAAAACCATGTCACGTCCCAGTCCCAAAATGACGAGGGACTGGAGAGGCGTGGCAATGGCCAGCAGCACGCACCGATGGACAACCCAATTTAATGGATCCGTCAGGGCATGCTTAAGCTGTAGTCTAGCAAGACTAAGTTACAGTCTCAGGTATTTCTAATCTCATCCACAGATAACACAGATTAATAGCCAGGAAATAAATGCAATGGAATTAAATTAGCAATAGCAAATAAGGTTATCTCGGGGAAACAATTCCGAGAACTTAGTTTGTTACATTTAAGGAAAAAGACAGGAAATAAATGCTGGAAATGGAAATACTGTGTAGCTGAAGCAGATGCTCAGGAGAAGTCTTCGGCCACTATCTCGTCCTCTGCTCCTTGTTCTGTTCCGAGGAGTGCTCTGGTACCGTACACTTCAGGGTAGTTCTCTTCAGCTGTACCTGGGGACATCATCCATTCCAGGTCCTCAGGGGACATAGCAAGGTACAGAAATATCTCAAGCCAACATGAATATCAGAGCAGCAATAAAATAAACAGCAGGGTAAATATGTAAACCAGCTAAGTGATATGCAAGTGAGAGTTTTAGTCATACTCAGGCTGAGACTACTACAGGATCAGTGTTGGAGAAACCATAGCAGTATTTCTCGAGAGGGCCAGAACTTGTGCCAAAGCTCTGTATCAGAGACTAAGACACCTCCAGATAACCGTGTTTTCATTATATTATTTTCAGCCTTGATATGATAATACTCTCCCCACCCCATGTAATCTCACGTCACAGTTCCAGAATATCAGGTACAAGCCACGCAAGATTTAACTAATGCAATGAGTCAGGATAGAATCTAAGCATGTAATCTGTATATGTCATGGAAATGCAACCTATACGGAATCACCAGGTATATCTCAGGCAATTCCGTCACATGAAGAGTGTCAGGTGTCCTGGGTTGAGTAGTTAACCAGTTACATAAGAAACTACCAGAAAATCAAGTAAAAACTATAACCAGAAATATCTGAGAAATTGGCAAGCTTTACTTGCCCACTGATGTATAACCAAGTCCAGGAAATATGTAGCAAGCTGCAAGTTTTGGCGAGGTACACTTGCCCTCTGATGTATAAATAAGTCAAGAAAATAATTAGCACGCTGCAGGGTTTGGCAAGGTACACTTGCCTGTGGTTCTGGCTATGTTCGCAGTTCTGACTTCGGCGGGAATTGCAGGCGGTACTCCGGTTGCTGAAACAAACATCACCATCAGATCCAGAAAATATCAATCAGCTAGAAATGCCTGTCCTTGGGTCCAATTTGGAGACAAGGACAGAAACGGCAGTTTCGGGCCAAAACGGGGTCCGCCGGTGGGCCCGCTTTGCACCGAAAAATGCGTCAGGGTCAACGGTCTCCAAATTCACCAAACTTAGTGTCAACAAGTCAAGAACGCTGATACGAACCCAACGGAGCTTTCAGATTTGAATTCCGGTGAGCCGATCACGAAATCGCCCGTCGAGCAGGGCCTGCGGGGCCCACGACACGCGATTTCGTCAACGTTCTCAGAATCGAACCAAACTTGACCCACAGGACCAGCGTATCGCTACGAGTCCGATGGCGTAAGTTTCGTCTCGATCCGACGTGTGTACACGAAGTTAGGTCGAATTGCAGAAAAGACAGATACGGGGCGATGTCCGCGGATACGCGTTGATTCCGGGGTGCACGCACACCCGAATCAGCTTCCGCGAAATCCCGCACGTCCGTATCGACGAGGCGCACGTATCTGTGAAGACCGCGCGCGACCAAGTCGTCCCGTTTGGCGGGGCGTACTCGGTTCCGGGGTGAAACAGGGTCTGGGTTTTTCCTGTTTTTGGATCGCGGTGTGCGATCACCACAGGACGCGATGCCCCGAACAGTTTGTCCGGACACCGAGAGGGTCATACAGGCTTCGCAACGCAATTTGCGGAATCAAAAACGGAGCTACGAGCAAAAAGTTACGCGCACCTGAAGGGGACCCAAAAATCAGGGTCGAACCGTGTCCGACTCGTGTCGGACACGCGGATTCGAAATCTAGGGTTTACTGTGCACTGGCCGTTCTGGCCGGCGGCAGGGCGGCTGAGGGCGGCCGGGCTGCGGCGGGGGAGGGCCGGGGCTCTGCGGCGAGGCGGCGAGGTGGCTGGAGGCTCGCCGGCGGCGGCGGCGGCGCTGCAGGAGCTGCTGCGGCTGTGCTGCTCGCCGGGGAAGGAGGAGGAGGCGGCCGGGCACGTCGGCGTCGGCGGTGCTCTCGGCGAGGCTGGGCGAGGTGCAGTGGCGGTGGCGGTGGAGGGCCTGAGCGGGTGGTGGCGGTGGCGGTTCGGGGAATCGGAGGAGAAGGGGGCGGGGATTATATAGGCGGTGGGGGAGGCGGTTGCGGCGGGGGAGGCGGAGCCGAGCGGGTGGACGTGGAAGTCGGGGGTGGACGTGGGCGCCGGAGCGGGCGGGGCGGAGTCGTGGCCGCGGGCGGGGCGGCCGAAACCGCGGGGACGGGGGCTGGGTCGCTAGCGGGTCGGCGGGTTCGGGTCGGGCGGCGGCGGATCCGACCCGACCCGCCAGGGGATGGGCTCGGGTTGGGCTGGGACGGGCCGCGGGCCGGATAATTTAAATTAATAATAATAATAATAATAATAATAAAATCATTTAATAAATAAATAAATAAATAAATAATTAACCAATAGTTTTTAGGCATTTAAAAATAGGTCCGGGGTCCGATAAATTCCAGAAAAATTATCCTTAGTCCAGTTTTTCATTTTACACCCAAAAATATTATTTTCATAATATTTTAATATTGTTTAATATCAATTAAAAATCATTGAATAATTAAAACCCTGTTTTTAAATTACAGAAAATTCCCAGAAAATTCCAGAAAATTGTGAAAAATCCAGTTTTTAAAATTTTGAAAAATCAGGGGATTTACAGAGAGAGAGAGCTAGGGTTTACCTAGAGGAGGAGGGGGACGCCAGAGTAGGCCGCTGTGGAGGACGTCGGTCACCGGCGAGGGGGGGAAGAGGGGGCAGGTTTTGAAAATTTAGGAGATTTCGACATAAGGGAGGAATCGAATTAAAATCTATATTGAAATTTTAGCGACGTTTAGCGATCGCTAATAAAAAATATGTTGCGACGTTGTAGACGTCGCTAAACACGTCGCTAAATATTTAAAATATAAATGTCGCTAAATACGTCGCTAAGCGTCGCTAAATTATAAAAATCAACGACGTTTAGCGACCTTAGATAACTTATAGCGACTATTCTTTTAAAAAACTGAATTATAGTCGCTTAACGTCGCTATATGTCGCTAAACAGCGACTTATAGTGACGTTAATATTTAGAGTCACTGAAATCTTTAATATTAGCGACGTTTTACTTCGATGTCGCTAAAAATGTCGCTATTTCATCATATTTTGGTAGTGTAACTTGTGAAAAGCTCATACTCGTGACTCATCATTCTAGGAAGGTTCTCGGGTGTTGTCAGCCCCCTTTTGTGAGCACCCTGGTTTTTATATAGGATTAGTTCGGTAATTAATAATTATATTTTTTATTTTAAATATTTATTTGATAATTTAATTGAACTTTAAAAATCAATCACCATATTTTTAAGATCTTGAGTGCAACACTAGCCTTTCCCTTCCAACCAACCTAGCATGATCGACTTAGACGAGTCAAATTAGGCTCCTGCCATGACTGTCCCTCACAAATTCGCAATCTCATGCTTGTTTTGGTCACACAACTTTCGTGACACAATTACGAGAAAACGATGATTAATTAACCATTTTATCGTGGCGTACGATTTTAACACGCCACACCAACCAATTACTTCTAATTAAATCCATGTTATGAGCCTAACTAGTCCTATTACACGTATAACACTCGAGTTGCGTTATCCGAACCCCCTGCATGCTCCCAATATAATATTAAATGAAGAATAAAATTTATGGATTTATTTAATTAATTTAATATTCATTCATATTTAGTAAATACCTTTTTAATTGATATAAATTTGGTTGTAAATTATTTGTTGGAGTAAATATAAATTTTCTAGAATTTTTTCAAGTGCCTAACCATTTTTAAAAAAAAATTATATTTAGTTATGAATAAATAAAACAAAAAAAATAAAAATAAATAAAATAAAATCCATTAACCATTAAACCCAAACCCAAAACCCAACCCATACCCGCTACCCGCTACCTAGAACCCTTCCCCTGACCCCTCTCTCTATATATACACATATAACTAAAACCCTAACCCTAATCCTAAACCACCTCCACCATCACCCACGTCGGACCCCGATCACCCATGGCGACCGCCCGAAGCGCCGCGCGCACGCGCACAGCACTAGCAGCCGTGCGGCCCCCCTTCGCGCGGAGTTTTTTCCCTCCTCGCTCGTCCGTTTTGCGTCCCATCTTTGCTGGTATGTTCAAAATCTAACCCCCTAAGATTACCTTCAAGTGGAACGAATATAGGCCCCCGGGTTTGATCGAAAAATCGACCGGAAGTTGGCCGTAAAACTGTTCAAAAACAGTTCAGAAATTCAGTCCAAGTACCCATGTTCATGTCCAATTTTCTACCAACTCGTTAATTATTTTCAAAATATAATTGAAATAATTTCTTCGGAATATAATCAAAAAATTTACTGTTCTTTTACTTTTTATTATTTTGCTTTAATGGTTAAATTATTCTGATTCCAAAATGACCAAAAACTTATTTTTAAAACACCAAAAATCTCTGATACTGGGTGTGTTCCTCCAAACGAGACCACATCGTCGGGTACGCGGACGTGTGGGCTTTTGCAGAACTTGATTTGGATGTGTGTGCACGCCGAAATCAACACGTATCTGCCAAAAAATACAGTATCGACCAATTCCGATACCTCACCATAACTTTGTATGTACTCATCCGTTCATAATAAAACTTGAGCCATTGGATTTACAGTATTATGCTGGTCCTGTGACCCAAGTTTGGTTCGAATCTGAGAACGTTGGCGAAATACCATTTTTGTGGGGCCCACGGTTCCACATGACGGGCAATTTTGTGATCGGCTCATCGGAATCCAGTTTTAAAAGTTCCGTTGGGTTCGTATCATCGTTCTGGACTCGTAGACACTAAGTTTAATTAATTTGGCGAACTTTGTCTCTGACTCGTAGACACTAAGTTTAATTAATTTGGAGAACTTTGTCTCTGACTCGTAGACACTAACTTTTGAAAGTTTCGTTTGGTTCATATCATACTGCACTCGGTCTCCTAGCAAAAGTGTGCCAGTCACACTCCTTGAGTCAGTGGCGCACTTTCGAAAGGAAACTCAGTTGGCACACTTTGGTGCACATTCAATCAAAATTCTCCCTGAAAAACCAAGAGAAAGTGCGCCATAGTCAGTCAGCGCACTTTCTTCGCATTTGGCAATATGGCGCACTTTTTCTATGTTTCGTCAGCCGGCGCACTTTTCTTGCGTGAGTCTACTCGCGCACTTTCTTCCCTCTTCGTTTCCTTCGGGACAAAGCTTTTGGTTGGTTTCTCGATTTCTGTGTTATTGATTTGTGTGCTCCTCGACTGACGAGTTTCTCGACTGTCGATCTTTGACCACGAATTGTGTGTTTTATCTTTTAGCTAGTTGCTTGCGCACTTTCTTTGAAAGCATGTCTTATTCCTTGCCCGCACACTTTTGTCAAGTGTGTCATGTTGGTTAACTTGACAAAGTGTACCAAGCTTATTTCTGTGAGTTTGTGCGCCAAGCTTATTTCTGTGAGTTTGTGTACCAATCTTACTTCGGTGTGTTTGTGCGCCACCCCCTTTTGTAGCTTACGCACTTTGTACGCCCTAACTTTATGAGACTTTATGTGCCTGACCTTCATACGTACAATTTTATGCGCATGTTATCCTTAGTGATCCCATCCGTGCACGTAGTGCTTTCATTATGTGTTCACTTATCCTATTTGGAATGTTCTTATCATCCTCTATGTGGTTGATCCTGATATTGCTTGTGTTATGATTCTAAGGAAGAATGGACTTAGAAACTAGACATCATGCTAGACGTGACTATGTGCTAAGATTGGATTCATACATGGCATGAATATGTGTTGGACTTGAGATTTTTCTCGGTGAACTAGATAAGTGAATAGTTACTAACCAGCTATGTGTATGACATAAACTTCGTGTTATAATATGATCAAGATTCATGTGACCCAATGATAATTGGTATTTAGACTCGAATAATGTATATGTGCTGATACGATTATTGCCTGATAAAGTTCATGATCTAATGTGCACTGAGGTACGATATATCGTGTTACGTGTTAAAGTGATTATATTTGGGATGTGCATCGAGAATGCCTCCAAATTCCTGAACGCGTTATACTATAAATATACTATTTTTTCCAGCACAGGCATAATATATGAGTCAAATACCAAAGCGTGGCTAGAATATTGATTTGAATGTTGCATACATGCTCGGGTGAATCCAGATCGAACATCCATGGATTCGTATCTAACATGCCCGTACTTTGTACGACATCTTAAGAGAAATTCTCATGTGGCCATGCCTTAAGATTTTCGAACACAATATATGGTTAATTAAGCAACTAAAAGTGGTAGTAACATGGGGAGAAAACGGTATCCCGAGATCATGCCAACGAACCTTCCCACATCTAGTGCGTTGTGGGCTGGCCACCACAGATACTGTATATCATTTGTCTTAGTGGAGTGCAGTATCTGACCTATTATAAATATGTCGAGCCACTGTTTTACTATAGGAACATTGGAATCGCTAATACCGTATTTTTAGCGCAGTGGCCCTACAAAAAATAGGTACAACTCATAAAATATCCTGTATATTCATCTAGTGGCTATGTTAGCTCATGTTCGGCAATGGCATGATATGTGGATACCTATTATGCATTACTCTGAGATAACCTCACACTCCACAAATAGCAAGACGTACAAGTAATTGACCAATTTTATAAATTGGACTTGGTTGTGATTGTATTATTCTGTTAGTAGCCTAGAAAATTGGACTATCATAGTGTGATGGATTCAACCTGTGTCCTTGTTTGGTTGTAGGGTTAGGCCTTTGTGTTAGGATATGCCATGGACCTATGCTATGACCCGAAACTATTATATATATTATATTTTATTACTTTGGGTTTTGATCTTCTTTTCGTGCTTTCTTTGTGGTACTTTTTATTTGGGGCCTAACCCTACTGGTTTTCCATGGCCAGGTTTTGAGCCAGCACCCGAGGATCCAGCGTACTTTCTCCCGACTAATGGCGTGTACCAGGAACATGATCACCGAGGATAACGAGTGGTTTCCTTTATTCACTGCTCTTCTTTTGTAAACTATATTCTTTTGGGCGTTTAGCCAACCGGCACCTGTTAACCGACAAATCTGGATACTAGTTCCTTACATGACTGTATATATTCAGACTGCAGCTGACTCACTGTCATGTATACTTTGATCTTGCATCTAGCACATCATTCTGTATCATCAGATCTCTAAAGAACATTCTGATATGGTGTTTGGGACGCCTTACTGCTTATTCTGAAGTGTTCTATATTATTGCTTTTTGTTTGAATGATTGAGACATAGAAATTCTTGACCCTAGGAGACTTGATTGTGGCATATACCCCATTGTCAAGTTATAGTCGTGATCACCGTATGACGTATAGTACCTTGTACGGGATATCTAGCCATGTCTGTCTCCGTATTTTGGTACTGGGACGTGACAAGTGTCCACGACTCGAGAATTTATAATAAATATTGAAATGATTAACAAGCTTAATTCACATAGATCATTAGGAGGGAAGAATATTCGTGCTACCGGCTACCCCGATCCCCAAGGGCCCAATGAGGCATGTGACAACACTACTAGGCAAAAGCTTCATGACCTACCAAGTTTGCGCGTGCTACGGCACTTACAAGACAAGTTTATGTTTAGAAGATAAGTTATGATTTCAAAACATGTTTATGGTTACCTAACAAGTTCATGGTTATGTCAAGTTACAAGTTATGTTTTTTTGTGATGTGCACTAACTGTCTATACAAGCGTACCCTTGGCCATCCGGGTTGACAGCAGTGTCAGTGGTAGCAATATTCTTAAAAATGTATTTTAGTATCTAAGGCATGTTACAACCCTAGTTAGTTAATTGTAGCAAGTCGTAGTCATGTTTGGCCATGCAATGAATGTGGTTTTATCTGTTTATCTTGCCCTTTTATTCATTCTTTTGACGCGTGGTTAGAGTGCAAAGTTCTTCTCGGGTGAAGGTCTGCAACCCCGATCCTTATTTGGTTTAAGGGTTGCGGTCCTGGTCCAGAGTGGTTCCTATGCCCTCTTGCCGCTTGCCGCCATATCTTTCTTATAACTTTTCTGTTATCAGTTCTTCTAGTAATATTTTGAGACAAGTACATTGGTATCGTACAAGTCCCGACTTACATTTATTATTTATTTCTCTTGGTTTGTGCATGATTGTGGTGGATTTTATCTATCACATTGAGCTTCTTTGTGGTACTTGTTGCTTGGGGTTCTGACCCTACTGGTTTTGTTTGGTCAGATTTATCCGAGGAGAACCAGGATCCCTCGTATTTCCCGTAAGATGGCTCCCACTTATAGGACTGCGGCCGAAGCTCGTGAGTGGGTTTCCTTCTTCCACCCCTAGTTTTGATTACTTTATTTTGTGGTGTCAGCAAGGGGCAGAGTTAGCTCCTTTTATTTTTGAGACTACGGTCAACATAATATATATATTAGACCATGGCTGGTATATTTGATCATGTATAATTATACTCTGCTAGTACAATATTTTATATTCACTAGCTTCATGATCATATGTGACATGTAATTTGGGATGCCTCTTTACTTTCATGTATAATATACTCTTGTATTGTTGTTGATGGATTGAGATACTAGGATTTGTCGATCTTTGGACTGACGTCATGAGCATGCTAGAATCCACCCAATTGTCTTCTTGACAGTCATGATTATCGAACGATGTTTCATAACTTGTACGGAGTAGCTGGCCATATTCGTTCTCGTATTTACCCAGTATTTTGGAAGCACGGCATGACAATGTTTTAGTGGTGGCCCATGCATGTCTGTTTTTCAGACTTGTGGGGGGGACTCATCTTGTTAGAATCTCAATCCTCTATTTAACTTCTATTGAACTCCACTTGTAACATGTACTTCCACTTTCCTTGAACTGTAAACTTGCTTGAAATGATTGTTCCATTCTCGTCCCTTATTGTTTGCCTTGTGTCCTTATTCTTCAGGGGCACCCACTTGCTCCTCCTTCTGAGGGTTCCATTACACCGCTAGTAGATCCAGTAATAGTCCATGATCAGGCTCCGTCGTTGAACTATGGAAAGCGTCAGTAGCTCATCAACTGGCTTCAAAAATCATGCATGTTCAACCAGCACAATCAGCTCCACTAAACTTTCCAGGACGTCCAGTTCAGTCCGCTCCGCCTTTCACACCAGCCTAGTCAACCCAGTCAATACCACTAGTTCTTCCAGTACAACTAGAGCAGGCAGGCTGCAGACCATGTTAGAAATGATCTAAGTCATGATAATTGTACAACAACAACAACAACTCCAACTATAGCAACAAGTGGTCCAACTCTGCCAGCAGTTTCAACAAGAGCAGGAACAAATCAATACTACTCTTTGTCGGGGAGTTAGAGTAGCGCTCGAGACCAGTGGATGTTATAATCTCAACTCGGCGTCCAACATTAGTTGCTAGTGTCCAACCAAGTTTCTCGGCACGGAGGATATCGTTTCAGCAGATTCTTGGCTCAAAGACTTTGAGGCCATCCTGGATGCGACTAAGACCCCCGAAGAAGAGAAAGTAGCAGTTGTAAAGCTACAGCTATCAGATCTTTCCCGAGATTAGTAGGCAGCACAAGAAATGGCGCTTCCGAAGTCCATTGACTGGAGAACATTTAAGGAGCATTTCTAGGAGAAGTATTTCCATACAACGGCAAAGTTCCAGCTCCAGTAGCAGTTCATCAACCTCCGTTAGTAGACGAGATCAGTTTACCAGTATACGGCCGAGTTTTGCCCAATTTGCTCCTCATATGGTAGCTTCTGAGGAGGATCGAGCCAGGAGATTCGAGCAGGGTTTGCATTTAGAGATTCAGCAGTTCATGGTGGGTCATGATTATGCCACTTGTGATGCAGTACTCAAGGCAGCTAGGTCCCAAGAACTTGTCGGCCAGAGATTTATAGCAAGGACCGGAGGCCAGAAGAGGTCCCACTCATCCATGAGAGGTATAAGTATTCAGTCGTCACTCCATCACCTACAGTCAGAGCTCCTCACCCGCCTGTACTTCCAGCTTCAATTATAACCTCGGTGCAGTCCACGAGGAAGTCAGTATCAGCAGGATGTAGCCATTATGGCAAGCCAGGGCACACCAGAGATTAGTGTATGAGGGCCAACGGTCAATGTCTCAGATGTGGGACATTCGACCACATGATTGGTTCATGCCCACTTTTGTACCCTGAGGCTTCTTCAGTCGGACAGTTGCCAGCTCTGCCTCAGGCAGCGATTAAAGGCCCGAGGGGACCAGCATTAGCAGTTCGACCACTAGCCCAATATTCTCTCCCGACATAGACTCAACAGTTCCAGCAGCAACATCTGGCTCAGTTTGCGTAAGTCCAGCTAGCCCAGCAAGCAAGACAAAACCAACGGCAAGTTAGAGCAGCCGCTTCTCAGCGTGAACATGCACAAAGATTCGGCAACCTAGAGCAGTTGTTAGCCGCAGGCACCACGATAGTGGGTGAAATTTTTGAGCTTCTTTTAGCTTATATTATTCTTGGATTCTTGTCGAATGATCTTGTATTCCGTTATGCCCGGAGTACAATAGTCGTCTCGATCTTTTCATCGAGCAAAAACGAGTTCTTCGTCCTACTCTTCCGCCTCCGTATCTCATGGTATGCGATGTCCACCATGTGACCCAATTGTGAAGGTACGTCCTAGATTAGAGTCATGATCTCGGTATAGTCGTTGGTACCGACTTACCTCAAGGCTTGTCTCTTGTCCATTTTGTGAGTCAGCATAGGCAAACAAGGACGAATTCATATGTGACTGACTGAGGGGTATATGTATTCATATGCCTCCATTTTCTCGTATGTTGTTATGTGCAATTATTTACTTTCTGCAGTTATCTCTTCTATTTTGTTATCGCTTGATGAATTTATTTCCTGATAAGTGACTTGTGATTTCTTGAGCCTTCTAGTGTGTTTCCTAGCTCAACTAGCCTTGGTGAAATTTCGAGGACAAAATTTTTCAAAGGAGGGTAGAGATGTCACACATGTTTCCCGATTTAGTATTTCTTTAATTTCTAGAATTTAATTTTCCTGATATTGTATTTTTGCTGTATTTTGCATCATGGTTCCTGTCATTTATATTTTATTTCTTGTTGTCTGGAGAGACTACCCAAGACCAGTAGAATATCCATTGGAATTACCATAGACCCGGTTCTAGAAGAGGTGGTTGTGTGATTAGTTGGAACGTGAGAGGTATAGGCTAATAAGCTACTCTAGGCAAGTACATCTTGCTCAATGGTGAAGCCATGAGTTTCAAATTTTTGCATATATATGTTAAATAAAAATGTGTTTAATGGAAAATGTTCTCCTTGATGTTCTCTTCCATTTTAGTTCTTGGTGTTTTTGGGTTTGATGGATAGTTTTAGTAGATCTGAGTTTTAAAGTTAAGATTTTACCAAATTTCGTGGATTTGATCTCTTAAAACTTAGTATTTCTGAAAAATAACTTTCTCATATTGTGGAAAATTAAATTTTATTCAATTTTGGCTTTTGAAACGTCGAATTTCGAATTGCAATAAAAATTTTATGGCCAAAACAAGTTTGTAGAATTTTTATATCGGTTGAGGAAGAAGAAGAAGAACAGTGCTTGCGTAAAACTATACACAAGTCCCTAGCATAAAACTGCACAGAACCCCCTGAGTAAAACTGTGCAGAAACCCTTCCTTTACGTAAAATACGCACAGAAGTCCCTCATTTGCGTAAATTACGCACAAAATCCCTTCCCCTTTTACAAAAATACGCCAGAAGTCCATTTTGAGCTAAAATACGCACAGAAGCCCTTCCACTTTTATAAAAATACGCCAGAGCCCATCTTTGAGCAAAAAATACGCCAAAAATTCATTTTTGACCCCTATTTCATGAATAAGCTATCTTTTTTACTGCTTTATATGCCATAAGTTGTTACGGCTATCTTTTTGATATTTCCTTCGATTATTCGATTCATCTTGGTTTAGTATTGAAGCATAGTTGAATATTGTGTTTCCTTATATTGACACGGGTTTATGATCCACACGACACAGTGGATTGTTTGCGTATAATAAGCCAATTGCATTTGGCATCATACAATCAAGTGTGAGCATTGTCCAATGTATCGCATGTCGCGGATACGATAAGTTTGCCAGCGATAACTTGTGAAAAGCTCGTACTCGTGACTCGTCATTCTATGAAGGATCTCGGGTGTCTACGACTCGAAAATTTGTAATAAATCTTGAAATTATTAACAAGCTAAATTCACATAGATCATTGGAAGGGAAGAATATTCGCGCTATCGGCTTCCCCGGTCTCTAAGGGCCCCATGAGACATATGACAACTCTGCCAGATAATGGCTCCATGAACTACCAAGTTTGCGCGTGCTACGGCACTTACAAGACAAGTTTATGTTTACAAGACAAGTTATGATTTTAAAACAAGTTTATGGTTACCTAACAAGTTCATGGTTATGTCAAGTTACAAGTTATGTTTTGTTGTTATGTGCACTAACTTTAGACAAGCGTACCCTTGGCCATCTAGGTTGACTGCAGTACCGGTGGTAGCAATATTTTTAAAAATACATTCTAGTAACTAAGGCCTGTGACAACCTTAGTTAGTTAATTGTAGCAAATCGTAGTCATATTTGCCCGTCCAATGAATGTGGTTTATCTGTTAAGCTTACCCTTTTTTTCATTCTTTCGACTCGTGGTTAGAGTGCAAAGTTCTGCTCAGGTAAAGTTCTGCAACTCCGGTCCTTGTTTGGTTTAAGGGTTGCGGTCCTGATCCAGAGTGATTCATATGCCCTCTTGCCACTCGCCGCCATATCTTTCTTATAGCTTTTCTATTATCAGTTCTTCCAGTAATATTTTGAGACAAATACATTGGTACCGTACAAGTTTCGACTCACATTTATTATTTATGTCTCTTGATTTGTGCATGATTGCAGTAGGTTCTGTCTGCCACCTTGAACTCCTTTGTGGTACTTGTTGCTTGAGGTTCTGCCTCTACTGATTTTGTTTGGCCAGATTTACCCGTGGAGAACCAGGATCCCCCGTATTTTCAGCAAGATGGCTCGCACTCGTAGGACTGCGATCGAAGCTTGCGAGTGTGTTTCCTTCTTCCGGCCCTCGTTTTGATTACTTTATTTTGTGGTGTCAACAAGGGGCAGAGTTAGCTCCTTTTATTTTTTAGACTACAGTCAATATAATATATATATTAGACCATGGTTGGTATATTTGATCATGTATAATTATACTCTGCTAGTGCAACATTTTGTATTTACTAGCTTCATAATCATATGTGACATGTAATTTGGGACAACTATTTACTTTCATGTATGATATACTCTTGTATTGTTGTTGATGGATTGAGATACTAGGATTTGTCGGCCTTTGGACTGACGTCATGAGTATGTTAGAGTCCACTCATTTGTCTTCTTGACTACCATGACCGCCGTACGACGTTTCATACCTTGTACGGAGTAGCTGGTTATATCCATTCTCGTATTTATCCAGTATTCTAGGAGCGGAACGTGACACGTACAAACCTCAGGATACCTCCATTCTCTCCTAGATCGATACAATCTCAATGTCCTAAAAATCGATCGAGAGACAAACTTGTGCACAAATTATCCAAGACAAATACATGACGGATAAAACACTAGCATACATCAGTTAAACAATAAATAAACATTTCTATTTTTTTTGCGCCACATATCTGTTCTTCCTTTCTTTCATACGGTCATGCCAGTCTTCTTCCTTTCTTTCATACCATTTCTCACAAACAATACAAGTAATTATACACAATTCTAGTTTTACAGCATACAATAGAGAACATGAAATCATTCTTCCTTTACGGTCATAGCTCTCAAACATTCTATAATTAGAGCATAAAATTCTACATTTTTTATAGCATACAATAAAGGGACAACAAATATTCTTTCTTTCTTAACAAACATGACAACATTTTTTTCAATGCAATAACAGTCTAACTTTAGCATGCAATCATTCTTTTCTTTTCTTTTTCTTTAACAAACATAGCAATTGTTCTTTCATTTGTATTTGCAATCTATAACCCAAACATACAATTCTCTTATTAAGGCATACAAAGCTCATGCACTTATCATTCTGGTGATTACGGACTTTATAATTAGCAACAAGCATGCATCCATTATGTATAGGTTCTTTATTAATCGTAAAGGAATCAGAAAATAAAGTCTTGCACCCTCACCCATGATAAAACATCTTCCCGTCTCAACAAGTGAACTCTTGCTGAAAAATTTCCTTCACTTGAACCAGCAAACTGATATTTATAACAATATACTACCACCGCTAGGAACAGAACATTACAATTACATCCCACCCAATAGAACTAACTACATAATGTGGAAGAATAACATGCAAGCTAAACACAAGATCAAAGTGTTCACCCATTTAAATCGATTTCAGATAATATCTGCATAAATCTTCAGCCAGTAGACCAACACAATGAAAATTAAGTATTCACACAAAGGTGAGTTTCAATCAGCATTATGGTCCCATGACTCCCATTTATTCGTTGCATTACATTTTTTAATCAGTATGATGTGTAGGTATTTAATGCAAATCAGCCAAATGATAATGATAGGGATAAGCATCTACTCCTCAACAAACAAAGAGAGAATGGAAATTTTCCGGTCGTGAAGGGATTATCCGTAGAAGAAATCTTGTAGGCGAATCTTCCGACACCTAAAAATTTCTTACGGGGATTTATTTTTATTCTCGTTCAAATTTAGGGTGAAAAATATATCTCCATAGTTGGTTTAGCTTATAGAAATTTATTGCCAGTAATTGCGAATGCCAAAGCCAAAGGCGCACTAATGGCACAAAGAGTCTATATTGTTCGAGGCGCAAGACAGAGTTAAGACGTGCGTCCGAGCGAAACAAGGCACAACTATAAAAAATAATAAAATTAGATATAGATAAATAAATAAATTAGTAATATAAGAAATAAAACCAAATAATATATTAAAATCAACAAAAATACGTTAATGCATAACCAAGTGAACTAGCAAAGCAACACTAGCAGTCAAGAGAACTAACAAGAGTTTGTAATATCCCTACCATATTTTTAGTAAATTTTAGTTTTTCCAGTTCAACTGTAACCAACTACTTGTATGAGGTAAGAATTATCTCTACGCCTAAATTTTTTTTGTATAAAGAAATATATATATATAAGGCGCGTCTTTTCTTTCTTGCGCCTTGCAGAAAGGCGCACCTAAGGCACGTCTTGAATGCGCTTGAAAAAAGACGCATTGCCTTGTGAGGTACGATGCGCACCTGCTGCGCCTTTATGCGATGCGCGTCTTTGACTACGATATGTCGTGGTAAATAATTTGTCCATACAACATGAAAAACCTATCCCCTAAGAATAGGTGGCTTTTTTTATTTTATTTTATTGCCATGGGAATAAATTAGCAAAAGATGTAAATATTACATCATTTTTCACCAACCATTTCTTAAAAATCCCAATTCTCTGTCTCCTCTTATTCTTTTTTCTTTGTTTTCTCCCCCTCACTCTCTTTCCCCTTATTATTGTTAAAATATTCTATATTTGATTCAACATTAGGTATGGATTCTCAATTTCCCCCTTAGATATTATTTTGGGAATGATTTTGTCCAATTTTAATAAATTTTGCTACACTTTTGAATCTAGATTTGTGGTTGCTTATTAGATCATGGACTGAGCTTAGAATTTGAAAATTATTTTAGGGATTTGGTTATTTCAGAAATTTGACTTTTAGAAAATTGGAGATTATTTAGAGATTGTTCTTAGAATTTAGGAATGATGTATAATGATTTGATTTCTTAGCTTTTCAGCTGAATATGAGTGTTCAATCCAATCATTATACTAGATCCTATTCCAAGACAAAGACTTCTATCAATCTTTCTTCTTCGTAGAGTTGCCATGTCTACAAGCTCCATCAATATTTTTTCTTCGTACATGAAGCATGGTGCAGGAAATGGCCATAATGAATTTATGAATATCGTGTAGTCTTGAGATTAGATACAGAAGAATCCTATTTTTGTATATAAATATGTGTGGTCTTGAGATTGACTACAGAAGAATCCTATTTTTGCATATAAATACGTAACCCTTGCAAATACTTATCAATTTTGCTTGTTTTAACTGGAGTCGTTACTATACTACTGAACATGTGGCATGTAAGTTAGAACACAGGGTTTCTGCCCCAAAAGTAGGGGAAAGAGGTATTGTATCTACATCCTAATCACCTGTGTATGTTTCACGAAAGTAGGATATTTCTTCTTCACATTTAAATTCTTGTCACATAACTAATTATGCGACGGGTTTAGAATAGAACACTCGGACAAGTAATCTTTGCTTTTTCGGATGGAGCGTTTGATTGTTTCAAATTGGACCTAACTGATTGTAATAGACGTGGTCGATCCAGGATTGAACTTCAGATTGAATGTGTTATTATGAATGCATCAATGTGTGACTCGTTTTCTCATGCTTAATATTAGTTGATGCATTACATTAGCTCAGCTTTTTCTTATCATCTGAGCACAGGGTCATGTGGGTTTACCTCTAGTTTGAGAATTTCCTAGGTATAAATTTGTTAGTTTTGATGTATACCTATGGAGTATCTATCCATCAGTACCTATTCTGAATGGCAGATGCTTTAGGATTGAATATACTAGCAAGTACTCCATTCCGATATCTGCAGATTATATCAATTGATCTTAAGAAGCTGGGATATACAACACATTATCCAATCAATGGTAAATGACTACATAGCGATACTCTGTCATGGAGACAACTTTTCGAGGGTAGCTTATTTGTCTTCATAAATATGTTGATCTCCGTTGGTATACTAACAGTTAGTTATGGTATTTTTCTTCATAAATATGTTGGTTTGTGCTTATTTGTCTCAACCAGTCTCAGGTTGCGTTGTTCTGTGCTCTCTTTTCTTAATCTCAATCGGTCTCATGTTTCACCTTGTTTTTAATCTCAACCAGTCTGTGTTTTTTTTTTTTTATCTCAACCAGCAAATAATGTTCTGTTTCTTTAGAATAGGAAAAATAATAGTATCCTTCTCTAAATTTATATTGATATTAAACAAGTGTATATTTTTGTACTATAACAACTCATTCTGTCTTCCTTCTCTGCTATTAGTTAACCAATTTATCAAGGTCATCATCTTAACCTGTTGTAAACCCCCTGTTTTTTTTTCAAAATTTTAAAAACTGGATTTTCACAATTTTCTGGAATTTTCTGGAAATTTTCTGTAATTTAAAAACAGGGTTTTAATTATTCAATGATTTTTAAATGGTAATAAATGATATTAAAATATTATGAAAATAATATTTTTGGGTGTAAAATGAAAAACTGGACTTAGGACAATTTTTCTGGAATTTATCGGACCCCGGACCTATTTTAAAACATCTAAAAACTATTTATTTAAATTAATTATTTATTAATTAATTAATTACTGTTTTTAAATATTATTATTATTATTTCTATTACTAAACCCTAGTCCAATGGGCCCAGCCCGCTAGGTCCAGCCCAGCCCGTCCGCTGCGGGTCGGATCCGGGCCAACCCGCGACCAGAACCCGCAGCCCAAGACCCGCTCAGCTATCGGGTCAGGTCGGGTCGGCCAGACCCGAACCCGCGAACCCGACCCGACTCCTCACCCCCCCACGAACCCGCGCCGCCCGCGTTCTCCGGCGGCCGTCCGCGTCTTCCGGCCACGCAACCGCCCGCCCCGCGCTCCGCTCGGCCACGACCCCCGCGTGCTCCGCCTTCCCCGCGCCCACGTCGACCGCCTCCCTCGGCCGCCCTCGCCTCTTCCCCCTATTAATACCCCTCCCCAGCCGCCTCCGATCATCTCCCCGCCGCCACCGCTCCTCTCCGCCACCGCCACCGCCACCTCGCCGACCCGCCTCGCCGTGCCCCGGCCCTCTCCTCCTCCTTCCCCATTCCCCCAGCGGCCCGCAGCCCCCGCAGCAGCCTGCCGGAGCCGCCCGAGCTCAGCGCCGCCGCCCCTCGAGCGCCGCCGCCTCCGCCTCCGCGAGCCTCCTCCGGCGAAAGACCCGACTGCCCCCAGCCCTCTCCGGCGGTCCTCCGGCCGCCGCAGCGTGCCCTAGCCCTAACCCTAGATTCTTCCCGAATCCGCGTGTCCGACACGTGTCGGACACGATTCGACCCTGGTTTTCGGGTCCCCTTCAGGTGCGTGTAACTTTTTGCTCGTAGCTCCGTTTTCGATTTCGCAAATTGCGTTGCGAAGCCTGTATGACCCTCTCGGTGCCCGGACAAACCGCTCGGGGCATCGTGTCCTGTGGTGATCGCACACCGCGATCCAAAAACAGGAAAAACCAGACCCTGTTTCACCCCGGAACTGAGTACGCCCCGTCAAACGGGACGACTTGGTCGCGTGCGGTCTTCACGGATACGTGCGCGTCGTCGATACGGACGTGTGGGATTTCGCAGAAGTCGATTCGGGTGTGCGTGCACACCGGGGTCAACGCGTATCCGCGGACATCGTTCCATATCCGTACTTTCTGGAACGCGCCCTAACTTTGTGTACACACGTCGGATCGAGACAAAACTTGCGCCATCGGACTCGTAGCAATACGCTGGTCCTGTGGGTCAAGTTTGGTTCGATTCTGAGAACGTTGACGAAATCGCGTGTCGTGGGCCCCACAGGCCCCGTTCGACGGGCGATTTTGTGTTCGACTCATCGGAATACAATTCTGAAAGTTCAGTTGGGTTCGTATCAGCGTTTCTGACCTGTTGACACTAAGTTTGGTGAATTTGGAGACCTTTGACCCGGACACGTTTTTCGGTGCAAAGCGGGCCCGCATGTGGACTCCGTTTTGACCCAAAACTGCCGTTTCTGCCCTTGTCTCCAAATTGGACCCAAGGACAGGCGTTTCTAGCTGATTGATATTTTCTGGATCTGATGGTGATGGTTGTTTCAGCAACCGGAGTATCGCCTGCAATTCCCGCCGAAGTCAGAACTGGAAACATAGCCGGAACCACAGGCAAGTGTGCCTCGCCAAAACTTGCAACTTTGCTACCTATTTCCTGGACTTAGCTTTGCATCAGTGGGCAAGTAAAGCTTGCCAATTCTCAGATATTTCTGGTTATAGTATTTTACTTGATTTCTTGTAAATTCATATGTAACTTGTTTAACTGCTCAACCCAGGACACCTGACACTCTTCATGTGACGGAATTGCCTGAGATATACCTGGTGATTCCGTATAGGCTACATTTTCATGTCATTTCCAGTTTACATGCTTAGATTTTAGCCTCACTCATTGCATTAGTTCAAACTTGCGTGACTTGTACCTGATATTTTCTGGAACTGTGACGTGAGATTACATGGGGTGGGGAGAGTATTATCATATCAAGGCTGAATATAATATAATATAAATACTGTTATCTGGCGGTGCCTTAGACTCTGATACAGAGCTTTGGTACCTTACTGGCTCTTCGAGAAAATACTGCTATGGTTTCTTCAACACTGATCCTGTAGTAGTCAGCCTGAGTATGACTAAAACTCTCACTTGCATATCACTAGCTGGTTTACATATGTACCATGTTGTTTATTTTATTGCTGCACTGCATATGTTTTGGCTTGTATTTTTTGTACCTTGTTATGTCCCCTGAGGACCTGGAATGGACTATGTCCTTAGGTATAGCCGCAGAGATCTACCCCGAGGTGTACGGTACAGGAGCACTCCTTGGAGCAGAACCAGGAGCAGAGGACGAGATAGTGGCAGAAGACTTCTCCTGAGCACCGGCTTCATATACACAGTATTTCCATTTCAGTATTTTATTTCCTGTCTTTCTTCTTAAATGTAACAGAATAATTCTCGGATTTGTCTCCCGAGATAACCTTATTTAATATTGCTTATTTATTTCCATTGCAATATTTCTGGCATTAATCTGTATTGTTCGGTGGATGAGATTAGAAATACTTGAGACTTGTAACATATTACTGCTAGACTACAGCTTAAGCATGCCCTGATGGATCCATTAAATTGGGTTGTCCATCGGTGCGTGCTGCTGGCCATTGCTCACGTGCTCAGTCCCTCGTCGTTTTGGGACTGGGGCGTGACATGGTTTTTGTGGTGGCCCATGCAGGTCTACGACTAAATTGTTCGGTTTCAACTTAGGGACCGAACAGGCCTGCAATAAGATAGGATAAGTTTTTAGGATCTCATCCACTTGCTTGAATCGTTTTTGATATCTGTATCGTACTCGAACTAATTTGAACTTGCATCTTGCCTTGATTCATGTGCGCCTCTTATTGGTTATTTTGGATACAGGGAAATGGACCCACAAGAATGCAACGAGACTCCCGTCGGAACACCACAAGCTACAGGTGTCACCTACGACGACGAAGTGACACCAGTCGGAGGAATTCCCTCAACTCAACAGAGCCAGCAGGCTGGTCAACCTACCTCCCGATTCCGGCGCGATGACATCCCACCTCCGCCGCAGTTCGTCCCACCAATGCCCGTGTTCCCACCAGGACAGCCGATCGACGGGCAGCAAATATTTCAAATGATCTACGCGATGATGCAAGCTCAGCAACAAGTTCAATACGAGGCTCAGCGTCGCGAAGCTAATTTCTTGAGGGACAACATCGTAACTGCACTGGGGCAGGCCAACCTACCAGCTCGACGGCCAACTACAGGCTCAATCACTGACTTTCGTCAACTGAAGTCCCGCACTTTTTCTGGAAAAGAGGAGCCCAGAGAAGTTCACGAGTGGCTCACCAACATACGGCATCAACTTGAAGCAGCCGAGCTTCCACGGGAACGCTGGATGACAGCCGTCAGAATGCAATTGACGGACAATGCCCATCACTGGTGGCTATCCGAAGAGACGGCTCGGACCAGACCGAGTCACTTGGGAGGAGTTCTCCAGACTCTTCCAGGAGATGTACATACCTGTCATCGCTCGATCAGAACTGCGGGACAAATTCAATCGCCTCACTCAGGACTCCATTACGGTGGAAGAGTACAACGCAGAATTCATTCGTCTGAGCCGCTTCGCCCCCACCCTGATCCCGACTGAGGAAGAGAAGGCCGAGAAATTCTTCGACGGACTGAACATTGAGCTGCAGAAACTAATTGGGTCCGTCGCACCAACATCATACTCGGACGTTCTTGCTGCGGCTCGACGCATAGAGCGCGTCACCAAAAGAGAGACCAGACTGAAGCGGCCGTCCCCATCCGCACCAACCAAAGCAGCACAAGAGGAGTCTGCAAAGCGTCAACAAATAAGCTCGCCACCAGCAGCAGCACCAAAAGCCTTCTACCTTCCTACCTGTTACCACTGCGGCAAGATAGGCCATGTCGAGAAGGAATGTAGACGTAAACTCGGACTATGCTTAGGCTACGGATCCAGACAGCATGCAGTGAGAGACTGCCCTGAGCGTAGAGAAGGAGCACCAAGGGCGAACCAGCAAACTCCACCAGCACCTCGAGCAGCACCCTACCAGCAAGCTCAGCAACAGCAGAGGAATCTACCTCAAGGACGAGAGCAGGCTTACGCGATGACTGTGCAGGAAGCCGATGCGAGTAAGTGATTTATAGTTATTCGTTTTAGTCTTGTGTAGTTCGTGCCTATTGGTTCGTGACCTCAGCCCCAACCTAGTAATTTGCAACTTGTTAATAACAACCTGGTTTTGATAAAAGTTATAGTTTTAACTAGATTTTCTTGGAAAGTGTAAACTTTCAATTTTTAGGGAAACGGTACTTCCCTAAGTATCTTGTGATGTGTTTTCAAACGATGTTTGCGACCGCGTCATCTCTGTTGACCGGTTATTCTTTGATTGCGAGGACGCAATCCTCTTAAGGGGGGTAGATTGTAAACCCCCTGTTTTTTTTTTCAAAATTTTAAAAACTGGATTTTCACAATTTTCTGGAATTTTCTGAAAATTTTCTGTAATTTAAAAACAGGGTTTTAATTATTCAATAATTTTTAAATGGTAATAAATGATATTAAAATATTATGAAAATAATATTTTTGGGTGTAAAATGAAAAACTGGACTTAGGACAATTTTTCTGAAATTTATCGGACCCTGGACCTATTTTAAAACACCTAAAAACTATTTATTTAAATTAATTATTTATTAATTAATTAATTACTATTTTTAAATATTATTATTATTATTATTTCTATTACTAAACCCTAGCCCAATGGGCCCAGCCCGCTAGGTCCAGCCCAGCCCGTCCGCTGCGGGTCGGATCCGGGCCAACCCGCGACCCGAACCCGCAGTCCAAGACCCGCTCAGCTATCGGGTCGGGTCGGGTCGGCCAGACCCGAACCCGCGAACCCGACCCGACTCCTCACCCCCCCACGAACCCGCGCCGCCCGCATTCTCCGGCGGCCGCCCGCGTCTTCCGGTCACGCAACCGCCCGCCCCGCGCTCCGCTCGGCCACGACCCCCGCGTGCTCTGCCTTCCCCGCGCCCACGTCGACCGCCTCCCTCGGCCGCCCTCGCCTCTTCCCCCTATTAATACCCCTCCCCAGCCGCCTCCGATCATCTCCCCGCCGCCACCGCTCCTCTCCGCCACCGCCACCGCCACCTCGCCGACCCGCCTCGCCGTGCCCCGGCCCTCTCCTCCTCCTTCCCCATTCCCCCAGCGGCCCGCAGCCCCCGCAGCAGCCTGCCGGAGCCGCCCGAGCTCAGCGCCGCCGCCCCTCGAGCGCCGCCGCCTCCGCGAGCCTCCTCCGGCGAAAGACCCGACTGCCCCCAGCCCTCTCCGGCGGTCCTCCGGCCGCCGCAGCGTGCCCTAGCCCTAACCCTAGATTCTTCCCGAATCCGCGTGTCCGACACGTGTCGGACACGATTCGACCCTGGTTTTCGGGTCCCCTTCAGGTGCGTGTAACTTTTTGCTCGTAGCTCCGTTTTCGATTCCGCAAATTGCGTTGCGAAGCCTGTATGACCCTCTCGGTGCCCGGACAAACCGCTCGGGGCACCGCGTCCTGTGGTGATCGCACACCGCGATCCAAAAACAGGAAAAACCAGACCCTGTTTCACCCCGGAACTGAGTACGCCCTGCCAAACGGGACGACTTGGTCGCGTGCAGTCTTCACGGATACGTGCGCGTCGTCGATACGGACGTGTGGAATTTTGCAGAAGTCGATTCGGGTGTGCGTGCACACCGGGGTCAACGCGTATCCGCGGACATCGCCCCGTATTCGTACTTTCTGGAATGCGCCCTAACTTTGTGTACACACGTCGGATCGAGACGAAACTTGCGTCATCGGACTCGTAGCAATACGCTGGTCCTGTGGGTCAAGTTTGGTTCGATTCTGAGAACGTTGACGAAATCGCGTGTCGTGGGCCCCACAGGCCCCGCTCGACGGGCGATTTTGTGTTCGACTCATCGGAATTCAATTCTGAAAGTTCCGTTGGGTTCGTATCAGCGTTTCTGACCTGTTGACACTGAGTTTGGTGAATTTGGAGACCTTTGACCCGGACGCGTTTTTCGGTGCAAAACGGGCCCGCATGTGGACCCCGTTTTGACCCGAAACTGCCGTTTCTGCCCTTGTCTCCAAATTGGACCCAAGGACAGGCGTTTCTAGCTGATTGATATTTTCTGGATCTGATGGTGATGGTTGTTTCAGCAACCGGAGTACCGCCTGCAATTTCCGCCGAAGTCAGAACTGCAAACATAGCCGGAACCACAGGCAAGTGTGCCTCGCCAAAACTTGCAACTTTGCTACCTATTTCCTGGACTTAGCTTTGCATCAGTGGGCAAGTAAAGCTTGCCAATTCTCAGATATTTCTGGTTACAGTATTTTACTTGATTTCTTGTAAATTCATATGTAACTTGTTTAACTGCTCAACCCAGGACACCTGACACTCTTCATGTGACGGAATTGCCTGAGATATACCTGGTGATTCCGTATAGGCTACATTTTCATGTCATTTTCAGTTTACATGCTTAGATTTTAGCCTGACTCATTGCATTAGTTCAAACTTGCGTGACTTGTACCTGATATTTTCTGGAACTGTGACGTGAGATTACATGGGGGTGGGGAGAGTATTATCATATCAAGGCTGAATATAATATAATATAAATACTGTTATCCGGCGGTGCCTTAGACTCTGATACAGAGCTTTGGTACCTTACTGGCTCTTCGAGAAAATACTGCTATGGTTTCTTCAACACTGATCCTGTAGTAGTCAGCCTGAGTATGACTAAAACTCTCACTTGCATATCACTAGCTGGTTTACATATGTACCCTGCTGTTTATTTTATTGCTGCACTGCATATATTTTGGCTTGTATTTTCTGTACCTTGTTATGTCCCCTGAGGACCTGGAATGGACTATGTCCCCAGGTATAGCCGCAGAGATCTACCCCGAGGTGTACGGTACAGGAGCACTCCTTGGAGCAGAACCAGGAGCAGAGGACGCGATAGTGGCAGAAGACTTCTCCTGAGCACCGGCTTCATATAAACAGTATTTCCATTTCAGTATTTTATTTCCTGTCTTTCTTCTTAAATGTAACAGAATAATTCTCGGATTTGTCTCCCGAGATAACCTTATTTAATATTGCTTATTTATTTTCATTGCAATATTTCTGGCATTAATCTGTATTGTTCGGTGGATAAGATTAGAAATACTTGAGACTTGTAACATATTACTGCTAGACTACAGCTTAAGCATGTCCTGATGGATCCATTAAATTGGGTTGTCCATCGGTGCGTGCTGCTGACCATTGCTCACGTGCTCAGTCCCTCGTCATTTTGGGACTGGGGCGTGACACCTGTTACCATGCCGCTACATAGTTATCCCTACTACTCGCACACCACTACCTATGTGCTATCCTATCTATATGCACTCATTGTAAATTTTCTCATAAATTTGACTTTTTTTGATAGACGAATTGGTTCAATAATAAAAGTTTCCGCTGGCGGAGAAAGCTCGAAGAGCTTCCCTTCATTCGCTTCGCGGAGTTTGATTGGAATTGTTTGAGCAACTCACGTAATCGCTCGATCAGTGAGCTATTACGCACTCTTTCAAGGGTGGCTGCTTCTAGGCAAACCTCCTCGCTGTCTCTGCAATTATTCCTACTGAGAGCTTAAAACTTTCTCCTAGTAGAGTAGGAGAAACATCAGAAATCGTACCATCCTTACCTGTGTGGTAGATAATTTAATTAGGTATGTGGGTTGAAGAAATGGTTTGTCATTATTAGGGGTTGATCAAGTCGTCATGTTTTTGAAGAGCACAATCCCTTAGATTTTAGGGAATAGTAAAGAATACAAACACTTGCCTAGTTTTATTTTGAACATTTGTGCAACAATACTGTAGCATCTATTAAGCATATTGTGATTACGCGTCATCATTTTATATGATTGATTCCTTTATTTGCTTCATCTTTCTTCTATCTTTCTTCTCCTTTCTCATTATCATCTTTTGTCCCTCATCCAATCATTTAAATTCTGTCACCAATTTCAATTCAACTCGACTTTTTAATTGTTCAACGGCGATCATGACTATGGAACTTCTATATTTAGTATCATTACTCAATTAACAAAGAAGCAATTTGCAGTTTAGATGTTGCTTAAGATCTTTGTTCTTTTGCTTTAGATTTTTGTTCTTTGATCAACTGATACTTTTATATATATATATATATATATATATATATATATATATAGAGAGAGAGAGAGAGAGAGAGAGAGGTTAAATAACATGTTATTAATATTTGTTTATTTTGAATATCAGGAAATGGATAGACTTCCTTTGACAAAAGATAGGTACTCATCTATTTGTTAATACAAGTGGATATCCTGGCTCAGTTGTTATTGATAACTATGATATTTGTTACAATAATTTTAAAGCTAAATTTCAAGGTTCGCAGTATCGATATCAGACCATTTCGATACGAGTATCGGTATCGACATTGTCGACTGTTTCGGATCGGACTATCGAATTTTTTGGTATCAAAAAACAAATAACTATTAATAAATTTTTAATATTAAAAAAAATATTTTATAGCACAATTTTAAGTATTGTTTCTTAATAGTTTTGAATTTGAATGAAATAGTAGTCACCCTTGCCGATTGGTTTACATATGATAGATAAGTTTTCTTCTTTTACAACCTTACACCTTTGCTTATGGGTCTTTTTCATTCAATTTTTTTTGTCGAATTGACCGAAAAAGAGACCCCAATGTCGGTATCGTTTAGTATCGGGTATCAGATATCGGTCGGTATCGAATCTGGACATGCCAAACCGTATCAAATTTGTATTGGCCGTATCGGATCGATATCGGTAAATATTGCAAACTATGAGTTGAAAGCTAAAAGAAAGAGAAAATTGGAGGATGTTTACAAGAGACACAACGAGCCATGTAAATTTAGATAGAATAGTGTTTGAAAATGATCGATTTTGCATTATGAACACCCGTATGGAAGAGATTTCCACAATTTATGTCATATGCTTAGGAAGACCGGTAGACTGGATCCAACTAAGAACATGGAAGTGGAATAACAATTAGGTATCTTCTTGCATATATTCGCATATGATGTTAAGAATAGAATAATCCAAAATAACTCATGAGGTCGAAAGAGACTGTAAGCAGAATTGTTGACAAAGTATTGCTCCCTTTGTTACGATGTAGAGCACTTTTGTTAAAGCGGCAAAGCCAATTCCTGAAAATAGCACAGATGATCATTGGATATATTTTCTTGTAATTGTATACTTAGAATTTGTTCATTTTTGATTTTCTTATAGTTGTTGCGAGTAACTAACTAATTGTTTGAAGAGTTAAGAATTGTCTTAGTGTTCTTGATGGAACTAGCATCAAGATCAATGTGCTAGAGGTTAAGGCTCCGTTTGGATAAATTTTTAAACTCAAGTTTTTGAGGTTTCAACGTTACTTTGGTTGTAAAGACCGTTTGGACGCTTACACTCCTTTTCTTTCTCTAATTTTTTTTTTTTTTTTGGAAAATATTGAGTTTAAACCTAGTTTTTGGAGTGGAGATAAAAACAGTTTTCTGAGTGGAGTATCTTTCCAAAGAAAAATGCTATATGGCTAGCTTACTACACGTCCAGTACTCGCAGCTGCTGACGTGTTTCAAACGTGGCGGAGAGAGAAAGAGAGAGGAAGAAAATGTGTACTGATGCGAGAAAGAAGGGGCCTTCATCGTGCGGAAGTAAACTTGCTCTGAACCGCCCCGAACTGCTGCCTCGACAGCGCGGTCGCAAGCACGTAGCTCGGCACGAAAGTCACCAAGAAGTTCGTCCCGTACGCCACAGAGAAGCCCAGCAGGTGCACCACCAACCCCGCCACCTCCTTGGCGTGGACAAGTCCAGCAGTGTCGTTCGCGATATCCTCGGCGTAGGACAAGGCCTTGTGTGATACCAAGTGTTGAGCTTCTTGTTTCATGTGGGAGGCTTTGACCTTCTCTTCCTCGACCAAACGCCCGGCTTCTTGTTTCATGTGAGAGGCTTTGTCAGAGACGTGCTCCTTGCTCTTGGCTAGGATATTGGAGAGTTTTCTTTACATAAATAATTCGTACGCGTTGCAGATGATTTCCATCGCAGAATGTAGTGTTGGCGCGACATAACCAATACTGTAGTGGTGGCTTCGGGGGAGGAAACTCCTTGGCCGAGATTGGGGAGGCTGTGGGAAGTAGCTTCATGGAGCTTGTTCTTCGCTTCGTCAAGGAGCTCGGTGTGGTAGGATTACAAAGAGAAAGGGTTTCGGAGGGGACTTCTCGCTCGTACTTCACGATGACGACACGGTGCCCTTCCAGGATGATGGTGCTACATTGGAACAATGTTTTTCCTTCTTTCTCGCATCAGTAGACATCTCTCTTTCTCTCTCTCACGTTGATAATACGTCAGCAGCTGTGATTACTGAACGTATAGTATTCGGAGCAGCAGCAGCACTCCAAGAGGCATACTTCTTCGGGAACGCCGGGCCTTGTCCGCCCAGGGGCAGTCCTCTCCCGGAGCGTGGTCGGCTTCCTTCTCAGCATAGGGCCACTCCTTCTCCCTCTCCGACTCCATCGCCTCCCTCCGGACCCAAGCTCCGTGCGATCTCGTCAAGGCTACTAATTGGTGTCCTGTTTTCCCAAGGCTGCTGCTTCTTCCCCTCCACCATCAGAGCTCAGAAGAAGAAGAAGAAGAAGAAGAAGAAGAAGCCATGGACTCTCCGTTGAAGAAGAGTAGGAGCTGTTTTGGTGGATCTGATCGTCAGATGATTTTTTTCAGAAATTTCTGGCCTTTTTTCACTGCAATTTTTGTGAAACTTGGTTTGTCAGTGAGCAAATTCTTGGTTTTTTCACTGCAATTTCTGGTGCATCTGAAACCATACCTGTTAGCATTTTTCTCTCTTTCTTGTCAAGGCTACTAATTGGTATGCTAGTGAGAAAATACTTTATTGTAGCTCCACCATCATCCCGTTTGATAATGGAACAATTGGTTCTGTTGAAGCAGTTTCTCTTGTTGATTTGCTATTGTCATTTAAATGCCATGTATTCTTGTGATATAGTTCTTTCCCTGATATGGTGGGTGGGGAGTGGCTAAAAACTGTCCAAAATGAATTTGTATTTTGTGGCATGCGGAGGAGAATTCGGCCTAAATTTCTACTTGACTGACAATCCGTCCTGGCAGGCGGCACAGGTCGGAGCCGACAGCGGAGACAAACTCCCGGAGACAAACTCGTCAAATTCAGTGTCCTGTCGTCCGGTGGACCTGGAGTTGTATGTTAAAGAGCAGTGGATAGAAAGATGAATATTTTTATAAAAAAAAATTTAACACAACTACAAAAATTAGTTTCTAAAAATATTTTAACAAACAAAATTTTTAACTTTTGTATTTGAAAACCAATTTTCATAACCAAATGCAAACTCAGAGTATAATCATAAAACAATTTTATAACACACTCTGAAATCTGTTTTCAGAACAAAATTTCATAAACCCTATCCAAACATACCCTAATTTACCTTAGATACCGGAACAAAAAAAAGAAAAAAAAATCCACAAATGTCTTAGAAGTTAGCTCTCTTGACATGCAATTTATTTACGTATTACCTAGATGGGAGGTTCTTGGATGGGAGGGTTCGACAGCTGATTATAGGGTTCTCATGGATTTTATTTCTAGAAGAAAGATTATCGATTATTGGAAAAAGTTGGTTAATAATGAACTATCAAAGTTTTAGCATATTACTTTTTATTTAAATTTAATCATAGGTTACTAGTGTATATAGGTTACTAGTGTATATGTTATGCTGGGTACTGCAATAGTGAAGGATCCCTCCCCGCCCCTCGCCCCCGCTCAACCCCTTCCCGCCACCGCCCCCCCCCCCCCCCGCCCCCGCAGTAACATCAGCAGCAGCAACAACTTCAGCAATGGCCGCGACAAGCGGCGAGCGACCGTGGAGGCGTCGAGCGGCCAGGGATGTCGCGAGCGACCACGGCAGCGAGCAACAGCTGAAGTTGTTGGTGCTGATGATGTCGTTGTGGGGGCAGGGTGGGGGCAGCGAGGGCGAGGAGGGGGGCCAGGGGCAGGGAGGGGGGGAGCAGGGGCAGGGGTCGGGAGGGGGCTGGTAGCGGGGATGGGGGTAGCTCGAGAGGGGCGGGGATCGCGGCTGGGTGAGCTTCGTGGCACAGGAGTGAGCGCAGGGGCGAGCGCTGCGGCAGGGAAGGAGGACGGGGCCGAGCACGGGGACACGAGATCGAGTGCAGAAAAGAAGAGGGGTATTTTCGGTCAAATGGTTTGACCGTCAATTATTGAAGGATTTTGTCAAAAGTGAAGAACTTGTACATTATGAAAAACAGTAGGGTACACCGTGAAATATGGTAAATAAAGTGGAGGGGGGAGGAGGGGACAGGGGTAACGCAAAATTTCTCAAATAATTTTTAAATTCTAAGCATAATCCATAATCTAACAAGCAACCACAAATCTAGATCCAAAAGTACAACAAAATTCACAAAAAATGGACAAAATCATACTCCAAAACTTACCAAAATAAGATCCAAGGAAGAGAAATTAAGAATCCATACCTAATGTTGAATCAAATCCTTAAAACTTTAATAATAATGAGGGGAAAGAGAACGAACAAGAAAATCGATAAGAAAAATTGGAATTTTTAAGAAACGGTTGGTAGAAAATAATGTAATTATTTACATCTTTTGGTAATTATATTCTCATGGCAAAAATAATTTTAGCCACCTATTCTTAGAGGATAGATTTTTCATATTTTATGGACAAACTATTACCAGGACATTCACAATTACCAGAACTAAATTTTTATAAGCTATCAAACATAGGAATAGGTTTCCCACACTAATTTTTTGCCCGGGAATAAAAAAAATTACCAAACGCCCCTTACTGCCTCAATTTACCCAGCCATATGATCTAGTAGTGAATAAATATTAATAAATTGCAAAACAAACAGGGGATAAGGAAAAGAAAGATAAGAGGCTCAGATTCAGTTTTTGATCTAGCATGATGATTGACAAATGGCTCCAGGAATATGCCTCGCCATCGCAAGAGGTAGAGATTCACACAAGTTCTCATTGTTGTCATTATGTTCCCATTTATAGATATATTGACAAAAATGAATGAATGAAGAGAGATTTCCATCAGAATGTGGATATTATTTCCAAATCCTGTGATCTTACCAAATTGGCTGTGGCGGAGCCACCACGCCATCGGAAGAGAGGAAAAGGAAAGCCTAACCTTATTCTGTAGGGTTTATCCGTCATATTGATAAAATAGTATGCGGGTAGCAAGTTGCAAAAACATGATAGTTGAAGGTACTTAAATGCAAATTAGCCATCTAAATAAGGATCATCATCGCCTCTTTTAAAAACAGAGAGAGAACAGAAACATCGCAGTAAGAGAAAAAGATTAAGTACATCTGTGTAAGATAAAGGATTAAGCCACCAAGGGACAGGAGGAAATCCAGTAGCAAATCAGCAACATTAATTTGTTTTACTTTGAAGGGATCACGCCCAGAAAAAAAATGAAGAAAAAGAACAGAGCACAAAAAAGAGAGAAAGGATACCAATCATGACACTAAGGCCTCCTTTAAGGCCTCCTTTCGTTCACGGATTTAAAGAATCGGAAAAGAAAACTTGTTCCTTTCCTTTGTTTGGTTGCCACAACCTTGGGAAACATTTTCATGACGGAGGAAAAAATAGGCAGAAAAATGGTTCCTCTCAGAATGGAATTGATTTTCCCCTCCTTTCCCAGCATTTATTGCAAAAAATTAAGACAAAGATAGCATTGTGTTATTGTCTATTTTAACAACACATTTTTTTCGTAATATTATTTTTATTTTAAAAGACGAGGACACTAGAGAAATATTAATATATTTTTTCTTTCCTTTTCTACAACAACCAAACACCTAAAAGAAAATCAAATAATCTTTCCTAAATGGTTTCTTTGTTTTACCAAACACTGGAAAGAAAATCTGATAAAAATTCTACTTTACCATTTCCATGAAAAATACAAGGGAATTCATTTCCCTTCCGTGAGCCGAACGAGGCCTAAAGTGACACCTCGCAATTCCCATACACTTCAGACTAATATCTGGTGGCTTCAACAAGAGAGGTTGTATAGAGAGAGTGAACGAACTATTCCAATACTCCCACTATTTTTTATAGGAAGACTGCTTATTATCATTTCCTCAAGTCTGAAGGTAGCAGAAAATTTTGAAAATAATATAATAGCAATAAAAAAACACATCTTCCAGTGCACACTCTTCAAGTTGTTTGCAAACTGCCAAAGCCAGGACACAAAGATGGGTAGATAAAAATGAGTAGAAGGGGTTTCTTTGGTGATGCAAGTTGACACTACTACAACCCAAATGTAGTCCTGAAGAACGCATCACATGGAAAGTGAATATAAGTGTGCCATCACATAAATATTTGTAAAATGATTTCAAACAATCCCTATTCTTCAGATAGAAGATTTCAATGATAGTAATCAAGTGAAACATACACCTGAACGCTCAAGATGACATTCTTAATGGAGGTTGCGTTAGGAAATTACTCAATGTCAACAAGTCAGCAAAGTTGATGTCATTGTCACTGTTCGGGGTATCTCCTAGTATGGCTGGAGGACATCGAACAGGTTTTAGGAAACCGGTAATTGAACCATACATGACAATATAACGCCTATACAGGACATATCGAACAATGTTTTTCAAGCGGTTTCCATTACACCTTCGGTTTAATGGTTGGCTGCATATTAATGGCGGTTACTAGTCCTTACTAGTCCAAATAATCGCAATTACACCCAACTTGAAATTTCTATTAATCGGCTACCTGATTAAGTCAGATTAAATGGTAGACTACTCGATATATTAATCTTTGATTAATCCTTCTTATCAAACACCTATACCAATTATATATCAGGTTTTACCAAGTATATATCAGGTTTGAGCCAATCGCATATAAACCGGTCAAGAAACCCCTACAAAACCCCTAATTGCAAATGTGTTCCAGAAAAAGAGAGAAAAAAGAAGAGGCAGTTCCCTCTATGGCCAGTCGACAACGTTGGCGGCCCTTATCTTCTCCTCCTATTAAAACCAACTGAATATTGACTTAGTTCAATTGTTAGAACTGTTAATGGAAGGTTATTAGATTTACATTAATGATTTGATTCGTCTCATATATGAGTTGAATTATCATCCTATATAGCCATGGAATCCTTTCTTCTCATGTCTGGTATATCATCCAGTTTCTGATATGATGAACCAGCATCCGATATCAAAAAACTTGGTCATCTTTCTCTAAAATAAACTGATGTAAAATGAAGCTCCAAGTAACTAATAAAGAGATTTGCTAAATAACAAAATGTATAATGTATTATGACATGTGTCACCTGCTTAATGCTAATGTTAACAGAATATAACCAATATTAAGAAACTGAATGCCATAAAAAGCATAAAAATGTCTCTTAAATTAACATACAAGTTCTTAATATGCAGAATATTGTGACCCATCAGAATGTAGAAATAATCCCTCAAGTATATGCTTTCTTTCCCTGCACTAAATTAACTGCAGCAAAGCAACCACGCCATCAGAAAACGGAAGAAGAAAAAGAAAAATCCCTAACCTTAAGTTTTAGGGTGCGGTTGGTAACAGTTTGGAAAATAGAATAGGGGTTTAGTGGAATTAGGCCTTCAAACTTAGGTGTTCATGGGAGTGTTTCCAGAGTTAGATGAAACTCCATTTCAAAATCCAACACATCATCCAAACTTGAGTTACCGGAATTCCAATCTGCTTGGATTTTTGTGAAACTTCACTTATTTTTACGCAAATCCAATAATTGGTAGAAGAAGAGAGAAATGTTGAGCGGTATAACAATCGTAGGTAGGGGTCATACCATGGTAACGAACCAAACTATTCGTGACCCAGATAGAGCTTGGTTCACTGAGAAGCTCGTAATACGAGCTTTTTGAGCACGAGGTCTAGCCTAATAATAGGCTCTTAGATAAACAAAATAGTGAGTTCTGATCATTATCATTACGTTCCAAAAGAATACGAAGATCAATCAGAATGTGGAGATACCGTTAATTTTGTACTCTCCTCCCCTGCTACTGAATTGGTTGCAGTGGAGCCACCACATTGGAAGAGGAAAGAGAATGTAGAGAAGAAGAAATGAAGCCCTAACACTAATATTAGTGTTTATCCTACAGAAAGGGATTATCATCGCCATTTTTACAGAACAAGGGAAGAAAAATTCTCTCTAACCAACAGCTTATTTGGTACCAGATTTCCATCGATCACTTAGGACCCATTTGGCAAACGCAAACTATTCCAAAGTTAGAAACACATAATAATCGTTTTTGCGTTTCAATATGCTAGAGAAAGAAAGTAAGTTTTCAAACTAAAGAAAGTTGTTTGTTTGCTAGAAAAGTAGAATAAGGAAACTAGAGTTTTGATGACGTTCTACTAATAAATGATAATTTTAATTGACAATATTTTGAGGAAAATGGAGAAGGAAAATGACAATAACTGCTTATTTTAAATACTTGCTCAATCGTTGCCAAAAAAATAAAAAAACATAGGCCATGCTTTCAAAACATAAACCTAGGGATGGATAAGATTTATTAGTTTACCTTTTACATAGAGTAATGGACTAAAGTATGTGCAAGTCAGCAAAGTTGAGATGTCACATCATATTTGTCGAAGAGGTCAAACCAATACAAAATATTAAATTCATGCAAAACAAAACAGTGTAGCAAGTAGTTGATAAAAAAACTAAATAATAAAGGGTGTCGTTATTCGCACTCATAAAATGTCATCATGTATTCCTTTTTAATTTGCTATCATTCAAATTCCAAATATGTCTCATGCATTAGAAGTGCAAGATGACATTGTAGGCTCCTCAATAACGGCATAATAGGAAAGCCATTATTGGCACTCCTAAAATGTCATCATGCACTCCTCCCTCCATGCATACACAAATTAATGTCAGATTTAATGCAAGGATAATTTAATGCAAGAATAGATTTAAAATTTGAATGATAGAAAATTAAAGAGAAGTGCAAGATGACATTTTAGGAGTGTCAATAACAGCACTCATAATAAAATGTATAATATGACATTTCATGCGGCACCTGCTAGTGTTAATAACAGCACTCATAATAAAATGTATAATATGACATTTCAGGTGGCACCTGCTAGTGTTAACGAACTACTTGCAATATAGAATAATAAAATATTTTATTCTTAACTTGATACATACATGCTTAATAGTGTACTTTACTTGCTAGTTTACAAGATCAAAGTTGTCATCAATCATAGATGTATATAAACTAGAAGAATAACATGCAGCTAAACACAATTACGAAGCATTCAGGCGGTACAAGATGATAGGTAATAAATTTACATATAGTGCAACCAATACAGATTACGTATTCCTAGTGATATGGGACTGATAAGTTAGTCACCACTCACCGGTATAAAAATTGTCCTTGTAAAAACACTTTACCATAGAAACAAAGAAGAATAAATATTGGGTGGAAATGATTAAAATCAGCTCGAACTGCCATGTCATATGCTCCAATAGCAAATAATTTTGGGAGAAAATAGAGAGAGGGGGAGGCTCAGATTTGATTCTTTGATCAGAACGGTAATTGAAGAAATGGCTGCAGCAGACCTGCCTCGCCATAGCTACATGTAGATATTCACACAATAGCAAACAACAATATTTGGGGGACTTATGTAATAATATCCATCAGAATGTGGAGCGGAGGAAGAAGAAGAAGAAGAAGAAGAAGAAGAAATTCATTGGAATGTGGGATCATGATCCCCAAATATTGCGCTTTCAGCCGCTGCTGCGGAATCCGGCAGCAGCAAAGCTACCGCTCCATCATCCGAAGAAGAAGAAGAAAAGAGAACTTTAACCCTACATCTTTAGGGTTTATTCATGATTCCCATAGGGATCATCATCATCATTGCCTCTTTTAGAGAGAGAAGTATAAGTTTGTGAAATTTTAAAACACCAATGTCTTTCCTGTGCGATGCTTGGAGACGGGTAAAGTGCAAAAGATCTCTCGCAAGATTCACACTTTTTGCAAAAAAGAGAGACTCATAATTTAAAAAAAAAACATCTAATTTTTAATTTGGTGCAATTTGTACCCAAATTGAACGGCGATGTCAACGGAGAACCAATTTACCGTCAACAAGGCTTATTTGGATTATTTACACAGACAAGAAAACAAACTAATAATATACAAATGTGAAACATAGTAAGAATGGAGTGAAACATGGGAATGAAAATAACGGAAAAAATAGAGGGTATTTTAAACATATATACAAAAGGATGGTAAAATGTGTATTGATAGATATAAAAATGTGTATTGATAAATGAGTTGGTGTGAGTACCAATATAAATTGCACATTTATCAATGTGATAACATGTGCCCTTAGGGCATATGTTAACAAAACCCCTCCAATATTAAGGAACTGCAAAATATTTTGCTCTTAACTTGATACATACATTTAGTGTACTTTATTTGCTGGTCTACAAGATCAAAGTTGTTATCAATCATAGAAGTATATAAACTAGAAGAATAGCATGCAGCTAAAGACAATTTCGAAGCATTCAGGCGAGGAAATTGACAGGCGGTACATGATGATAGGTAATAAATTTACATATAGTGCAACTAAGATCAATGCATACAGATTGTGTATTCCTAGACATGAGACTGATAAATTAGTCACCACACATCGATAATAAAAATTGTCCTTGTAAAAACACTTTACCACCATAGAAACAGAAGAATAAATAATGGGTGGAAATGATTAAAATCAGCTCGAACTGCCATGCCATATCCTTCAATAGTGAATAATTTTGGGAGAAAAGAGCGAGAGAGAGAGGCTCAGATTTGATTCTTTGATCAGAACGCTAATTGAAGAAATGGCTGCAGCGGACCTGCCTCGCCATAATATTCACACAATAGCAAATAGCAAGATTTGGGGGACTTACGTAGCAATATCAATTAGAATGTGGAGATGAGAAGAAGAAGAAGAAGTTAATTGGAATATGGGATCATGATCCCCAAATATTGCGCTCTCCTCCGCTGCTGCGGAATCTGGCTGCGGCAGAGCCACCTTGCCATCATCCGAAGAAGAAGAAGAAAAGAGAACCCTAACCCTACATTTTTAGGGTTTATCCGTGATTCCCATAGGGATCATCATCATCATGGCCTCTTTTAGAGAGAGAAGGATAAGTTTGTGAAATTTTAAAACACCACCGTCTTTCCTGTGCGATGCTAGGAGACAGATATTTTTAGTTGGATCTGGATTTGACATGAATCTGAATTCAAAAATGCCATTAGACAAACGTAAATCCATATTCTAAACTACAATTTTCTTATCTGTTCTTGGGGCCAGTTTCGTGACCGGGGACTATTTGAAGGTTAAAACATACAATGTTTTGAGTTTCTATATACTAGATAAACTAAATTTTCAAACTAAAAAGAAGTTTGTTTGTTTATAAAAAGTAGAATAAGGAAACAAGAATAATATGATGGCATGTTTGTAATAAATGATAATTTTAATTGAAAATATTTTGGGGAAATGGGGAAGAAAGAAAATAAAAATGACAATAACTGCTCCATTTTAAATACTTGCTCAACATTGACCATACTTCCAAAACATAAACCTAGGGAAGGAGAGTTGTTAATTTACCCTATACATAGAGTAAATGACTAAATGTATCGGTAAGTCAGTAAAGTTGATATGTCATATTTGTCTGAGAGATTTCAACCAATATAAAATTTCAAATTGATGAAAACAAAAAAGTGAGGATCCAAGTAGATGATAGAGAAACTTGGTAAATAAGAAAATGTATAGCATGTCGTGTGACACCTGCATATATCAAATATTAGGAAAATGCTTGCAATATAGAATAATAATAAAAATCGCTCTTAACTTGACACCTGCACTGGCAGCAAGATAAAAAAAATTACCTATCATATAAGTATATAAAGTAGAAGAATAACATGGAGCTAAACCCAACATCAAAGCATTCACACGGGTAAACCGCAAGAAATTGTTGAGTGGTATGCAATCATAGGCATGGGTGTTACCGTGTTAAAGAACCAAGCTATTCGAGACCCAGCTCAAAAGCACAAGCTTTTGCCAAAGAATAGGTTCTTTATATATATATATATATATATATATATATATATATATATATAGCTCAAAAGCACAAGTTTTTGCCAAAGAATAGGTTCTTTTTATATATATTTATATAAAAGAAAATTCCTTCAATCTCATATCAAGCAAACATAGCTACATTTTTCGTTTGGGCAAAGTTCATGAGCTCATAAACAAGATCATTTTAGGCTTAATTTACACTAAACAGATTAACACCCCTAATCATAGGTTAATGCATTTACATATATTGAAAGTAAGATCACAGCATATAAAATTGTGAAGATTAATAGACTGATAAACTAGTCACCACTCATGGAAAAACAAGAAGACATACATTGGAATGTGGAGAGAAGAAGAAAGCAAAAACCCTAACCCTAAATAATAGGGTTTTATCGTATATCATCATCATCATCGCCTCCTTTAGGAACCTGGATTTGGATTTGGATTTGGTAGAAGAAAGAGAGAGAGAAGGGAATTTCCTTCTATCCCTTCACAACCTGATCCGAAGTTGAGAAAGAAAAATTAGGTGAGAGAGGAGATGAGAGTAAAAGAGGAGAAGAGTAAAAGGCTGTGTATACAGAAGAAGAAAAATAGTGAACAAGAAACTCCTTTATTTTTACAGAAAATTTACTGTACCGATAATAAATTTATATTAATTAAATATATCGATAGAAGTTTGCAAAATTTTGAAATTCCGATAGATATCGTCAACTTAGTTGGCGAAATTTGGAAGAACTTGATTTTCGTCAACCCAGTTGGCAAAAATCCAACCAAGAATCCGACGTGTTACACATTTGGGCGGGAGACGGGGAATTTTCGCCAACTCGGTTGGCGAAAATATGGTTTTTGGTTTTTTTATTGGTTTTTTGTTTAGGGTTTATTTGATTTTTTTTTTGGTTTTTTGTTTTTGTAGGTTTATTTTCTAGGTATGTTAATAGTAACTCTGTCATACCAACGTTCATATTGTAACGTTCATATTTTAACGTACAAATTTTTACAACGGCTGAATTTTTTTTATTTCTATAAATTCTTTCTGTTATTCATTTCTCACTCAATCCACTTACTCTTTCAAACACAATCTACTTATACTTTCAAACAGAAGCTCAATTACTCTGTATTTAGAAGCTCATTTTCATATGATGGATCAAAGTTTAACAATATTATGTTCGGTTGGAGGTGTGCTTAATGGGTTAGTTTATGAAGGAGGTTTAACTGAAATTTTTTAATTGATCGAAATATTTCGTTTGATAGTTACGTAATCAAATTGTTGAGCAATGTTCTATTGATTATGAATTTATATTGGTTCATGTTTATTTAACTAATTGTATAAAGTTAGTTAGTGAACAAGCATGAAAAATTATTCTAGAAGTTAATGTACAAGCAACGTACATTAATATTTATGTAACTTCACCACCACCTAGAAATAATATTGTAAGTAGTATACGTGCTTCTAATGAAGTTAATACTGCTCCTAGTTCTTCTCATCAAGTTATTTCATTTACTGAACAAGAACATATAGTAGATGGTAATAACGACGATGAAAACAGTGATGATATAATTGAAAATTTAGATGATGAATTTGATGGCAATGTTAATAATGTTAGCATTTCAGGATTAATCATTGGAAGAAAATTTGATAATCGTTCTGAATTTAGATGTTTTATTAGTGATATAGCAATTGCACATAATTTTACTTGTTATGCTACTTTAAACAATGTTAGTGGGATTATATATAAATGTAACGATTTAAGTTGTAATTGGAGAGTATACGCTAAAGCAAGTGGTAAAGATGAAAGTTTTGTTATAACGCTAGAAAACGTACATTTTTGTTTAGGGGGACTTATAACAGGTTCTCATCCATTAGCTACTACTGTATGGGTTAAAAATAAGATTATTGATAGAATTCGAAATAATCAGTCGTATAGTCCATCGCATGTTGTAAATGATATATTTAGAGAACACGGAATATATATTAAATATTGTAAAGCTTGGAAAGCTAGGGAACTTGCTCTATCCGAAATAAATGGTAGTTATATTGATGCATACAATAGCCTTGAAGAGTATGGTTTTAGAATTATTGAGACAAATCCAGGTAGCCAATGTTTTATACAGACTACAGAAGACAATAGATTTAAAAGAATTTTTATTTGCTTTAAGGCATGCATTGATGGATTTTTAAGGGGGTGTTTACCTGTGATTAGTATTGATGCTACTTTTCTTTCTTCTAGATATAAAGGTATTTTATTTATTGCTTGTGCTCATGATCCAAATTATCAATTATATCCAATTGCTTATGTTGTTGCTGAGAGTGAAAATACTGATTCTTGGACTTGTTTTTTAAACGGTTTGAGAACATCTTTTGAAAAATATTTTGATGCATGGAATACAATTTATTTTATATCAGATAAACAAAAAGGATTGATAAGGGCTATGCATGATATATTTCCAGAATCGTCTCATTTTTTTTATTCAACATTTTAAACAAAATTTGAAAAAACTCTTCAAATTTTCACATTTTCAACATAGTTTAAACTATCTTGCTAGATGCTATAATGAAACAGATGCGAACTATTGTTTGAAAAAAATAAAATATGAAAACATAGATGTTTACAACTGGCTCGTTGGAGTGAATGATGAAACTCGTATTTTTTTACACTGGATAACAGCGTATTCTCCTTGTCCCAGATTAGGTATTCACACGTCGAATCTTGCTGAATGCTTCAATAACTGGGTAAAAAAATTATGTGATAAACCAATAACGACACTACTTGCTGGAATTCGAGCCAAAATTATAACACTTCAGGACAAGAACAGGCAAAAAGCTGAAAATCTTCAAACTGATTATTGTCATAAGATGTTACAAACTATGGCTCTTATCATAAAAGAAAAACACCAGCTGCAAACGTTGAATATAGTTAGATATTTGTTTGAAAAACACCGGCTGCATCCACTAAGATTTCTTCCTCACCAATACGATCTAGGTGCATAAAGTTGTAGCGGAGCCACGAAAGCGTCACAAAACTTCTACCATATATGGTAGGCGGCTCCACGCCTAAATACTTCCTTATCACAGTTTTGGCGTAAAATATTTCATCATTTTCAAATATTATAGGTTCACCCATAATAGGTAATCCTAAGATATTTGTCACATCTACTAGCAAAATTGTCATTTATCCGAACGGTAACTGAAAGGTATTTCTTTCTGGCCACCACCGCTGAACTAAACTGAAGATCAAGTCTCGGTCGTGACGTAGAAAATGTATCTGATCAATATGATCAAAACAAAATACGTTCACCATACCATGTTGTTCTTCAGTCAACATCCAGTACCCAACGTCGTCCTCAGAGCAATTAACATCTTGATGGTTGTCATCCACGCTACTGGAGCATATGTGTCGAAGTAGTCGATCCCCTGCTTCCGATAAAATCCTTTGGCCACCAGCCTTATCCTGAACTTGTCAATAGTTCCATCGGCCTTCATCTTCTTCTTGAAGATCCGATTGGTTTAGCTCTTCAAGAAGATCGACCAACACCCAAGTGTTGTTGGAGGTTATTGAGTCATACTCATTATTTATAGCCTCCCTCCAGAAGACAACGTCTGGTCTTCATCGCCTCATCATAGGTAAGAGGGTCTGCTTCCACATGATAGATGACGAAGTCATCTCCGAAGTCCTTCTGTCTCCTCACTCGCATAGTCACCGGTTGTGAGCTCTGGTTCGAACGTTGTCTCTGGAATGACTTCTTAGACTATATCTTCATTGGAAGCATTAGCCTCCTGTGCACTAACACTATTCTCCGAAATGTCGGCGAAAATAATGTTCTTGTGCCTTACAAATTTATCTTCAAAGAATTTTGTGTCGCGAGATTTAGATGATATAATTTGACTTAATATCAAGTAACCTCCGAGCATTACTCTTCCAGCATATCCCAGGAAGATTGTCTTCGTAGTCCTCGTTCCCAGCTTCTGAATCTTCAAGTCTAGAAGCTTCACATACGCCAGACACCCCATCACTCGAATGACATTCAAGTTTGGTCTGACTTTGAACCAGAGTTCATGAGTGACATCGGATGTTGCGTGCAACATTGTCCAGGATGAACGTAGCCATCAACACAGCTTCTCCCCAGAAGCAGTTTAGAAGACCCACAGTTAACAATATTGACTTCATCATCTCTGTCAACGTTTTGTTCTTCCGTTCAACTACTCCATTTGATTGAAGAGAATTCGGGACAATCGTCTCATTGATAATTCCATGTTCTTTGTAGAATGATGTGAATTCAATGGACCTATACTCTCCGCCTCGATCACTTCTGAGTCTCTTGAGTTGTTGTCCTGTTCGACGTTCAGCCTCAGCCCTGAACTCCTTGAACTTCTCGAATTCTTCGTCTTTTGTCTTGAGCAGATAGACGAACGAGTACTTCGAGTATTCGTCGATGAAGGTAATGAAATACTTCATCATGACCTTTGTGGAGAACTGCTTGAAGTCACAAATACCCGAGTGTATCAACTCCAGAAAATATGTATTTCGATTTACCCGTTTGAACGATTTTTTTGTAATCTTTGTCTGCGCACAGACCTCACACTTCTCCACATTCTTACCCCCACATTTCGAGATAAGCCATAGACTAGACATCTTGTGGTACAGAGTACATGTCCTAGTCTTGGTGTCCCTCAACTCTTGTAATAAGACTCAACTCACAAGCAGAAGCTCGAACATCCATCTGATACTAAAGCCTTGTTTCAAAGTATGTCTTCTGCCAAGATATCACCATCTGGCAACCACGGATGTTCACCCTCAACTCTGCAATAGACTTTCTGAGACCAGTTCCTTGGTAATTACTGGTACTTTGCTACACGTACTTCTTTGGTTGTAACTTCTCGAAGTCCAAAACCATTGTCCCAATCCCCATATCCTCTGCTTGATCCTTGTTCGCTATCGAGATCTTCGGCCTTCTTTAGTGATAGGCTTGACCTCGGTGAACTGCTCTTCCTAGAGCTCCCGTAGCTAGATGCACTCGTGTCCATTCACCAGTCAGCAACCACACCAGATGACTTAACATGCGCAATCATAGCAACCAAGTTAAGTAACCAAAGTAACCAAGTCAAGCTTTTACCATGCTATTTTGGTTTGAAATTGGATCTGCAGTCCTCATTCTCATGGTCCTTCATGCTTGAAGAGACATGCACCAAGGTGCTCATAGCCCATGCGCATAACCTGGTCGCGCATAGACCTTGCTTAGAGCTAGCCACATAGACTATTCCATGCGCCATGTCCTGCCATGCACCGAAAGAATGCCATGCTCAGTGACTACACTGCACCGAGCCCGCCATGCTCAGTGACTACACTGCACCGAGCCCGCCATGCTCAGCGAGTATCCTGCGTCGAGACTGCTTATGTGCCGAGTTCTTCCTGTTCTAATTGTTGCCATGCGTAGATGCATAGTGCCAGTCTCTCTTACGCAACCGCAGTAGACTTCTCCATGCAACTTCTAGCTTCAAACATCTCCATGCGCCAACTTGCATCAGATGTCGACTTCCTTTCTCTTGGAATGTGCGTCTCCAGTGACGCCAGATCAAGATCACTCCCTTCCGCAGGAATGGTAGATCTTGGATCTCTCTACCCACGTCCAACATTTGACAGAGGACTCATTCGGTCCTTCCTCATCCAAATGATTGAAGTGTAACCCGTCAATCTTCTCAAATTTGTAAAAACTTGTGTCGAAAAAACTTCTACGATTGTTCATCTTACTCGGATCTTGCTTTGAGATTGTTAGTCCTGAGGCTTAATCAAAGATGGTAGAACAAGAAGTTGAAGTCGAGATCAGAAATTCACACAAAAGTTTTCTATCTAATATACCTCAATCCAACGAAGAACTATATAATTATATAATATAGTAGCTAATTATAATTCATTCTGAATCACAAAATTCAAGAACCAAAAACACGTTCTTCTTTGCAAACGCAATTGCAATTGGGACAGAACATTTACAACTAGAAGAAGAGAGAAATATAGAATAAAAATTATTCTTGCTGGGATGGTGAAGACCACCAATGTTCAAAGCAAGATTGGTCATCTATCGACGATATGCTCCCAAGAGCCAGCAAGTTCACAAGAGAACTTCTGGAACACTCGTAGTCACCTATTTTTGTTACTCGAACACTCCTTTGGACTCATCTTTCTCAATTTTTAGGTGTGTTTCAAAAAGAGGCTAGAGGGTTCTTTATATATGGAAGGATGGAAACTCATCCTCCTATTCTTTCCGATGTGAGACTAAAAAACCAATATACAAAATTGACATCCCACAATCGCAGCCCAATGCATAGCCCGCTCAACGCCTGTTCAGCGCACGTTCATACAACACACGCATAAAACAAGCGCAACAAAAACACAAAAGCGCAAAAACAAATAAAGCGCCACTTTGCGCCCTTGAGCCCGGGTCCGAGTCCGAGTTTTGGGGCTTAGCTCCTATGGAATAAATTTCAAGAGCACGACAAAAAACATAAAAACTTTTATTGGGAAATTATATTTTTTCCTCCTAATAAAATACCCCCACATGACACCCATATGTCCCACCACACCCCCATGTGCACACCTCAACTCATACGAAATATTATATTAAGATACACACTTGGTGGTGTAGCCAATATGGAACTATTTTTCTTAGTCAAAAGGAAACAACACCAACAATAACATCACAACTAAACAATGTATTATAGATATTTGGCAACCAACCATCCTAATTACATTAATTCCAAACAGTGAATTTTTAAATCCCAATATAACCATATATCATATTAACTACACAACTTACAATAACAAAAGTTACATGTAACAAATATTTCTATTTACACGAAACAGACCCAATATGTGATTATTATATTAATAAAAATACTTCTCCAACAATGTCAAATTGTACAATATCTATACCTATATAATATCCCAGACCAAAAGGTCTAATCAATTCTTAATTCTTACATGCAAATATAAATTAAATTTTCTGGACACTCAATTATGTTAAAGAGTATTTTAGCCTTGATCTCTAGAAAGATAGTCCGCATCGCCTAGAACCCAAAGTATGTATTTCAATATAAGACTATGCTTTATATTGAAATGTGCACATGTGATATAGTAGTCCATGTGGTTGAGATGGTAAAATATTTTTCTAGAGGTTCAAATCCTCATGGAAACATTTACGTTTTTTTTGTTACGAAGGACGCAAAGTAGCGTTTGATGACGCATTTCACACTAGACGTGAGTTGTCGCTTTTGTGTGTGGGGCTGTGCGAGACTGTTCGGTCTACAACCGTCCACTTAATGAGCAGTTAACTCCGAATTAACTGTCAATTACGGGGTAGTGGGCTGCTCAAGGGGTTGTCTTTCTCTATATATATATATTCGTGTGTTCTTCGTTTTTGATATAGAGAACAACATAATATACATAGTGCGTGAGATAACTGCTAAAGCAGAGTTGGAGCAACCAAGTTCTATCCGTTCAAGGAGTCGGAGTGCTGTCCGAGAAGTTCGTGACTCTGAACTTACTGATTCCCGGGAGCCATATCGACGAATAAGGTCAAATATTACCTTGAACAACGGTAATTTTGATCACCCCAACAAGAGTTCTTCAATTATGTTTTCTTTCTATTGTAGCAACTTTGTTGCATTTCTTTTTGTCTCATTCAAGTCTTTCATTTTCTGATTTTGTAAGAGTCATTGTAGGTTGTTGTAATTTTCGGTTTCTCACGTACGAAGTACATTAATTGTAATAGCAGGAACAACAAACTCTTAGTTCAATAAGATCTTGTGATCTATACAGGCTCCTCTCCCACAAATCTCAGCACCTCCAAATCCATCAACCTGTAAATCTCGTGTTAATGGTCTTCTTTCAATTTTGGATCACAAGAGTTCGACAATAATTTCACCACATTGACCAAGTTCAAAGTTTTCTGGACATTGAAATGGTTCAAAAGTAACCAATCTGCAAATACGAAACCTGGGAAGTATTTTTTCCCAAACAGCTAATCAGTTGAACCTGGACTTTTTTTCCTTAAAAATCTAAATCCATCAACTCAAAGTACGTACCTGTAGCCCTAGCATGAAGGTTCACAAGAAATTTCACAATGAAAAATTCATAGATGTAATCCTGGCATCAAGTAATGATGAACCACAATCTGCAATTCTTTCCACTTCTTTAATTCAAGCCTATCAAAATAACCAAATGTTAAAGATGTGCGTGGGAAAAACTAAAATTCACTACATTGTGGGGACCAGAAGACCATCAATAATTGCAATGGTCTTAGTAGCCAACGAAGGTTCTAATGAACCTTTGGTGTGGGCAATTTTAGTATTATCCAGTATACATTTATGATGGCAGCATAAATTCACCTGCTTCGGTTGGCACTACTCCAGCAACGTCACTTGTGGTTGTCATCACATCCTCCCTGGAGATCACAACAACACAACCCCTTTTTTGCCATGCACAAATCCAACGAGTACATTCTAACAAACTATGTACTATATATATATATATATATATATATATATATATATATATATATATATTAGAATTAAGAGAAGAAACAGACGGAGATTTAAAAACCCTGAAAATAAGAAGTAAAGATCTCCAGCTAAGAACAGTGTCGTTTTCCACTAATGGTTATGATAAACAATGTGTTTATTACATGGCATATTAACAAAGGTAAATCTCTTCAATGTTACATCTAAGGTGGTATAGACCTATGGCGCTGAGAGAGAGAGAGAGAGAGAGAGAGAGAGAGAGAGAGAGAGAGAGATCATCTATTGCTTTCGCTTCCAGGCAGAAATGAAAAAGGGGAAACAATTCTAAATATCTCAAAATGGCACATAGAAGCTAGAAAACAAAGAAGATAACAGCAGGAAGAACATGATATGCCATGGGCACTGGGAACTGTTTTCTTACATATCGTGACCTTTTGAAAATTCTGAGATTTTGCATGCCATGCAACATCTGCCAACATTAACAGAATAACAGCATAATATATCTATCAGATCTTTGAAGAGAACTCTTCCTCGTGGAAACTAATAGCATTTTTATACTTAATGTGTAAACGTGATTTAAAGTTGCAGACTTTGTGGGAAATGGTAACTTACATAATATGTTCTAAAATAATATAATAAATTTCGTAACACAACATATTTTTCATTTGTCGATGACGGTGGACCTGAAGATAAACGTGTTGTGAAATCATAAAGTAAAATTAAGTAGAAAATAAAATCCAAATTAAAACATCAAACATCTGTATTCCAAGAAGCCATTGTATTTAATATGACTTCTACACCATCTTCCTCGGGATAACTCTAAAGCCAACTTAGCACCATAAAAGCAAAGAGTATCGATGAAGTTGCAAATAATCCCAATTCATGAAACACCAGCAAAACACTACTACGTTATTATGAATAGGAGAAAATAACTGGGTAGAAAAAAAAAATAGAACATGGCTGCAGCTGATCTAGGGCGTGAGAGATTTGAGAAAAAAAAAGTGAGAAAGAGAGGCTCAGATACACATTTCATCCATCAAACCCAACAAATGGCTGCAGCTGATCTAGGGCACCGTCATAGATAGATAGATAGATAGATAGATAGATAGAGAGTATATATATATATAGAGAGAGAGAGAGAGAGACAGAGAGGGGGGGGGGGGGGGGGGGGAATGGGAGGCAGAGATTGTATTGCGTCCATCATAACATGAGAGATAATCACCATTCATCATTCTCCCTTGCCAGTAAATGGCTATTTAGTGAAGCTACCTCGCCATTGTGAGGGGGAAGAGAAGATAAATTAGGAACACGGTTATGGTTTATTGTTATCATCATGGCCTCTTGTATGCAGAGAGAGAAAACAAGGAGAATATGTGCCAAAGCAAGCAGATTTCTTCATATCATTTTCACTCTCTTCTGGACCAATGGGACCCGAACTGGACCAGGCCAATTGCCACCCCTAATCCAAAGGTTCATCATAGGATTTGCACCTACGTTGCACGGACATGAATATGAAAGACATCAAAAGGGCATAACAACACAAGAAATTTTGGTGTATCCAATGCATTTTGGATATATGTATCGTGTCCAATACGTACGAACACAGACACCATCAATATATACTAAATGTATTAGTACATAAACAAAGTTGATATGTCATCTTCCACTAAGAGGTCAAACCAATATAGACTATTAAATTGATGGAAATAAGGAAGATACAAGTAGTTCATAAAGAAAATTGTTATATAAGAAATTTTGTAATATAGCATGTCATGTGACACAAGCTAAAGTTAAAGAGTGTGTCTACAATATTAAGAAACTGCTAGCCTGGCAATAGAGAAGAATAAACCTAGGAAGGATACGATTTATTAATTTACCCTATATATATACTGTACTATGTATCAATACGTCAGCAAAGTTGATAGGTCCTCTATGTTGCAAGGGACATGGAAAAATGATGTTTACAGCCTGTCTATACTCATGCAACATAGGTAAGTACATTTGTATCTATTTGAAAATGTTTGTATCCCATATCTGTATCGTGTATGTATCAAAAAAGTGATGGGTGGTACACAATCATTGGTAAAGTTACATATATCAAACTAAGATCACTGCATATAAATTATGTATTCCTAGAAATGAGACTGATAAATTAGTCATCAATTCTATAAAAAAATCTTGTAGAAACACTTAAAGACAACAAAAACAGAAAATTACTAATATTGAATGAGAATTATTTGAATCAGTTCGAATTGTCCAGCCATCTGTTTTAAGCAGTGAGCAAATATGAATAAAATGGTAAAATAAGTTTTGGGAAAATCAAAAGAAAGGAAGGGGGAGAGAGAGAGAGAGAGAGAGAGAGAGAGAGAGAGAGAGGCTCAGACTCGATTTTTGATCAATCACAACGATTGACGAATGGCAGCAGGGGATCTGCCTCGCCATCCTACGTGTATGGATCCACACAATACCAAATAACAAGATTTGGGGACTTATATAAGAGCAGAGTAGATTTGAGGGGACTTCTACGCAAAAGACCCCATACTAAATTGATGGAAACGATTGAATTTCCACGTAGCAGATGCTCAAGAATTTAGATCTACCATGATGATCACACGAATGGCTGCAGAAATCCGCCTCGCCATTGCCAAATGTAGAGATTCATACAATACTGAGTTCCGATCATCATTATAATTCAAATAGCGAGGAGGAGGAGGAGGAGGAGGAGGAGGAGGAGGAGAAAGAGAGAATCATAATTATGGGGAGCTGATCCCCAAAATTGTGCTTTCCATACCAAATGGGGTCGTCATCATTGCCTCTTATACAAACAGAGAGGACAGAGAAGTTTATTTCCTTAGGACCTGTTTGAAAGTGAAAAGTGTAAAACCAGCACAAAATCAATTGAACTTTGACCAAAGTTGAAATACAAAAAACCGTCTGGTCAATTAATGAAAGTGCTTGGTACACAAAGAAATTGGTTCATGGATGTCCAAATTAAGCTCCAAAATCATAGAAAGTTCCACATTCTCTTTTAAAATTTGTGTACGATCGGAAAAATGTTTTTTGACAGAAATTTAAAAGTCCACTTTAGGTTGCATTTCTGCTTTCAATCACTTTTAGTGATTACTGCTGAATGTGGGCTACAAAGTTCATTCATTTTCAGTGGGCACTTCCATTTTATATTCGTCTCCGGTTCTAAGTTTGTTTCCTTGATGAACTACTCTTATCACCCTAATAACAAAGAAAACAGTTCTTTGAGAAAATAATTTGAAAGTGATAAAGTAAAATAAACTGTGAATACAGAATGGATCTTACCAAATAGAACTGGTGATCGAATTGCTAATCCATGGAATTGCTCAGCTATATGCTTCTGTAGTGGATAAATATGACTTAAATTGAAAAATAAAATTGGGTGAAAACAGAAGAATTCTAAGATGATGAAAAAGAAAACATTGTATTATCTTCTAAAATAAAAGTGTTATGGAATCATTAAAATAAAATGAAGTAGAAAATAAAATAACACATTGAACTTCTGTATTCCTAGAAACCATTGGATAATATATCACTCCTACGCGATCTTCCTCGCAACTGCTCTAAAGCCAACTGAGTACCATAAAAGTAAAGAGTAACAAATAATGGCTCAAATGATCTTAATGTGCATATCATAATCAAACACCAGCAAATATAAAAATCGTCTTTAAGTGATCCCCTGTGGATGAAAATGTACAGGTCACACAGATCAGGAAAATAATAAAAGAAAACAACAAATATATATTATTATTAAAATGAGGAGGCAAGAAATTTTTGGTGAAAAAGAAGACATGAGAGGGAGTGAGAGATTTGAGAAAAAAATAAAACCAAGCGGGAGTAAGAGAGGCTCAGATACAAATTTGAATCATTTCAACAAGTGGCTGCAGCTGATCTGCCAACATGGTTGTGTGTGTGTGTAGAGAGAGAGAGAGAGAGAGAGAGAGAGAGAGACGGAGGCAGAGATTCGCATAGTGTGTCCATCATAATGTGGGAGATAATCCTCGTTCACTGCTCTCCACTGCTAGTGAATGGCTACACTGAAGCTACCTTGCCATCGTGAGAGGGAAGACCCGAAATAGAAGGCAAAGAATAAATTAGGAATTGTATTATGGTTTACCCATTATCTGAACAGAACTATAATGAGATTCACATCATTGCCTCATTTACACAGAAAGTAAAACAAGAAGAGGACCTGGAGAATCAGTGCCAAAGCAAACGCTAATTCTTTTTTATCACGTTTCACCCTCTTCCAGACCAATGGAGGCAATCGTCAAGGTTCGACATAGAGGATCTGCACCTACGTTGCACAGACACGAATATGACAAGTGAAAGTACAGATTCAGGGACACAGCCGAAATTTTGGTGTGCCCCAATGCATTAAGGATGTGTATCATGTCAGATATGTTTCTGATACGACGAGACACGGAAATACCACCAAAATATGGAATATTTCTGCTCCCTAGATCTGCACTGTCTGATTTCATTAAGTTGTCTAAATCTTGGTGTCTCGGTGCTTTATGGAGTCTGTCCTGTCCAATATGTGTCCAACACGACACGGACATACCAACATTTTGACTATCCGTGCTACCTATATACGAACTCTCTCATTTCATTAGCACTGTCTATATATAGAAAGAAAAAAAAGATTGTGCACATGCTCCAACCAGATACTTATTTAGATTAAGGAGGTCTCGGGAGTGTTTGATTGCCTGTAACTAATGTTATGGACTCATATTTCATTAACACTGTTTTTATATAGAAAAAAAAGTTCATGCAGATGCTCCCACCAGATATTTATTCAGATTAAGCAGGTCCTAGGAGTGTTTGGTTGCCTGTAAGTAGTGTTGCACATTAAGATTCTCTAGTATGAAAGAATTATGCACATTCTTAATACAGTAGAACTCCTACAACATAGATATTGGTGGCATGATATTTGGTATACCACATGATCAAAGTGCTTAACAGTCACAATATTAAATTAGGCAGATAAACAAAGTAAAAATAAACACACGTTAAATGAAACAGCAAACTCTTACCAATTCTAGAGTATAATGATTACCAACTCCAGATATTTCTCTCGGCATTTCTGAAGAAAAAGTTACAACCATAAAAATATAAGTTTTCCTTTTAAAAACAATTTACCCGTTATAATCAATAGCAGCTGTTGGGTGGAATATTCTGTGTTAAAACTATACACCATTGGACATAGCCTAGTCATGTGGTTTAGTAGTACATATGTATGAATATAGGGCAAATAGAGATTTGGAAAGGTACAAAGAAAAAAGGAACGACAACATTGATTTGGGGAAACAAAACAAAAAATAGGAAAAGTAAAAAAGAATGAGAGGCTCAGATTGAACTTTTGAATAATCATGAGAATGAGATAATAGCCACAGTTTATATAGCCTCGTCATAGCTTGAGGTAGATATTCACATTATAGTGAGCTCCGAACTTTATCATCATGGTGTCATTTACTGATGTATGAAATTATGAAGAACAATAATAATAAAGATAAGAAGAAGAAGAAGAATCTATGTTACAGGGACACGGATATGACACTTTAAGGACACGGCGGCATGGACACTGCACCTATTTTGGTGTGTCCTTTTGGTGTGTCCTAGTGTATTTTGGAGTTTCTGGGTTGTGTCCTATACATTTCTGATACGTGTTCAACACGACACAGCCCTAATACTTGGGGTGTCCGTGCTTCATAGATAAGATACACTTTGATCCATCACAATGCGGAGTTGGCCCCATTCATACTTTCCTACTACCAAAATTGCTGCAGATGCAGTGCCACCTCGCCATTGAAAGATATAATAGAAGATGGACAATATAAAAACGTTTATCCATTATACTGAAAGGGACACTGTAGATCATCATCATGGCCTCATTTTTGCATAGAGAAAAAAAATGAGATGATAAGAAGAGAGAATGGAAAGGAGAAGATCAGCAAATGACAGAAACAAACAAGCCCTCATTTTAGAAAGCCAGAAAAATAAGCTGGCTTAGTGTCCGTTTCAGATTTCCATTTGAACAACCGACCTTACAGAACGGGGATAACAAAATTTTGGCATTAACGATTTGATTTTGTAAACACGAGCCTTTCTTTTCCTTTCCTGAAAGGAGGAAAATCTTGGTTTAGTTTTGCCAAAACCGAACCAAAATGGAATCCAATGTCCAACAAATTAGCATGGAAACTAGGTCCCAAACGGGGTCATATAAAATTTTCCCAAACCCAGCCTCAAAAATATAGGTGATAGGTCACAAGGGATAGATGCCAGTTTGTCAGCTCGCAATATGTAGCGTGTATCGATTTGCTTTTCTATCGTATCATGTATCGTATGATGCACTAACTCTACAAGTTTAAGTCTATACTCTTAAATCCATATAGGAACATAATTCAACATAATTTTCTTATTTTTTCATCTTTACAGGTCTATCTAGTTCAAGAATCCATATTCTTAAGAAAGCATTACATGAAAGTATAAAACCGATACTACCGATCAGCACATATGTATCGTATGGGATCAACCATCCGATATGTACCGAATTAGTAGTATATAGTATGAGATCGTAATATATGTATCATGTACCGTAAGATAGTGACAACATAGGATAGAAGAGAATTATGTCGCAATCTAGGTTGTTTTGTGCGCTAGGCGAGGCACCGCCCAGAAACTTGGGTACATCATTGTTGCACATAAAGATATTTGACCCTAATAAACCGCATGGGCGCGCCTAGGCGATCATTGCCACAGCCATGAAAAAATTACCCAGGTCGAGACGAAGGTTTTCTAGCTGCACGCCTAGGCGTCGCCTGTGACAACATAGGTCGCAATGAAGCAATTAGATGCCACACAGCAACTTAAATTCTAATTCCAAGGCAAACATGAATGGCACCAAATTCCAACCGAATATACATGTGGCACTATCAGTTTGCAACCTAACCAGCTCTCTTCTTTGAACCACCTCTCTTTTTTGGAACTTTCCCATTCTCCATAGTCGACCAAATTCTGATGGAAGAAGACTTGGATGATAAAGTTGATGATCATCTAATGGATGCAACAGATCTGCCTCGTCATCACTAAAAGTAGAGACTTGCCCATGGTTAACATTAGATCTCATTTATAGCTATATACTAGTATTGAGCGGAAAGAAAAAAATAGAAAGAATCGAGTTTTCCTGCGCCAACAAGTGTGGTTATCCATATAAACACCATATTGCCACTTTAACCTCATATGTGAACAGCCAGCCTTTTACACCGCAATGTGTAAATTCCCATTCTCCATTGTCACCTGTTGCCGAACAGCTGCAGCATAGTCACGTCGCCATTGGTAAATTGAACAATACAGAGAGAACTGCAAACGAACAGAGCAGCATGCCTACTTGACTCGATAAAAGCTCGCCTCGGGTTCATTAACAAGTCAAGCTTGAACATAGAAATGAGTCCTATAGAGAAGAATACAAGGATTAGTTTTGGGTTATCCGTTATAACTGATAGGGACATTTTGAGATTATTATCATTGCAGCTTTTAGACAGAAAAAAAAATATGGAAAGCAGAAGAGAGAAATAAGTAAAGGTGACAACCACCGAAAACTTCCATCAGCTCTCACCCTCTCCAATGACAGGAACCATATAGGGTTAGCCATACCACTATTTATAGTATTTGATTTCACGTCAACCAAGCATTCATTGGAAACTAATTTATGGTTTCACAAAAGGCTGTCTATATATAGAGTAATGAATGGAGTCGATGCTCCCATCATCTATTTATGGTAGTAAATTAGTAGTAATAATAATAACAATGATTCTTATTATCATCATCATTAATATTGTTTCATAAAGGTACTACCTTTGAGAAACATAACAATATGCTTTGGTACATACACCTTTTAGAGAAATAAACATAAAAATTGTGTATTAATTCAAATTGGAACTTTCAGCAAAGTGCAAATTACAATTAGAGTAAAAATATTGGAAACTACAAAAATTAATATATATATATATATATATATATATATATATATATATATATATATATATATATATATATATATTAATTTACTTTGAGAAAGAGGATCACAAAGCCATCCCATGAATATTGAAATCCAATATAAGTTGTCATCAGATACTATTATTAAAATGATTTCAAAAACAAATCTGATAGTAATATTCACTGATTATAATGAAGCGAGCATATAGTACTTGAATGGTAAACATGACATTCTCAATTGGAGGTTGTGCAAGGAATTACTAAATATATCAGCAACTTAGGAAGTTGATATGTCATCTTTTTCTTTCTCTAAGAGGTCAAACAAGAATACAAAATATAAAATCAACGGAAACACAAAGCTTGAAGCTACAAGCAATCAACAAAAGACAATTGCTAAATAACAAAATGTATAACATAGCATAACATGTGACACGTCCAATATTACAGACTGTTTATAAGGCACTTCATTTGCTGAGTAGCATGATCAAAGTTTTCGCCGATCATAGAAAAATATCAAGCAGAAGAACAACATCAACATGCAGCTAAAATCAAGATCAAGCTGTTCACCCAATTAAACCAGTAATTTTCCATTATATAGGTCAAATTTCAGAAAATATCAGCATATACAGGGCAATATAGTGTAATTTTGGTGGGTACACAATCTGTGGCAAATAAAAATCTAGTGTTAACATAAACAGCGCAATCCTAGAAATGAAAAACCATGATATTAGGTGACCACCTCTTAAAAATGAATGACTATTCCAAAGAGAAATATAGCCTCCATTTTTTAACAATGATGTTTCATCTTTTCATTTCTTCTTTCCAAACCCTAGTTTCAAAACTCCAACTCTAAAATAAGGGGAAACGTTGAGGAACCCAAACTAGTCCTTAGAAAAGAGAGCATCGTTTTGATCGACGAATGGCTGCAGGGAATCTGCCTCACCATCCCTATTGGTAGAGAGTTTCACAGTACTTTCACCACAATGGTGAGTTCTGATCATCATCAACTATGTAGCACAGGCACAGATACAACATGATACGGTAAGGACATGGTCACACGGACATGGCACCTATTTAGGTGTGTCCTAGTGTATTTTGGAGTGTCCGTGGAATGTCCAATATGTGTCCCACATGACATGGCCAAATTTTTTGGGATCTCCGTGCTTCGTATATCGTCAATGTGATCCCACGTATGAATATAATGTGGGGATATTGGCATTAGGGGATCCAAATCCCCATTATGCTCTTCTCCCCTGCTACCGAAATGGCTGCAGCAGAGCCACCGAGCGAGAAGACGAAAGAGAACAACAAAAGAGTAGCTATACAAAAATAGCACGTAGCAACCTGTAAACACGCAAAATTGAACGTATTTAAGTGCGAACTAAGCTACGGATACCTATCATGGGGGACTTTTGTATAAATAGAGTAGATTTCAAGGAGTTGTATACAAAAAGAACGCATGCACAGATTCCCTCTCTTCCTCTCCTCCGTGTTAGCGAAATGGCTGCTGCAGAGCCACCACACCATTCGAAGAGGGAAGAAAATGTAGAGAGGAAAATAAAACCCTAACCCTAATTTTTAGGGTTTGTCCATCGTACTGCTAAGGATCATGATCAAGATTGTGAACAGAAAGTGAACGGAAATTAGACAATACCCCTCCAGAAGATGATAATGATTATGAGCACAATGAAGAAGAAGAGAGCATAGATGTGTGGGAAAAAAAGTTTGCTCTGGAGAAACAAAAGGCAAATTATAAGGGCACTACTATTATTACTTTTAGCCCAGGATTGGAGCTAGCTCACTAATGAGCAAGTTTACTCACACTAGCCCATTAGTTTACTCACACTAGCCCTCACACTAGCCCATTAGTTTATCCATACTAGCCCACTTTGAAACCCTTCTCCCAAACACTCTCAAACCCTCCCCACCCCACCGGAGCCCTCCCCCCTCCCTCCGGCCGTTCTCCGAGACTTCGTCCTCCTCCTCCTTGTCGATGGCTCCCAAAGTCTCGAAAGAATCAAGGTACAAATCATCATTCTCCTTGTTCTATTGCATTTACAAAATTTTTCCAAAATTTTAAAAAATCCTATTGCATTTCGAAAAATTTGAATGGTTTTCTTTCCATTCTTCAAATGAGGGCATACAAGTCCTGAATGTAGTTTAGGATGTAGTTTAGATGTTTACTTGGTTGATCGAACACGATTTTAGGGCATACAATGTCGACAATCGTCGACATTGTCGAGCAGTATCGGGCGGGACTGTAGAATTTTCTACAGTCCCATATAGATTTAGGACTGCAGAGTTAGCTACAGTCCTATATAAATTAAGGCCTGTAGAAATTTACAGTCCTTAATTTATAAAGGACTGTAGAAATTCCAATAGTCCTAAAAAAAATTATTTGTAAATGTTTATTAAAAAAAAAAATTCTCATAAACAGGCAAGGAAAATGAAGAACTTGGGAAGAAGTCTTGTAAGTTGGCAGGGTTCGAATTATATGGCAATTAATGACGAACTCCAACAAATTGACAACGCTGAAGAATTTCCTTTCTTGGAAAATAGAGAGCAACATACAAAGAAGCGGCATGAAGTTTATGTCTCGTTTGAAGAATTGTAAAACTTTCAATGAATATGACTTTTGAGAATTGTAAAAGTTTAAACTATGAGTTTGAGTTGTAAAACTTTGAATTAATTTGCTACTATTGACACTTTGAATGAATTTGCTTCAATTGCTATAATTTAAAATTTTGCTACAATTGCTACATACATACAATTTGTGTTCAAATTTTGCTACATACATACAGTTGTAATTTCTTTATACAGTGGAGCTAATTTTACTTATAACTGTGTATACAGACAGTGGATAAAGTTTAGGACTGTCAACAATTTGACAGTCCTACTTTTTTCCAGGACTGTAAAAATGTTAACGGTCCTAAACTTTACCCACTGTCTATGGGCAGTTATATGTAAGTTTAGGACTGTCAACATGTTGACAGTCCTAGTATATACTAGGACTGTCAACATTTTGACAGTCCTAAACTTTACCCACTGTCTATTTGGCTTATACGCCAACCATCTTTACGCCAACATAGTGACAGTGGGTAAAGTTTAGGACTGTCAAAATGTTGACAGTCCCATTATATACTAGGACTGTCAAAATTATTTTGACAGTCCTAACATTTCTATTCTGTTAATTTATTTTGTTAATTGGTGGGAGAGCCAATTTATTTTGTTAATTTTATGTTTTATTTAAGAAAATATATTTTAACGAAATAAAATTAAAATAAATTAACAGTAAATTTACTGTATCGAAATTTCAAAATAAAATTTTTTAAAATAAAGTAACTCAGTTGTCGATATGTTTCAAAATTTTAAAATATTCCAAATTTTTATCCTTAAAATTTGTTAAAGTATTCTGTTTTTTAAAATAGTAAATTTATTATTGGTACATTAAATATTTTGAAAAAAAAAGTTACAAAAAGTAAAATTTGGAGGTCGAAACATCATTTTTTTGCGATTATAAAAAATTGGGAAGTCCGTCAAACGGTAAAATAGTTTATCCCGAAGTACTTTTCCATACGGTCATTTTGGCACAAACTGGAGCTTGTTTCGATCTCCCAGTCAAAAGTTATGATACTTTAAAGTTTTATATTTTATATTTTGCCTGTAATATGTACGTCTTATTTCGGATGAAAATTCTCTCAACACGAATTGTGTTACTCTCGTCGAAAACATACAAATCGACCTATTGTGTGACGAAAAACGATTTGAAAACAAATAGTTATGGCCGTTCGAAGTCTGATCGACGGCAGACGTAATATTCGTACGGTCGTTTTTTTTTTGTTCAATGATAACATATTTTATTTTGGATGTTAAACTAAATAAAAAAAATCAAAATCAAAAACTAACTAAGTAGAAAAAAAAAATTCCTGACAATTAAAATGAGGACTGTCAAAATTTTGACAGTCCTCATTGTTTTTGGGACTGTCAAAATCCTGACAGTCCTAGTTTTATATAAAATTTTCAGTGGGTTCAAATTAGGACTGTCAAAATTTTGACAGTCCACTTAGGTTGTGGGACTGTCAAAATTATGACAGTCATAACAATTTGTAGGACTGTCAAAATTTTGACAATCCTTCAAAGTGGTAGAACTGTCAAAATTTTGACAGTCCTGATTATAACAGTCCCGAGTTTGGGAGTGACAAACATGTAATTATCAATGATAAATATTTGGGCTATCCCCAAGTAACTTTTAGGATGACAAACTTATAATTTTTTATAAATTTTTAATGGGCTAGCCCGAGTAAAATGTGTAGTGTCCTTATAATTTGCCAAAAAATATTACATGACAATATTTAATTGCTCGGTGAACATGCACACTTGTTTTGGTGGGGTGAGAAAAATGGACTCAAACCCAAATTCCACAGCCCAAATACAGCTAGCCAAACAGGCCCGGTCTTTGGATCTTAAATCTAAATTCTCTTCAACTGGAGTTTGGACTCGTGATCAAAGAGGGGAGAGGGAGAGAGGGAGAGAGGGATGTCGGTGACTGAGGATGGGAGGAACGTGGTGGACACGGGGAAGGCGGACCGGTCGGTATGGCTGATGAAGTGTCCGCCGGTCGTGTCTAAGTCGTGGCAGTCCGCCGCCGCCAAGTCCGCCGCTGCCAAGTCCGCCGCCTCCGCCTCAGCCGGCGACCCCAACGCCCTCCACCCTGTCGTCTCCAAAGTCGTCCTCTCCCTCGACCTCCTCAACAACGACGAGTCCTCCTCCCTCCAGGCAAAAACCCTAACCCTAGCCCGAACCCAATTTTTGTTAGGGTTTTCGATCTCAACGTTAATAATTGGTTCCGATCGGCATTTCCAATGATATCGTTCATTACGGTTTAGGAAGTACGGACACTCCAAAAATCGGTGCCATGTTATATCGGACACTACACAGACACGCCAAAATACACCAGAACACTAAAAAACCGTTGGAATTGTGTAAATTAGTGTCCCTGATTGCATATTTTGAACCTAACAACGATCAAATTGTAGCTATTGCAACTCTCATCATGAAAACATGTGCAAGAAAAATAATAGATTAGCCATTTAAGTTGTCAAAAGGAATGCCTTATACTGATATTGGTAATTTAATTTAACTCTCTCTGATGTAGATGGGTCACCCCATTTACAAATTGGTTAAACTATTTATGATGTTTTCTAATATGAGCTATGTTAACATGTATCCTAAGGACCGTGGCCAGTCTAAGACATTTGAAGGCCCATGACAAGAATCTAAAATTTGTCCTCAATTCACACATCTAATAATTTCTTTATAAATTGATTATTTTACTTTTATACTTTTGAGGCCTCCTTAAAACCTTGTCGGAAAAAAATCTATTGGGACAAAAAACCCAAACAAAGGAAAAAGTGTACCCATGTCCAAAATGTTACATTCGATTCAACAAGAAGAAAAATGAATCCTATATTTCTAACTTGTACAATGGATGATTATATTTAAATTCCTGACTAGTAGACTACAAGCTTCTATTTAGTACAAAATTATTAATATGATTATCACGAGCATGTAGTCTTCACCAATGCACAGATCTAACAAGGCTATTTACGATCTTGACAAAAAGTTGCTTCACCATTTAAAGAACCTAAATTGACATCAAACTTACATGCTCCTACAAAAATACAAAATAACAATGAAATCATAGTCACATAATTTACTACTTTAAATGTCTTCTTATTGCACTTTTAGAAGCAAAATCATCAATTATATACTTATATTCAATATTTTTCAGCATATCCTTTTCAATATATAATATTGCTAAATCATTTAGCCTATTTTGAGTCATGGTGGTCCGCAAGTAAGATTTTAACAATTTTAATTTGGAAAAATTTCTCTGTGGGCGCTAGTCACAGGTAGTCAATAATATCCTATAAGCAACTATTACATTTTGAAACATATTTATTGTTTTTATCAACTCTGTAAGTTTAATGATTGTCCATGGTGTATCAGTTTTATATTCTTCTGTTGGTATCATTACTTGCACTATCTATAATTCTAAATATAAGTCCCTCACATCAACATCTGAAACACTTGTCAATTTTTTTTTCCAAGATTCACACTAAAACTTTTCAATTCACTATCATCCAATAAATCAACTTTCTAGCATCAAATAAGAATCCAAAAATGGATTCAAAATTATGCATCTGTCCAATCCTATCCCTTCAATTCATTAAGAGCAATATCCACTACAAAAAAAAATAGTCAAAGTTCTAAGACACTCTTCAACTAATTGCTCTTCCCTATCAGTATTAGGAATTTCATCAAAATGTCTTTTCCTACAAGTTCTCTGTTTGGTTGGAAATACACGCTCAATTCCATTATCTTAAAAAATTGTTTAGCATCATTCATGGCAGAAGTAAAGCTATTTTCTCTGCTATTTTCGAAAAACAAAACAAGACCTTCCAATTGTTTTACAGCAACACGCATATTTTTATATTATAAAGTTTTACTATTTATGTTAATCTTGTTCAAAATATCATGCCAAATAACCAAATATAATATAAGTTTAAAACTTTGAAAGCTCTTCTTGTGCCAAAAGTTTAACATTTCTTCCCAATTTTGAGTTACTAATTTTTGCTAGTTTAAATAAAGCTTCTCGGATTAGTTTGAGATTTTATGGCTTTAATACTTCCGATATGACTTTCTAAAGTGTAGTCGACAATGATTTCAAAATTAAACCATCTACATAATCAAGTAAAACATTCTAGCGATATGTTGAATCAGAGAACACTATATACGTGCATTGACATGCTCCAAAAAAAGATTTGGCTTTAACACAATAATTTGACATATCACAAAGAATTAACTTAAGACAATGAAAACCACATGGCACGTAAAATGCTCTAGGATTTATGTCAAGTAATATTTTTTGAACACCTAAATCTTTTTCTTTCATATTAGATCCATTATTATACCCTTGCCCCCTCACGTCATCAATATTAAAATTAAGAGATTTTAATATAGCTTGCAGTTCATTAATTTTTTTTTCTCCAGTTGTGTCTTTCACATTTAAAAACTCTAAAAAATATTCTTCAATTGTTTTTGGAGAACTTGAGATATCTACAAATCTTATTATCAAAGTAATTTGTTCTTTGTGACTTGCATCGGGAGTACAATCAAAGATCACTGAAAAATATTTTGCGTCTTTAATTTTTTTAATAATTGCTTTTTAACTTTTGATCCTATAGTAGAAATCAACTAATTTTGAATTTTATGATTAAGATAATGATTATGAATCGTGCTTTTGCATTGTTGGATCAAATTTTGCAATAATTTCAAGTAAGCCAAGAAAGTTACTAGCATCCTCAAAATGTTTTTCATTTGTTCCACGAAATGCCAAATTATGTATAGCCAGATACTTCACAACAACTATTCTAAACATAAAATCTTTGCAATGAAGCGCATCCTTTTTTATTAGTTCTTCTAATTCTTTATCAATGGTTACATTTTTCCCAATCTGTTTTGTAACTCAATCCAAGTTTTGAAGTTAGTGCAGTGTTCAATATTGTATTCATGTGTATTTATGTTGTTTAAGCTTCTCACCTAAATGTTTCCAATCTTTAATTCCTTCACTTGCTAACTGACTTTTTGATTGCATTGTTTTAAACAACTTACAAAAAAAAAACAAGAGTACACTAGCCGTTTTCTATTAAGAGACTCCCCATTTGGTAATATTTTAGCATAATAATTTAAGAAAAAATGTCTAGAATCATGAGAAAATTTAAGATTATTTTCTCATATGTGTCCTTTTTAAGCAAGTAAATTTCTCATTTGTGCATCTAGTTTATCCTAAACCCTTTGATCATAAATTTTCAAATCAAATATTGGCTCTTGACGGTAAATTTCACTAATTGTTTGTTCATTATGGCAAGAACATTCCATTTGTTTAATGTTGTCATTTTCGTTTTCATCTAAATCATCAATTTTATTCACATCATTCTCATTTTCTAAATCTTCCAAATTAATATCAGGTCCAGTTGGTAATTCTTCAGATTCAACTAAATTTTTAAGTAAAGCATCAATTTTCTTAACAAAATATTTATTCAAAGATCCCCTGAGACTTGGAACAATTTGTTCTTCCTTTTCTTTTTTTGTATTTTGTCGTGTCCAAATGGTTGTTTTTAGATAAAATATTTAATCGTTTTTATCAACCTAACTACACAAGCATTCAAGCAATCCCAAAATATTAAATATATAACTAAGTATCTAATAAGCTGTCTATAACTAAGTATCTAATAAGATGTCAAAATAAGAACAATAAAACTTGGATTATGACTTATGAGACTATAGACTGACTACTCGCCCCCAACCCCGGGGAGACGAGCATTAAGGATAAATCTAGCAACGACAACCTCACAACTCAATGCCAGATCGGGCATTCGTTGTGAAGATCTTTGTTGTTTCCGTGGGAGCTTTTTTGTGCAAGATCTACTGAGCTAGAATTAAAATTCTTGTTCAATTCACATTGACATAAAGTGCAAAATGATGCATATTTTCGTGACCGCAAATCTTGTTAACAGTATACTGACAACAAAATGAAATACAAATTTGACAAAGATATGAATGAATACGAAAGGCAAAAAAACTTGATCATCGTTTTGACTTAGATTCAGTTATCTTAACTTCAGAACTGAATCATGGCCAATAAAAAAACTTGATCATTGAGAACTTAATCATGGCCAATGAAAAAAGAGAAACTAAGATTTGCAGCCAAAAAAACTTGGATCATTGTTTTGACTTGATTCAGTTCTCTTAACATCAGAATTGAATCATGGCCAATAAAAAAACTTGATCATTGAGAACTGAATTATGGCCAATAATGTCCTCGATAAAACCGTAGAAGATCATTTGGTAACGACACAAAAACCAAGTCAAAACACCTAATGCAAGCCACAAGTCTCCTATAATTATATCACAGCAAAATAGCAAATAAATTCACTAAATACTTGAATAGTACTATAGTAAGACAGACTCAAGGTGTCAAAAAAGCAAATAAATTCACTAAAATACTTGAATAGTACTATAGTAAGACAGAATCAAGGAGTTCTCTTGAACATATATATGTCTGCACAGAAAAGCAGAATACTATAATCACCATTATACAAATCTAGTAGTTTTTTTTCTTATTCGATCCAGGATACAAATTAACTAGTAGTTGTTAATCATGACCTGAAAGGTTGGTTTGATTGGAAATGATACAATGTTCAAACATCTAGACAATTGGATTGGAAGCATGCAAGTTTCCCTTAATTAAGGGTCTGCCAAAATTTTGGTTTGGTCTCGCCTCTAATATATTGTGAAAAATTAAAGAATTTGCTAGACGGAAACATTGTTGTCTTCCTTCTTCATATTTAATAAGACTTTGACAATGTAAACAAGACTCATCCCAGAAGTAAGCATTAGCCTAAAGGTCTCGACTCCATCGGACATTAATTGAAGAAATCATCATAGAGACTTTAGACTTAACATTATACATAAGAATTATACTGCCTTTATTTTTTCACATCATGAAGATTTTATATTTTCATGTTGTCCCTAACTCCAGCCATAACAATCAGGGAAAAAAAAGGACTTCAAAATCTGGCAAAGGGAGTTTTGATCCCACCAGAAACTTGTGGTTTGCTTCGAGTAAGGGAGAAACCGCAACACAAAAGTTCTTTATGTCTTCGTTCATGTCTCTGTAGAAGCATGAAAAATTTGCATCCATGTGACCCTGCATCCCAAAATGAAAACTCAGAAGAGATCAGGTCGCAGAGTCATCTTGCGGCCTAAACAAGGCGACATCCATGCGTCCCCAATCAGCTAAAGCAGCTTGGCCGCAGAAGGATCTAACGTGGCGTCCCGTCAGTAGGATCGTCTCTGACACAGAATCCTGACGAAAATGATTTTCTGATTTCCTCAAAAGACGTGGACACCATAAACGACAAAAGTCTCACGTCAGCGCAAAACATCACTCTCGACGAGGTGCACCGCCACGTGGACAGTACAACAAGGGCCTCATGCGTTCCAGACTCCATGCGGTCCATACGTCTCTGGCCCATGCATCCCAGACTCCATGCGGTCCCAAGCTTCTCTGTCCCATGCGTCCCAAACTCCATACGGTCCCACGCGTCTCTGATCCCATGCGCCCAAACTCTATGCGTTCCATGCGTCTCGGGCCCCATGAGTCCCAGACTCCATGCGTCTCTGGTCCTATGCGTCCCAGACTCCATGTGCCCATGCGTCTCTGGCCACATGTGTTCCAGACTCCATAAAAACCAAATCTTGCTGTTACGACAAGAGTGATTCTCTCCAACCAAGCGCGAACTATGTGTCAAGCTGACCAAGTCACGCCCACAAAGGACGAGAACCACCCAGATCTTCAGCAATGGAAAATCCCAACAAGTGTCCGCGTGGCAGCTTGGCCTGCTCAGGGTTACAGGTGCACCCTGTTAAGAAGGGACACGTGGCACCCTCCAGCATCCATGCGGCCCAACACATGCGCATCCAGAGATGACTATAAATAACAGGGTACCACACCCATACAAAAGGCTGGCTGGCTATCTGCCAAACTACACTCGATCAATAGAGAAGAGCTTCCGCATCGAACCGTCCACGGAGTAAAGAGAGTTGTTACACTCCTAACCCTCCATTGTCACCCCCAGAAGATAAAACTTGTACTTAGACTGTCTGTTTAGGACTACTCTCTGTACTCTCTTTAGTTTGTTCAATTAAATCAAGTTTCTTTTCAAACTTTCGCATTTAATGGCAAACAGTCTCTTGTTCCAGTGTTCCGTCAATTATCTCTCTATGAATCTCTACGACTCTGCGGCAGATTATAAACTACAATAAATAAATAAATAAATTTCTAACCGTTCTAAAGTTGGAATTCTTGGGAATCTTTCAATCTTCATTTTGAAATTAGAACCAGAATCTTTCAATCTTCATTTGGAAATTAAAACCGAGAGATCCGTTGGCCGTTTGGAATTCTATCTTTGAATTAGGTTTAGTATTTTTTTTGGGCCCTCCTAGTTCGTGGGCCTAGACGGTCGTCCTGGTTGCCCTGGGTCAGGGTCCGGTCTTGTTAAGGACAACATGATAACATATCGATAAATGTACATTTTACATGGGCACTCCCACTAAAACGACCTTTTACTTAAAATATACATTTATCAATGTGTTGGTGGGAGTACTCATGTAAAATGCACATTTATCAATGTGTTATCATATGCCCTTAGCACACATGTTAACATATAATTAGATTATATGACTGTTTGCATTGATGTGGGGGTCATGCCGCATGCATCTTAACCCTCCTATACCCGGAATTGGCGGACACCTTGTGACATTGGGCAACCTTTTTAAACTTTAATTCTACTAGGTCCACTTTGTAGTCTAGAAGTTAGAATGGTCTAGACATCTTAAATTGCGATCAGTTTGTAGCTTAAAATAAAGCTTGATGTGCATTAAAATTGAGCTTGAGATATTAAAATACATGTTGATGTGCATTATAATTGAACTTGAGATACCATTATGAGTCTATTTGGGACAAAATTTGCATGCCTCGAACAGAGTTTTAAGGTTAAAACTACATTTTATTTTAATTGTTACATTTCATGGGACTTGTTTGTATAGTTTTGTCAAAACCAAACTAGGATTTTCATGGTTTTGCAAACAACACAAAAAGGAAAGAAGAAGAAGTCTTGGTTACGGAATTGAAACTGCAAACCCAAAAAACCCAACAAAATTTCTTCTTTTTTGCAAAATAAACAAACTACCCCTTTCCCTTTCAACCAAGGTTGTGAAAAGCGCTAGGCGCTAGACGGGTGGGCAACCACCGCCTAGCGCCTAAGCGGCTGCCTAGTCGGCCGCCTAGATGTAGACGGTTCAAAAAATTCAAAAAATCTAATAAAAATTGCATAAAAAGTTCATAAAATCCTATAACATGCATAGTCGGGCGTGGGGTGGGGGGGGGGGGGACTAGGCGGACACCAATCGCCTAGGCGGCCTAGGCGACGCCTTTTAGAACAATGCTTTCAACCTAAAATAAATTGCAGCCAACCTCATCTGATTTGCATGTATTGCTTATAATATTAGAAGTGAATAGAAATTTACTCAAATATACCATTATATTTTGCTTGTATTTATAATATACAATCCTTAAAAATTAATTTAAAAATAATAAATCCACATTCTAACAACTTAAAAAATAAATATACTCGTTTAAGATCCATTGTCTATACATACCCTTATCAGTAATTTATCACATGCATTTTTTATTTTATTTTACACAATGTGCAATTTTCAAAATCAAGTCCTAACTGACTAAAGTTCATTTATCTCCATTTCGTTTGTCCCTATTCCGCTGTCAAAATTAGTTCCAAAATTGGCCCTAAGGTTTAGTACCCTTGAAATCTCATCTGTCAGTTACTACTTCATCTTTGTCCTCTATTTGATAATTCATGGAGCATGGTGGCTGAATTTTACATAGCTAAAAATGTCTACTTCCTTCTCGGTCCCTAAGTAGGACCCACCTTAGGTCTTCGGATAGGTTTCTTGGGCTTTGTAATGCGTCTGTTGTCAATTGGAGAAAATAGACTCGGCTTTAGTACTTTTCTAGTTATTTTTAGGTGGGATGGTTTAGAAATGTGCAGCGGGGGAACCTATAGATTTGTTAGGAATGAAATGATTTTAGCTAAAGGAGCTACTGGAGCAGGGTAGAAGTAAATATGACAATGTTTGAGACAGTAGAAAGGATACAGCAATTCTAATGTTAGAGGACATGACCTTTAGCAGAACTGACTCATAATAAAAGGATTCATGTACCTGACCCCAAATATTTGGGATAAAGGCTAATGCTGTTGTGTTTTGCTGTTTCTTCCCCTAATTTCTTTATGATGTTCCATCTTCTACCTTAAAATATCTTCCCTCAGCAATCTTTATCTCTTCCATCTGTCAGCCATGTTTGGTATGTCTACAACCTAGCATTAGATGTGTATAATTTAGTCCAAAACTATCAATGTTGGCAGATTATGGACTGTTCTGATACTATATTGGTGAAAAATATTTATGAATTACTGGAAATTCATTGTTATGAAAATTCCCTATTGTTTCTAGGATCGAACCATGGGAACGAATTCACAGGGCTATCACCTTCTTTGGCCAGATCTTCCAACCTTTTCAGCGGTTATTAGATCAGCTACTACAAAAGCAGTTCTGAATCCGAACTTTTCCGCAATTCAGAGATTGATTGGTTGAACCGGTAGTGCCCATTATGTTTCCAAAGGCCTATCAAAACAAACCTTTACCAAGTACACACAATTCTAATGTTGAATATCCAGTCTTTAAGAGTTTTTTTGAGAGCTCAAGAAAAATTCACAGGGGCACATACTTCAGAGTTGAATATTGTGTTGTAATTTGATTATTATGTGCTTGGAATACAAAAAAAGACCTGTTCTTGACCCTCTTCTCCCGAAAACAGCAACTTAAAGTTTCTTCGTTGTTTCAAAAATCAATAGCTATTGGAAAATCTCTCTCAAAAAGGAAGAAGGAAAATATCTTTAGATGGGATGAAAGACTTTTGCTTGCAGCAATAATTGCTATTATGTATCATGTATGGATGATTATGTACTGACATTTTTATCTATTTTAATCAAAATAATATCTACAATTTGAGTTATAGCTCAATCTTTTGAAGCTGTAACTATAACTTATGTTTACTAGCACGATAAGGTGGATGCTCATATGTGAGAAATGCCCTGGTCTTCAAAGACTTCTTGCTTTCCATAATACCTATAAATGTTATAATTTTAAAATAATATCCCCAAGACCCTATTCATATCATTGTTTGCAGTATCAACCGATACCCATAAGTAATGATCGTATCATATCAGTTTTTGAATGTCTGATCCGATACAGACTCCTATATCGAAATTCTATATTGTAGTATGTAGGGATCATTTTTGGATTTGGTGGACATTGGCTATCCTGTAAGTATGCTTACAACCTTTTTGAAAGCTACAATCTCATATTTATATTCATGCTTAATGACAGTTCAAGATGGAGTTGGCTCAAAATGATATTGGCAATAACCCAAAGAGCTATTCGTTGAATATGTTTAAAGACTTCGTACCCATGTGTGTATTCTCGGAATCAAACCAAGGTAAGAATTTAATATCTTTTAATATTCATATGGCACATATATTTAGCGCATGATGAACATTGGCAATGTTTTGAGCTTATTCCCAAATGAGACTAGCTAGACTTGTAATAATTTGAAGTTTTAATCTTTGGATATGAAGGTGCAACATTGTTCCCCTTAGGAATATGATCCTTATGTCAATAAATACTTCTCATGCTCTGCTATTGTGTTTATTGCATGCATCAGATGTAGCTGAGTTGATCATATTCTGTTCATTGTTTGTTCTTTCAGTTGCTATTACATATTAAATCATATCTGAATCTCTGATATAGTTTCTGCATGATACAGTGGACTTCGTGAAATAAGAGGCAAGATAGTCTTTGGCGTAATGTGTCTTGATTGCAATTCCCTATAGCAAATTGTATCATCTTACTTCTTCGTCTAACTCTTTATCGTTTAGAAGAACATGAAGGGTTCTCCTTGGTTCTATGAACTTAAACTACAATCCAAAAGGTAGGTATACCTACTTGCCAACTGGTCACCTAGGTTTTATAACATGGCTCTCTCATGCTCGTAGCTGCCTTGGCTAGGATTTGCCACCAACATTGAGGGTTGATGTCAGGTCGACAACTAGTTATAAAACTTTGTCAAACCTTGCAAGGAGCTTTCTATGCTCCATACCCAACTCCATTCTGATGGAAGAAGGCTTGGATGAGGATAATGATGATCCCTTTTTCCTACAGTGAAGTCAGTAGGTGGTAGACTGGATTTTAACAACAGTTGTCTAGTTCAGATTTTGGGATTCCCGTAGTGAGTCTGGCTAATTTAGAGGGGTTGTGGTTAGGAAGGGTGAGAGAGAATTATCAATGTAAAAAAAAACAATAGTTTAGTTATTGAATAATATCTTGATCTTACAATTTAATCTATTGAGCTTCCATTCTGTGAAAATTGACCCCATGGTTTACAGAAGCATTAATTAATCATGGACAAGAAAGCCTTAATTTGATAATTATTATTCTTTCAACAGATGATTTTCAATCTTCTCCATTATTTACTAACATCAAGTTTTCTGAAAATTATAAACTGGAACGAAGGGCCAACTTCTGTTGTACAGAAGTAAAATTCTAGGGCATTTTCATAATAAAAAGGTTGGAACTCAATAGTAGAACTTTTATAATGAAACCGTTTCTACTGTCATTGACTTAGTATATTCTGTAAACATAGTAAAGGTTTTCATAATAAAAAGGTTGGAACTCAATAATAGAACTTTTATAAAGAAACCGTTTCTATTGTCATTGACTTAGTATATTCTGTAAACATAGTAAAGGTTATCATTGAACTATTGATTTGTGTTAGTTTCATGTTTATATCCATTTATTTTGTATGTCTTCACTCTCTCCAATTGCTAGTTTACCTTGTTTTTAGCAATCAGTTGAGCCTAGCATCTTGGTCTTTCAGTGTTTATTATTTTCTCAAGTGAAAGGATCACATTGGATTTGTCAGCAAAATTTTTCCTCCTGGAGAGAATTTGATCCTGATGAATTAATGGCTGGATATTGTTCATAGAAGTGTGGACAAGTCTGTTGATAGGTCACTTTTGTACTCCATGTGTGGTCAGAGTATGGCATGTCTGCTCACTTGTTAGTAACCTTTGACAGCTTCTCTGAGTGGCCATGATTATATCAACTAGCACAGTTTTCTTCTTTCCTAGGCAACATCACTGACTGCATTTTGGATGATAGCTTTAGATTCATCTTTTCCAGTGCCAGTCTCTTCTACAGAGAAGATAGGGCTAAGAGTCTCTTGTCACGTGGGATGGATAAAATTATATGGATTAGGATTTTGAGATGCTTGGCCTTGGTTATCTATGATGTGACTTATGCACTGCCACTAATGTTGCTTAGGTTTGGTTCATGTGATCAGATTGGTTGACTTCATTGTGCTTTTAGGTGGCAGTTGAGATCTGCTGTAGGTCTTGTGTTTCTTACTATCGAGGTAACTTCTGAACATGTTTATGCACTTGACCGATGTGTGCAAAATAAAGTCCTTAGATTGTTGACGATTGAATTTAGTTTTGACTTCAGTGGAAATCTTAGAGTGTAACTGCTGATAGCTGTTGGCAAATAATTTTTATCGTCTTCATCTAGACTGTTTATAGTTTAGGAGAATTTGGAGGGTACTCCTTCGTTGCATGAGCTTAAACTACAATCTAAAAGGTAAGTCTACCTACCTACCAACTGGGCACCTAGGTTTATGGCATGACCCGCTTATGCTCATAGCTACATGAGCTAGGGATTTGGTACCAACATTGAGGGTTGACATCAAGTCGACAACCGATCATAAAACTTTGTCAAATATTGTATGGAATTTTCTTATGCTTCATAGCCGACCACATTATGATGGGAGAATGCTTGGACGATGGTTATGATGAATATAATATCACCATTGCTAGTATAAAAGGAGGAGGAATTTCATTAGAAATATAAAGAAGGGGAGACTAAGTGTATTGAATAATATAAATATTAACCCTCAACCCTTACCAATACTCTAGAGTTTTGGTACAAATGGTAGACACTTTAACATGGTATAAGAGCACCCAGGTTCGAGCCTTCTTTGGTGCGCATTTAAAGCAGATTAAAAAAAGATTCCGCCGTGTGAATCGAGCTCTCGGCCCGTGAAAATCGGCCCTTGACTTGTGGGGTTGAGTTGAATAATATAAATATTAACCCTCAACTCTCACCAACACTCTAGAGGTTTGGTGCAAGTGATAGGGATTTTAACAAAGTGCTTAAGATGAAAACACAAATCATAGGCTTGAAAGAGAAAGTGTTTATTTCTCAAATTAACCTTTGCGTGGGATGGGTGGGGCAGGGGTGGGCTTCAGGTACTTTACACAAACAAACACAGATGAAGGTGTTATATTTGGACTTAGGAGATATCTTCATGTGATACTCCGTATCATCTACTAGTTTATATTGGCTATTCTTACAAGAGGGAAGAGTAAAGTAAACAGTGGCAACGTCCATATCGTCTCCTCGGTGGGAAGTGAAAAGCGATAGACCGCCTCTTTGAATTCTCACAGGTTATATACAAGACCAATAAACTTGGTTGCAAAAGCACGCTGAGTGGACTGCAGGTGCGAAGCATATATATCTACATATTCCAAAGCATGGTTGGCTTTATGTATTTTGGTTACTGTGTTGTGATCACAATAAATAAATAAATAAATATATATATATATATATATATATATATATATATATATATATATATATATATATATATATTGACAGTGGTAAATTTATTACACTTTTTGACCACCTGACGGCCCACAACTCGGCCCGGAGGCCTACAACCCGGCCCGAAGGCCACCAACCCGGTCCGAAGATATATATATATATATATATATATATATATATATATATATATATATATTGACAATGGTAAATTTATTACACTTTTTGACCACCTGACGGCCCACAACCCGGCCCGGAGGCCTACAACCCGGCCCAAAGGCCACCAACCCGGTCCGAAGGCTTGCAATCTCGGCCCGAAGGCCCACAAACCCAGCCCGCCTTGCCCTCTAAATGGGTGAGCCATTTAATACGTGATATATATATATATATATATATATATATATATATATATATATATATATAATTGCTTATCGAAACCCTGTATCTATTGCAGGAAAATTTTCACTGGAAGGAAAGGTGGAGCACAAATTTGACATGGAGCCTCATAGTGAGAATTTTGGGCAGTATGGAAAATTATGCCGTGAAAGGACAAATAAAGCTATGATTAAAACTAGACAGGTTCAGGTGTGCATTTTACTGAGAAGCTGTTCTCTGTGTTTTCTTCTGAGGTTCTCTTTTCACTTTCATCTTCATCTTTCCACTCTTTCTTCTAAGGTAATTGACAATGATCATGGAGTGCTTATGAGGCCGCTGCCTGGCATGGTTGGCTTAGTTCCATCTGGTTCGAAGGTATGATCTCTTTTAGTTTTGATTTGCTTCAGAAAGCTATGCACAACTGCAGTCAGGTTTATACATTAACTTTCATCTAATTGGGTTAGAAAATATGGACGAATAGCATCTGTTACCAAATATGCTGTGAAAGCCTCCCCTTATTTTCTGCATTGATTAGTGTATGTATAAACTTATGGTTTTATGACATCAGGACAAGAAAAAAGTAACACCAGCAAAGGGATCTGATGTGAAACGCACACGAAGGGACCGCAGAGAGCTTGAAAATATTATTTTTAAACTCTTTGAAAGGCAACCAAATTGGGCATTGAAGCAACTGGTGCTGGAGACGGATCAACCTGAGGTAAGTTGTTTATTTCTGTAACTGTTTTGGTTTGTGATTATTGGAATAAATAAATATTTAATCCTCAATCCTCATCAAAGCTCTATAGTTTTGGTGCAATGGAAGGGACTTTAACATTGTATCAGAGCAACCCATGTTCGAATCCTCTAGCATGCATTTGAAATGGATTTTATAGAAAAATTATACCGCAACGTGAATCCAGTTCTCTGTCCAAAAAGGGCCTCGATGTGCGGGTTGAAAAAAAAATATAAATATTTAATTGTTAACCCTAGCTCTAGAGTTTTGGTGTAATAGCATGAACTTTAACAATGATAACAATAATTCCTGTGTTATGTAACTAGACATTTATTCTTCAAGTTGGTATTAGTTACTTTTATATATATATATATATATATATATATATATATATATATACACACACACACACACACACACACACAAAAAAGCATCAAATTGTTAACCTAACTATTTGGTTTGACCCTATGGGTCATTGAAACAGTAAGCACACAGTTAACCACAACAACCTGAAGGAATTTATCCACTTCGCCTGTTTGTGCGGTATATCTTCAGTTCTCTCTTTCTTTGGTATAATATAGATTCTTGGTATGATAGAGATTCAATATAAGAACCAGTTCTGTGCACCATTTGTTGTTCTTAAATCTAACTGGCCTCTGTTTTGGTACCTTATCTTGCAATGCTCATCTCAACACTCTACTTTAAGAATTTGGTAAATCTGCTCTCTTTAATTTGTCGTGTCAATGAAAGTGAGTTTACAATTTCATAGGGCCCTTTTACTGTCTGCAGTAATGGTGCTGACTTCATCAGAACTTTTAACCGATAATGTAAGATTCATTTGCTTGATTTTAGGTAGGTTTCCTTTTTTGAAATTGGGTATACACGAAGCAAAGAGCATCTTCAGCTTTGTACTTAAACAAAACAGTTCTCTAAATAATACTAAGTCTCAGAAAGCAATTCTAAATTGTTATAGATGCTCAGATAAACTGAACATACAAATCCTGTATTGTTTAACTAGAATTAAAGGATCCTCCATCTCACCATCATGCACTTAAAGTTATAGAAGCAAAAGAAAATCAGGTAAGAAGACTCCTAAATCTTGGTAGGATTTCATTTATCTTGGATGATTCTGCCAAGTTTACCAGATATCTTTTCTCAACGATATCGGACTAGTCAGAGGTGTAATCTTGTGTGCTCTATTTGTTATTTTCGAGCTATGTTGCACGGGCACATATAGAACACGAATGATAAGTACATGCCGACACGGGCATGACACTTATTTTTGTGTCCTAGTATATTTTGGAGTGTCCATGGTGTGTATGATACTCCCTCCCACACGACACGACCCATATTTTTGGAGTGTTCGTGCCTCATAGTTTTCAACCATTTACTCCTTGGTAAAGAAATCATGCAACATTTTTTTGTAACTGGCTATTTCCTGTGTTCTAAAATCCGCTAGGCAGATTCGGTGCGGTGGATGGTCGCCTAGCTCCTAGGCCACATAGGCGGCCGAACAGTTTTTAAAAAAAATTAGAAATCCATAATACAAATTTGAAATCCAAACATGTTCAAAATCCATAATACAATTCATAAATTTTTTTAAAATTTTACATTTGAAATGTAAAGTCCATATTACAAATTCGAAATTTCAATGTTCTGAATCCAAATCTAATCTTAAAATCCAAACAACATATATACAATACAACTAAGCATTAAAAAAATAATAAAAAAATCTCAAAATTCGAACAATCGCATGTCCGAACAGGCGCGCATAGGGGCCGAACATGGGGATATCGGTTCGGCCGGCGGCCGCCTAGGCCGATTTTTAGAACTCTAGCTATTCCATCATCGATATTTGTACATTCTTCACTTTTTTTATGAAACGATAGAAATTCTCAAAGCCACTGCACTTTGATCTGCCGATGATGATTTAGCCAAGTGTTTTGCTGCCATATCCTTATGTCATCTTGTTCTTAGTCTCTGCATAACATTCTTTACTGTTTAGATGAAAACGGCTTATTTGCACTTAAAAAATGTCAACTTTCATGGTTTTGCAACTTTCTACCGTAAACTATTTTGATTAGTAATTAAATACTGTGAACTATTGTTTGCAGTCAGCTACAATAACGTCGTCAACAGAAAAGTACAATAACGTCGTCAACAGAAAAGTACAAAATTACCATTTTGTCCTCCAATTATAGAATTATAATAATCTCTCAAATTTGTATTGAAGTTCTTTATTTTTTGAACTTTTGAATCAATTTCTAATATTTTTACATGAAAAAAAAAATCAAACTACTTTCACTAAACTACACCATAACCAATAATTATTACCGAAAAACCTTTAGATTCTCCTAATTGCAAAAACAATTGTCTTCCTCAATCCTCTTCTCCCCTCCTAGAGGTGGCGATCAGTGCAGGGTCATGTCAGGTCAGGTTAATTTCGGGTTGATCCATTAACTCTCAACAACCCGACCATTTTGGTTTGACCCGTTTAAGCTAGACCTGAACTTCACCTCCGAAATAACATGTCAACCCGACCCAACTCAACCCAACCCGTTTAGTACATGCCCTTGTTTTCTTGCCATGATGCTGGGACTATGGTTGCATCTGTTGTCGAAATACTGTCGAGTAGCCGAATAAGAGGAGATGAATTGGTGAGGAAGAATGACAAGGAAGCCCGATGGTGGAAGTGGTATCAAATACGCCAAAGGTGAGATGACTGAAGTCCAACAACGATGGATTGGTAAAAAAGGTGGATCTCGAAGTGTCGTTGAAGTGTTTAAGAGAGATTCTAATCAATCGTCCATGACAATAGGTTATCTCAACGAGGATCAAGATACTAGTTAGGTTGCTCTTGAGTTCACCTCTTCATTCTTTCCTTCTCTTCCATTTTCTTCATGATCTTTGTAAATCCGGTGAGTTTTAGATAGAGAATAAAACCAGGAGGAAAGAGGAATTTATTGGAATTGAAAGAGACCACCTTAGGTTCTCTGCAGTTTCCAGTGAATGGTAATGCTTTTTTCACTTCTTGATTTCTATGCAGTTTCCAACAAATAGTAGTGCTTTTTTGCTTGCACCTTGGTTTCTCTGCAGTAGCATGGTCATGGGGTCATTTGCTCTTTGTAGTTGAATAAAAATGTTAGAACATAGAACTACTATATAGTTGTTGCTTTGGTACGTGTGAGCCACAAATTGGTTTTCTTTGGTAACTGGTTCTGTAGGGCATTGTGTTATTTCAAATGCAGTAACATGTGTGATCCTACTTCTTGGTAATTTCACAATGGAGCAACCACTTGGAATCCACCTTAAAAACCTCAGCCTGTAAGGTGTTCGGTAAATTGCTACAGCGGGGAACCGTCAACCAGATTAACTTCGCTTAAGCTTGGGCGTCAGCGTATCATATTACTCGTGCTACAAGCATCCTTGATTGTGACATCCTTCCCTCTACTCGCCGCTGTTGAACCTGGTCGCAGGTCTCCCGTTTCCGTGGTGTTTCATCCCTTACCTCACATCACAATTTATCATCGTAACATCACGTCGCAACAAATGCTCAGTTCCTAGCGGGTTGGCTATTAATCTATGATGCATTCAAAAGACTCCACAACAATAGTTGTCCACAAAGTGCTCGGGAAAATACTCCAATAAAGAGCATAGCTTATGTAGGATTCCTCGACCGAGTTATGCATTTGCTCAGATATAGTACGAGCTATAATTGCCCAATTCTATGCTCCACCATAGTCCTCCATGCCCGGTCTCGGTCCTCCATGCTCGGGTTCAAACATGTCAACTCTCCATGCTAGGCCTTGGACTGAGTCCAGCCATCCATCATTAAAGAAATGTTACAAGCGAAGTGTCCATGGAGTTCATGTACAACCTCGCCACCATGTCCGAGAGGCTTATTCATTAGTGTTTCATTGCTAGGTATGAAGAAACCATTAAACTGAGTGGCTTCGTTAAGTTTTTTTTATAATTTATAACCATTATAGCTTTTCCTCTAACCCATTGTTGTTAAAGGCACCGTCCAGACGTGTCTAGGCACCCAAAAGGTATGAGGCAATATTTCACCGCCTAATTCAAAAAGTTGTCGAGATATCTTCTCTAGGCGGCACCTAGGCGAGAAAGTCGCCAAAGGCAAGAATATGCGAATGGGTAATTAGGCGAGCTTAGACGCACACCTAGGTGTGTTGGATATTTTATACAGCTTTTTGGAACTTTGTTTAGGCTTTTTTATAAGCCATATGGGCTTGCTTGGTTTTATTGGTTTTTAAAGTTGTACGTCTAAGTTTTAAAAGCTTAAATACTCTTTTTTAAAGTTTTAATACTATAAGTTACTAACGAAATAGACATAAATAAAAGAAAAACAAAAACAAAAACAAAGTGGAGAATATCGTGCGACGACAACATAAATGAGAGCAACGACATTCTTCTCGACGGGCCTCCTCTTTGGACAATTTTGGACGGTTATCATTATTGTTGGCCGAATTAAGGTGACTTTCATCTCTGTTTTTATATTCTTGTTTGATGAGTCCATTCTTCTTTGCACCCACCACAAAAAGTTAGAATTTGTTTATTCTCTTATTCTTCCAATATTTTTTACTTCTATCCTTTTTTGTCTCTTTCTGCATAGAACTCTTACAAAAGGCAACCCATTTCATAGAAATAATCCTATTTAATTAATACAATTCATTTTGATGTGTTTGTTTATATATGTTTTTTTTTTCTCTGTTTTTTTTTTCATTTGAACAATTTGTCTTCTATCATAATGACATATGTGATGTTATTGTTTTTAAACTTAATGCTATGTTTCATAGACTATTTTGTGATCTTGTTAAATTACTTTGTTGTTTTTATTGGTAATTTGATATTGTTTTTGATTCTTTTCTTTAGTTTATTGTCTAAAAACTCAAGATTGATGAGTTTTTAGGGATATACGACATATTTGGATAACCTAATATGAGGTACAAAAGTGACAAAAAGTGTTATCAAAAGAGAATTTGAGAAGCTGTCCGGGTGGCGCTTTTCTTCTCCGGATGAGACTAGGCGAGCATAGGACTCCTAAGCGATGAGGCGACACAGCTCATCTAGGAGCGTCTAAACCTTTTTAAAATACTGCTCTAACGTGTTATTCGTGGTTGCGAACCATAAAAGCACGTGAGGTATAATTTAATTCAGAATATTGAATCAATTTGAGGTGTAGTAGTTCGGCAAGTTGTGCTTCATATTCCTCTCGATCTTCGTTGTTAGCGACTAAAGGATTAACACATATTTTTATTCTTATATTTGTCCTTTAGTTGAATAGTACAATAAGGAGGGACCTGTGTCGTGGGGATAGGATGGTTGCTAGGAGTAAGGCACGACACATGCCCAGGATACAAACATTGCCTATCCGACACGGCTCTGATCGTGCTGTGCCGCGGTGTGTCGCCGTCGGCACGATACATTTCACCCCTCTGATACAGGGACAAAACCATGATCGGGGTTTCCACCAAAAGTTATGAGGAGAGCCAATATTTTCAGAATTTTTCAAAAATTATGATGTAAAAAATGGACATTTTCAAATGTCAGGACTAATACAGTAAATATTTCAGAATTCTTTAATTTATCATCTCTGCATACATAAAATATTATGAAGATAAGATCATATAATAGGCAGTGTGAGTGTATTATGAAAATATAGCCTTCCTCATGCCTAATTTTTCTAAAAATGATGTATTCCAATTATGTAATGTGATTTGTGTCTCTTAAAGTAATGTGTATTTGTTGGCTTAGTAGTGTGGTCAAAAGTTGATAGGAATTTTTTTTGTACAAGTGGTTTTAACTAAACGGGTTAGACGGTTCGTCGCCTAAATTCGAACCCCACCCGTTTGTTAACCGGGTTAGGCAGGTTAACCCGTTTATACCTAAACCTGTTTAGATCTCACTCAAGCTCGTTTAAGAAAGCTGGTTGGCATGGACCCAAATTTGCCACACTAGCCCCTCACACTGTTTCGGTCCCAGCATCCTGCCACATTACTCCTACACAGTCCATCCATTTGCTCCCTGCATAGCACAACAGACATGCCGATGCATGTATAGTGCTGCCAGCGTGTTGTGCTGCTAAATAGAGAAGGGTGGGGGTGGGGGGGGGGGGGGGTGCTATGCGGGAAGGAGTTGGGTGGGTAGGGCTGTAAAGGGGGGGCTGGGATTCACCGAAACAGTGCAGAGGGGGTGCGAGGGTGGGGAAGGTTTAGAGGTTCCGCTGAAAGCAGAGTTATGGCACTGTCTAGGGAAGAGATGATGTAAGTGATATTTTTTCTTTTCAAGGGAAAAATTGTCGCAAATAGTTCATGTGACGGTTAAATCTGACAAAATTTAAAAGGAAGGTAGTTATGTGCAAAATTTCAGAAGTTTGTGGTAGTTTACTGCTAAAAATAATAGTTTATGGTAGCAAATTACAAAACTTTGGAAATTGATGGTATTTAAGTGCAAATATGCCAAGAAAAATGGTCAATGTTGCAAATAATAGTGAAGGTTTCCTGGGAATCATGTTTGTCGAAAGCTTGGTTCTGGTCTTGCTACCTTGATCTGCATCCTGTTTTTAGGGCCAAAACATTGTTTTTGTTGTACTGACATGCAATGGTTTCTTCTTTCTCATCTGTGCAGCAATTTATGAAGGAGATACTGAATGACTTATGCGTTTATAACAAGAGGGGACCACATCAAGGGACCCATGAGCTCAAACCAGAATACAAGAAATCCAGCGAGGAGATGGATACTAGTTCTTGATGGTAGTTCAATTCCGCAGTTTCCAGCCATAAACTTCTTGCATTTGCAGATTGATGTGATGGGTAAAATAGAGATTTGTCCTTCCAAGAAAGCCTTACCATATCTTTGCCAATGATTTCTCCTCCTGGTTTGCATAGTAGGAAGAAAGGGGTGCACAAGGAGGCGATTTGGAAAACCTCAACTCCTGCAATGTAGAGGATGAAGTGGAGAGCTGTAAGTAATCAATTTTCTGTCGTACTGTTCTGAAGGCCATTTCAGAATAGAAAGTATATCAAGGATCACACTATTTTGACTTCAATTTGCACACTATTTTGACTTCAATTTGCAACATCTTCTCTATGTTATAATTTTTCCGGATCATCTTCATATTTTCATACTATCATTTCGATGCATTACTTTCTTTGTTGATAGACAAACCCTTGACTGGCTGATAAAGTTTTTTTTTTTTTTTGGGGGGGGGGGGGGGTGCAATATTGGTTATTTATGTGCTTCTCCAAGTCCATGTTGAGTTTGTATTGGAATGAAATTGATTACTATCCATGTGACTAGGTGTTGATCATGATTATTGTCCTCATTCATTTGGAAATGGTCTACGTGTCCAGTTGCATCTATTTTTGCCCAGTATGGATGAATGGTTCACTAGTGAATCGTTTTGCGGTAGACAAACTTGTGTCCACATCATTGCTAATGATGTATTGGCCTGGACTTCTTGGTTCATCTGATAGAGAAGTGAGGAGATCGATGTCGCCTATTTTAGCTTTAAAACTTTGTGGAGCTTTTCTTTCGAGGTTTGAGTGCCAACAATTCGTTTGTGCTTATAATAGTGTTTACTACTGATACTGCAACTGCTGTCTTATTGGTGCCTGCAGGGGATTTTGGCTATGTAGTTAAAGTCGGTTTCCACAGCCACAGATATAGTAAGGGTTGAGGTTAAATATTTATGTTATTTTCAACGTCCCATATATCACTAGCTCATTAGAGAACTGGGGATTAACGTGCAATATTTTTTTCAGTAACTAAAAAAACTCAAATAGGAACTCAAAATAAGATATTATCATACGGTTATGAAGTGGACATTTTGTTTTGTTTAGGTCTTGAACTTTTTCTGTTTAGACACTTAAAAAATTAAGGGGATGAGATATGCAATCCAACGGTTTTTCATTGCTGAGTTTTAAAAATTAAGAACTAATGAGTTCCTCTTTTTTTTTTTTTATATATATAATTTTTTAGAAATCTGCAACAATAAAGATTAAAAAAAACTTGGAATATCCCCACTGAAGACCAACAACACCAATGGGAGGGCTGACAGTTACATTTTTGTTTTGGGTTATTTACACTAACATCTCCTGTGTTTTTGGTTTATTAAACAAATCTCCCTTATTTTGGAAATAATTACAGTAACATTTTCTATATTTTATATTTATTATACGGATCTCTCCTATGTTTTATGTTTTACGTAAAACTGAACTCGAGTGATTCATGTGGTTACCGAGGAGAGGTATAAGATCCCGGCTGGGTGGCAGAATGTCAGTGGATCAAGTCACGGGGGAGTAATTTATAAATGGTGGGAGTTGGGGACAGTGGGTCCAAAGACATGTAATGCAGTGTGCACAAAAGTTCTGAACGTTACGTCGGGTTCTGTGCATTATGTCGGAAAGTAATTTTTATTTTATTTTATGTAAATGATTATTACACTAACCATCCTTACAATATAAAGCAAACATAGTGTATTATTTTCAAAGTATGGAAGATATGTTTAATGAACTGAAAACATAAGAAATGTTAATGTAAATGATCATTTTTTTTGTTTGTCATTCCGATGCGGAAAGGATTTTTTTCCGCCAATCTTTTCTCTCCTAATTTTATTTAACTTCCTCATTGGTAAATCCAAAGATTATTGCTCTCCCTCTTGTGCACAGTATCTAAGCTTGGCCAACAGAGTGAACTGTAATGGAAAGAAAAAGGGTTCAAATAGCCTATCTTTATTGTTGGTTCTTGCTGAGCTTTTTTAGCAGTACATTTAAGCTTGGTCTTACACTGAGAAATATTAACTTGGACTATTTCTTCCAGCGAAGGCACAAGTTTTTCTCATCCTTTCCTACATTGATCAGATGCTGGACCGAATGCATTGTGATGAATTATGCTCTACATACCCAACATTATAGAGGATTACTTTTTTTTTATTTGTCTCATTAAGTACCTACTGGGAGTCATTAAAGTTAGGAGGCTTGTGCTAAATAATTTGACTGTTTTTTTTTTTTTTTTCAAACTATTATTGTTGTTGAAAAAGAAACCAAAATAGATGTTTTCATATTGAATTTTCCATCAAATGAATGAATATGAATTTTATAATTTTAACAAAATTAGTTACTATAAATCAAGGACTGATTTTGGCATTGCGGGAAGCAACTTAGGGATTATACCGTCGACACGTGGTTAAACCATGAACATTTCCTTCTAGTAGCTTTTTTTGTCATGGTTGTGAAGTGTCCGACATTACAACAATGATGCTTAGTTTGCACCCCGAAATGTATTTTCCGCAAGAGAGGAGAGGAGGAGAGGAGAGGAGAGGAGAGGACAAAAATAATTTTGGAGGCAAGTTATTGAGTATTGGGATTAGGGTTCTCCATATGAGAGCACCTCTTCTTATATAGGCAAATAGGAATCCTAATGAATGTGTCCACATATGGGCGATTGTCCCAGAACCCCAGGAGGGGCGGTACCCTTTCGATCCCGTCCGCTGAACGAACAACGAAACCTCCGAAATTCTATATAGGATAACCTCCGAAATTCTGTATAGGATGATAAAGATTATTTTACGACTAGAACTTGAGAGTTAACTGATGGATTTGTGTGATCTAGTGTCTAGGGTTGTCACGTTCCAGTCCCAAAATACGTAGGACTAGGTTACGTGGTAATGCTCATCTACTTATCAAGTGGATTAGGGTACAACTTGAATATATACATGTCTATAATAGAGTATTCTAACTATCTACAAATCTCTATCAAAACTATCATATCTCAATCCACATAACGATCAAAAATCAAGACTGAATAATTAATATATGTTTAAATAGATCCGAAGAATAACATAAGTCTATGAAACTAGGCTAAACATCATAGAATATTATGGTACGGAACATAAATATGGAAGAAAGACGGGAGAGTATCACAAGCGATATCTGAATCATGCAAAAATACACATCAACAACGATCCTGCAGGTGGAGCTCAGTAATACCTGAAAGGAAAACTAGATACGTAACAAGATACATAATATACAAGTAGTGATTACCAATTCTAATCTTGATTTAAATATAACGATGTTATTACATACCATGTTAATGCAAATAAGGGTCGGCCCTAGGGCAGAATAAAATGGGCAAGCGCCCAGGGCCTAATATACGACTAGGGCCCAATATTTGGGTATTCAAGAAAGGGTCATAAAAAAAAAAGATTAACATCCAACACAATCGTTCAATCCTAGAAAAAAGAAAAATAAAGAAGGAATTTGCTTATGGCCTTTCATAATTATACATATTTTGGCATTAAATAAAGGAAATCAAAAGCCAACTATTCAGTCCAAGAAAAAAAGAAAAAAAAGAGGAAATGTCGGCCTTCTATAATTTAATTATTCTCTGCTTCTACTAACCACAATTCTTCTCTTCTTGACCACAACCAAGCCAACCGTTCACCCTTTCTCTCTCCTATTTCCTGAAGGTACCACGAGTTCCATGTTTCTTTGTTCTTCTCCTCGTATTTCTTTGAAATTTTGAATATATTTATTCTTATACTACTAGTAATTGTTGCACGCAGGTTGCTATTATATTCTCATCTCTCAAAAGATTTGATTTTTTTTTAATGTTTTGGGAAGAAGATAACTTTGTTATTAACGAAAAAAGATCTATGTTTTAGTAAAATTTATTTGATTTCTGTTAACTTTTTCATGATTATTAATGCTTTTACTTGATTTTTTTATGGATATATTTTAATGATTATACCTATTATTGTCAATTTGTCACAATCATCATTTTTGTAATTTTGTCATATCCTTCACTATTATGAATATATTGTATGTATGCTTATATTAATATTTCAAAGATTTGATCTTTATATGTTAGGAGAGGATAATATTTTTACCAACGAAATAACTATTTTGTAATGATCTTTGGGTTTTTTTTTCACATTTCTTATTATACGATATTCTGCTAATATGCTTTTGGATTTGCTTTATCATTTGACAATATTCCATATTTATTGTTTATATCACTTTTCTAATTTAGTATTTGTTTTCTTAAGTTTGACACAAAGGCTAATTTTTCATGGATTTTACTTGATATTTGATAGATTTTATAGATTTTCAGAATTTTATTATGTTGAGTTATGAGGACTTATTTAGTCCCACATCGGATGGAAAAGAAGGAGGAGGCTAGCCTCCTCCTATATATATGTACCCCTTCTCTAGAAATAAATGAATCAATTACTTTCTTCCTACATGATATCAGAACCAAAGTTTTGAATCATTAAAAAAAACCCCGCGTGCCTCCCTCAGTGAGTGGAAGTCCCCCCCTGGGGTTTCGTCGACGTCCTTTGCAGGTGTCGTCAAAACTGTCAGGAGGCAGGGTACGCTGGCATCTGCGAGTTCTACTCATCGTGCACCTTGGAGGTGTATAGATGGATGGAGAAAGCCGTGATCGCGTGTAGGCACACGGTCCATGTTTAAGTTACGTCTCATCTCGTTCCGGTGCACCTGGGTAGATGGGAACACATGTGACTAGTCAGGAGATGAAGGAGATGCTGGAGGGGGTAGTCCGGGTGTTTCAGGCCTAACTGGAGTAGACCTAATCTAGTAGGGTAGTCGTGTCGGTACCAGAACCGTCACAGATGATGAAGAAGATAGAGTTGATGCCCAATGACATCAAACTTAAGGGGACGAGAAACTACCTAAGTTGGTGTAGGAGGGCGTTGTTGAACCATCGGACCAAGGAACTTTAAAAATATGTGAAGGAAGAGTGCACTGAGCCAGAGGATAAGACGAGTGCTGAGTGGAGCACATGGAGTCACCTTAATTCTCTGATGGTTTCTTGGCTGCTGACTTTTGTATCTCCATCTATAGCTAGGATGGTGGAGTCGATCTGCAGTGCAGCTGATGTTTGGAAGACATTGGCTGTGATGTACTTTGGAGTTGGGAGTGTCATGTGTAGTGCCCCGCTCTGCGTAGGCACTATATACAAGAGATATCGCTTTGCTGGCTCGAGCGAAAGCCTTCTCGAAGTGTTCTCCGATCGAAACACAAGATGATTGATCTAAGTGAGTGGGCATAACTTCATTCTCTGATTCTTGCACGCCTTAATAATGAATCTGAGTTTTCTACTGCTTGTTCTAAGAAGATAGTTTCATAAGAAGAATGATAGAACCTGACTCTGCATGTTTAATAAGAGAACTTGTATTGCTTGTCATTGAAACGAACTCTTGTCATGCTAAAAAAAGATAGAAATATTGCATGCTAAGTTACATGGGCACCACTATCGAATGAACCATTGCTATGCTAATAAGAAAGAGTAAAAGATTGCTTGAACTTATCCTTGTATCACATACTAAACTAGAGTGGAACTACATGCTTGTCTAAAAGAGATAGAAGAACGACTACTATGCTTGCTTAAATAATAGGCTGCTTGTCTATTCCCTATCGTACTAAAAGCGATAGAATTGCATGCTAGATTTATAGAACTGTTCTTGCCTGTTACTTGTTAAAAGAACTAGATTGCTTGAATATGTTTCATTGATCGCACTATAAAGAGATAGAATTGTATGAATAGCTTGAATCGGTGCATCTAGACTAATAGTCCATCATGAGGCTTGAAATCCTTATTTACGGGAGGGTGTGGCTATTAGGCAAGAGTATTGAGAGCTCCGGCTCTATTGCTTGATTGATATGCTGGCTTGCTTGTTCATGATCATGTGCATCATATAGTATTTATCTGATAGAAGTGCATTCATGCATCGGTTTGACAACTTCTGCACAAGGTTTATCTCTCGAGCGGTTCCTGGGGCACTGGGGATCGTTCGACCTGGGATAGATCTGGAACACCCTGAGGCTAGAAGTCCTTATTTACGGGAGGGTGTGGCTTTTAGTATAGTGTTGAGCCATGTATCTTGGCTGCTATTTTGATCGTATTTTAGTGCATAGCAACCATGCATTTTAGCAGCTATTATCCGATCTATCATTAGTGAGATGGGCTTGTACGTCCAAACTGCTAATCATTGTTTCCATGGGCCATCATATAATTAGGGCGCATGCTAGGTGTGGTGCCCCGTTCCCCCTTTTCGGGGAGCGCGACTAAGAAATACTTTCGGTATCGTTCGATCGGGATATATTGAATCAAGATATTTTTTTCGTTATGGATTTGCTTCTTCGGAATCGATTTCCATATTCAGTGGACCGTGCCCCAAGGATGGACTTAGTGGCAGAGTCAAGAGGGACCTCTTCGCTGTAAATTTTTTTACCTAGTTTTCGCTGTCGCCTTGTTGCTTTCGTGCTTTTGAGTTGGTTTTTGGATTTACGTTTTCTTGAACGGTTTTGATGGATTTTATTATTTTTGTTCGTTGAACTGCATTTCATTCTGATATTGGAAAGAGTAGAGGAGGTATTGATCATTTTTTTGTGGCAATGAAGGTGATCGTGTAGTAGACGTCGCGCGAGCGGAGTCTTGAAGCACCTCTTTCCTTTTTCTCTCCCCACCAACTTGTGAGTGGCTATAATTCGATTCAGTTGACCCTTCTTCCAAGTCTTCACATCTAAAATTTTGCCTTCTTGATTGTTCCGATCAAACGATACCATAATAACTAAAAAGATGTCAAGATAGAATAGACTTAGATTTTCTTATGCTTGTCAATCAACTTGTGAACGGTTACCTTGTTGCATGCTAATTCGTTTAGAATATTTTTTTATCATATTTCAATTCTAGTTAGAATATATATACTTCTTCTATTATTGAGCTATGTATAGAACACACCTTGCTATGCAATAAACTGATCAGGAAGACTATGCAAAACAAATCATGTCATGTTACTTGTCTCATGCTTGTGTTGCCTTAAAATGCCTCAATTGATAACTTAATAGAATTTGCTTGGTCACGAAAAACTTGTGCACAAGGTCTCAGTTCCTGCGGACGGTCGCTGGGGCACTGGCATCGATCTGATCCGGACGAAATATCATGTTAGTCTCTCGAGCGGGCGGGATGGCATGCGATGCCTCGAGATCCTAGCGTTGCACACCATTCTCGCCCAAGACTATAACTCGTCCATTATGGCATCATGTCAGTGATCCCCTCGTATATTTAAACTATGCAATCTAACTATCTCTTCGTGGCCGGGAAGGTCATGGTAAGTATTGTGCAGGGGGTTCAGACGGGCAGGTAAAAGTTACCGAACAGTGGCATATTTATTTCAATAAATTTTCATATATATTGCATGCTTGCAAATTGTATTAAGGCAAGATAGAAAAACCACATAATAACTTGCATGCTCCACATAAACAAATGTGTTGATTGGTATAGTTGGGTTAACTCGCCTTCACCAGTGTATTTCGGTGTACTGACCCTCGTTGTAACAGGTTTCCCGCACCAAGGCGACCCTGCAAGGAGCTTGGCGACTTCATAATCAAGTCCACCTACCGGCACGCCCTGATCGTGCCTTCGAAGAAACGTTTTGAAGTTCTATGAGCTCGTGCACATAACTTATGCAGCTCTGTGGAAAGGCGATAGCTTCGCCCGAAGGTGTCTATAGTTTTAAAGTTTTAGTAAAATAATGTAAACGGTTATCTTATTTTGCATCCACTTTTGTAAGCACGTGCGACAAATTATCTGACTCGTTCAAGAGTTTGTATAAAGATGTTCATTATCAATAAAGAGAACTTTTTCATGTTTCAATATTGTGTTTCAATTATCTGCTTACTCTGAATATGTGCTCGTTATATAAAATACCTTGGCCTTGTGCGTTGTGAAACCTAGGCACGCACGACGTCACGTCCGGGGGACGACTATCGATTCTACGAAATTGAGGCATGACATATTGGTATCAGAGCACAACTTCAAGTTCCTTTGATCTTAGTATTGGAAAAGTTTCTTTAACGATCTATTCCCTATGCGAATTCTTGAACTTGTTTGGCCAAAAGTGAGATACGTTCCATACAATGAGTCCATAATACATTATGAGCCTGATGTAAGTTACTTTCTTTTAAAGAAATGACTCAAGCACAAGCATCAGCGCTAGCACAAGGTGAGGTACAAGCCCAGGAAAGTAGTTTCGACACCTCGGGAAGTTCCAAAAGCCAGCGAGCTATGCCACCTGTCGACCTGATTGAGCGAATAATGCGGATACTTGAAGCAAGCCAGCAGAGAGATGAGGTTCGCTATGAGCGAGCCAAGAAGCGGACGAAAGAGCGACAGAGCAAGTTCAAAGGCAATCTAGAAGCCCGATTTGCAGTCCAAAGAAGCAGGTAGATGTCCTACAATAGATCGTTCAGACCTTAGCCTCCAACCATTCCGCAATGACAGCAGCGGCACCAGTGGAGCAACCCATACCTGAAGTTGAAATGCCTTAAACTCCAAATAAGAATGATGTGATTACCTTCGACTTTGTCGACTTTAAGAATGTCTGAAACACGTCTTTCAAAGGGACTGAAGATCCGGTGGTAGCTCTAGATTGGCTGGTAGAGCTTGAGTATCACTTCAAATTGTTGGAGCTACCTGTGGAGAAGCTAGTTTCATGTGCCCAACTACAGCTTCGCTTGAACGCGCACGATTGGTGGGACGTGGATCGAAGATCTTTCTTCGTGGACGAAGAAGATGAGACGATCGCGTGGGCTACCTTCCGTGGCGCATTTGAGGAGGAGTTCATACCCCCTCCTTTACATCGGCAAAAGGAGAACGAGTTCGTGCAGCTTCGGCAAGACAACATGACCGTGAAACAGTACTCCGCTGAATTTAATTGATTAGTCAAATTTACAAGCGCCTATCTACCTGATGCGACGAGTCAAGCAAGACGATTCGAAGGCGGCCTGCGACCTGCCATCCATGTGCATATGGTCGTTCCCCAATACCTACCTATGCGAGAAGTTCTCAATCATGCCCTTTTTCTTGAACAACAGTATCCTTTGGTTGCTGCCGACACTGTGCATACTTCCAATCATAAGCGTTATAGAAACGCGAAAGGAAACATAGCTCCAAAGCGTCCAAATAACGGCGGTCAGCAAAAGTGAAATACAGGGCAACCATGTTCCTTCTGTAAGAAGCCAGGGCACACGAGCAAAAATTATTGCAAGAAGCTCGGGCTATGCCTAGTGTGTGGTGATTCAAACCATCTGATGGGTAAATGTCCGCACTCATCTCATCGCCGCCCTTAACATCCAAATCATGCCACAGCACCTCAAGCCAACCGAGCCGCTTTACAGCAAGAGCGTCGTTAAACTCAAGGCCGGGTGTACACTTTGACACGGGAAGAGGCCCTAGCATCGGAAACCGCTGTGTCAGGAATATTGCTTTTCAATAACATACATGCTCGTGTGCTATTTGATTCTGGTGCAACGCATAGCTTTATATCCATGAATTTTGCAGTAAAAAATAAGATAGAGATGACACCATTATATCTAGACCTTCGTGTTAGCACCCCATCGGGCACGGAGATACCTGTCCGTTCGGTATGTCTGGACGGTTATGTCTATATTGGGGGAAGGAAACTCTCGCTAGATGTGTTAGTCCTAGATGTTCGGGATTACGATATCATCTTAGGGATGGATTGGCTCGGCGCTTTCTCGGCAACTATCGAATGTGCAAAAAAAATGAGTCGTCTTCCGTCTACCTGGAGAGGCCGAATTCTACTACACGAGTGGTTCAACAACAGATGCGTCAAGGACCTGCATGGTAATTTCTGCAATATCAGCTCGGCAGATGCTACACTCTGGATGCGAGGGATACTTAGCATCGGTTCGGGACACGCAGCTGGATTGCACAAACATTGAGTCTTCTTCCGTTGTGGCAGAGTTTTCTAATGTGTTTTCGAACGAACTACTTGGCATGCCACCCGACCGAGAAATCGAGTTCACCATCGATACCTTTCCAAATATCCAACCGATTTCCAAAGCCCCGTACCGAATGGCCCCTGCAGAACTAAGGGAGTTAAAGTGCCAACTGCAAGAACTGCTTGACCATGGATATATTCGTCCGAGCGTGACTCCTTGGGATGCGCCTGTACTCTTCGTGAAGAAGAAAGACGGAATATTACGACTCTGCATAGACTATCAGAAACTGAACAAGGTAACTATCCGAAACAAGTATTCCCTGCCCAGGATCGACGACCTCTTTGATCAGTTGCAAGGAGCGTCAGTGTTTTCGAAGATAGACCTTCTCTCTGTCTACCACCAATTAAAGATCAAGCCAGAGGACATGCCGAAGTCAGTATTTTGGACCCGCTATGGCCATTATGAGTTTTCTGTCATACCGATCGGACTGATGAATTCTCCTGCCGCATTCATGGATTTGATGAACCGTGTGTTTCGACCATTCCTCGATAAGTTTATGGTAGTATTCATAGACGACATCTTAGTGTACTCGAAAAATAAGGATGAATACGCAGGACACCTTTGGATGTTGCTTCAAACTCTTCGAGACAATAAGTTGTTCGTGAAGCTAAGAAAGTGCGAGTTCTGGTTGGACATCATATCTTTCCTCGGACACATTATTTTCGCTAAGTTCATCTCAGTCGACCCGAAGAAAGTTGAAGCCATCGTGAAGTGGGAGAGACCTAAGTCGGCCAGCGACATTCAGAGCTTCCTTGGTCTAGCAGGCTACTACAGGAGATTCATAAAAGATTTTTCAAGGATCGTCTCGCCTCTGACTCATCTCACTCGGAAAGGAGAAACGTTCGCGTGGACGACGACTATGAAGCTTCATTTGTGGAATTAAAGCAATGACTCGTCTCAGCATCGATTCTTACCCTTCTGGATGTACCCAATAATTTTAAGATCTATAGCGACGCTTCAGGAAAGGGTTTGGGATATTCCTTATGCAGAGGGACAAAGTGATAGCCTTTGCGTCGAGACAGTTAAAGTCTCACGAAAGGAACTATCCAACGCACGACCTGGAACTTGCAACGATAGTGTTCGCGTTGAGGTTATGGCGGTATTACCTCTATGGCGTACCGAAAAAGATTTTCACGGATCACAAAAGCTTCAAATACCTCTATACTCAAGAGGATTTGAATCTACGACAATGATGTTAGCTTGAACTCCTTAACAACTTTGACTTGATGATCAGATATACACCGGGCAAGGGCAACGTTGTAGCTGATGCACTGAGTCGAGTGTTTATTGGGAGCTTAGCTATCGATGACAGGCTGCGAAGGGATCTTAAAAGTTTGGGCATTACACTCTGAATCAGATACAAAAGGGGCGCATGTGGCTCAATTGTGCCTCGAATCGGACTTATTGGAGAAAGTTAAGTTCGCTCATAAGGAAGACCTGTTCCTAGAGAAGATGCGTAATCTTATCTCAGCAGGAAGGACAACCGACTTTGCTGTGAGCACGGATGGAATGATGCGGGTGAAGGAAAGATTGTGTGTTCCTAATAATACAAACCTCAGAAAGGAGATACTCAATGAAACCCACTATGCGAGTTATACTTCACATCCAGGAAGCACGAAGATGTATCGAGACCTCCACACAATATTTTGGTGGCACGGCATAAAAAGTGATGTGGCGCTGTTTGTGTCGTAATGCATGGCTTGTCAGAGAGTAAAGGCCGAACACCAGAAGAAGGGCGGAGAGATACAGAACCTTGCTATACCGGAGTGGAAATGGGAACACCTAAGGATGGATTTCATTATTGGTTTGCCAAAGATGCAACGAGAAAATAATGCCGTCAGGGTCATCGTCGATCGACTCACCAAGTCAGCTCACTTTCTGCCTATCAAAGTTGCTTGGAGTGCGACCGTCTGGCGCAGATCTACCTCAACGAGATCATTCGACTCTACGATGTGCCCATATCCATTGTCTCCGATCGAGATGGACAATTCTTATCACGTATTTGGGAGAGCCTTCAATCAGCAATAAGGACAAAGTTGAAGTTCAGCTCCGCCTACTATCCTCAGACGGATGGCTAGACAGAGCGAGTAAACCAAATCTTCGAAGACATGCTACGACTCTGCGCCTTGGACTTGAATTCAAGTTTTGACATGTATCTACCGTTAGCCAAATTTGCATACAATAATATCTATCAATCCAGCATTCAAATTGTGCAGTATGAGGCATTGTATGGACAAAAGTGTAGATCCCCTATCTGTTGGGATGAAGTTGGTGAACAAATCGTCCAGAAGATCCGTTTGATTCGTGAACGGCTGAAGGTAGCACAAAGCCGTCAGAAAAGTTACTCAGACGCGCATCGTCGACCACTTGAGTTCTTAGAAGGCGATCATGTATTTTTTAAGGTCTTATCCATGCGAGGAGTTACCAGATTTGGAGCAAAAGGGAAGCTAAGTCCAAGATTCGTCGGCCCGTTCGAAATACTTAAGCGAGTCCTCCCTGTCGCATATCAGATTGTCCTGCCACCGTCACTATCTGAAGTGCACGATTTATTACATATTTCACAGTTTAGGAAGTACGTGTATGACCCGAATCATGTGGTGGATCTTGATCAAATGGACTTAAAGGCAGACTTGACTTATGTTGAACATCATGTGCGGATCTTGGATCACAAGGATAAGCTGCTTCGAAGTCGCTCGGTTTCGCTCGTGCGCGTTCTTTAGAGAAATCATTCGGTCGAAGAATCGACCTGGGAGCTTGAGTCTGAAATGAAGAAAAAGTTTCCTTTATTATTTCATAGTGGTAGGTTCTATTCCTAAGTTTCATGGACGAAACTCCTACTAGTTGGTTAGGATGTGATGCCCCGTTCCCCCTTTTCAGGGAGCGCGACTAAGAAATACTTTCGGTATCGTTCGACATGATAGATTGAATCAAGATCTTTTCCTCGTTATGTATTTGCTTTTTTGGAATTGATTCTCATATTCAGTGGACCGTGCCCCAAGGATGGACTTCGCGGCAGAGTCAAGAGGGACCTCTTTGCTGCAAGTTTTTTTTGCCTAGTTTTCGTTGTCGCCTTGTTGCTTTCGTGCTTTTGTGTTAGTTTTTGGATTTACGTTTTCTTGAACGATTTTAATGGATTTTATTATTTTCGTTCATTGAAATATATTTCATTCCGAGCTTAAAAAGAGTAGAGGAGGTATTGATCATTTGTTTGTGGCAATGCAGGTGATCGTGCAGTAGACGTTACGCGAGCGGAGTCTTGGAGAACCTCTTTCCTTTTTCTCTCCCCACCAACTTGTGAGTGGCTATAATTCGATTCAGTTGACCCTTCTTCCAAGTCTTCACATCTAAAATCTTGCCTTCTTGATTGTTCCGATCAAACAATACCATAATAACTAAAAATATGTCAAGATATAATATAATAGATTTGGATTGTCTTATGCTCGTCAATCAACTTGTGAATGGTTACCTTGTTGCATGCTAATTTGTTTAGAATGTTCTTTCATCATGTTTCGATTCTAGTTAGAATATATATACTTCTTATATTATTGGGCTATGTATAGAACATACCTTGCTATTCAATAAACTGATCAGAAAGACTATGCAAAATAAATCATGTCATGTTACTTGTCTCATGCTTGTGTTGTCTTAAACTGCTTCGATTGATAACTTTGACTTTGCTTGGTCACGGACAACTTATGCACAAGGTCTCAGTTCCTGCGGACGATCTCTAGGGGGCACCAATCCGATCCGGATGAAACACCATGTTAGTCTCTCGAGCAGGCGGGATGACATGCAATGCCTCGAGATCCTAGCGTTGCACACCATTCTCGCCCAAGACTATAACTCGTCCATTATGGCATCATGTCAGTGATCCCCTCGTATATTTAAACTGTGCAATCTAACTATTTCTTCGTGGCAGGGAAGGTCATTGTAAGTATTGTGCAGGTGGTTCAGACAGGCAGGTAAAAGTCACCGAACAGTGGTAGTAAATTTTTATATCTATTGTATGCTTGCAAATTGTATTAAGGCAAGATAGAAAGACCACATAATAACTTGCATGCTCTACATAAACAAACGTATTGATTGGTATAGTTGGGTTAACTCGCCTTCACCAGTGCATTTCGGTGTACTGACCCTCGTTGCAACAGGTTCCTCGTGCCAAGGCGACCCTGCAAGGAGCTTGGCGACTTCCCAACCCATCCACCTACCGGCACGTCCTGATCGTGCCTTTGAAAAAACATTTTAAAGTTCCAGGAGCTCGTGCACATAACTTATGCAGCTCCATGGAAAGGCTATAGCTTCGCCCGAAGGTGTCTATAGCTTTGAAGTTTTAGTAAAATGATGTAATATATAAGACGGTTATCTCATTTTGCGTCCACTTTTGTAAGCCCGTGCGGCAAATTATCTGACCCGTTCAAGAGTTTATATAAAGATGTTCATTATCAATAAAGAAAACTTTTCCATGTTTCAACATTGTGTTTCAATTATCTGCGTACTCTGAATATGTGCTCATTATATAAAATATCTTGGCCTTCTGCGTTGTGCAACCTAGGCACATACGTCATCATGCCCGGGGGACGACTATCGATTCTACGGAATCGAGGCATGACACTAGGCTAGCCTTCTTGCATACCTAACTGTTTGATGGAGAGACGGGCATGAAATAGAACCTTGTTATATATGTAAATTATTGCTAACTTGTATGTCTGCTGCAGGGATAACCGTTCGGCCATGGGTAAGGATTACTGAATAAATGATCACTTGTATTTTCTTATGTTCCTTATCATAAATGCTAAATAAGATGTATTTAGTTTACTTGAATATGCTGCTGGCCCCATTTGTCACGACCCGCACCCGGTTTAGGGGCACGAGTGCGTGGGTACGTCCAGCCTACGCCGCAGCATCGACGGTAGAACGCTGTCTAGGTCGAGTACTATCTAACCATCTCACGCTAGTATCCAACTCCATAAGGAGATTCGGATAATACTATAAAAATATTCACAACATACTCAATCACAACTACAGCACGATAGGAATTTGAAGAAATAAAAGAATACAACACAAGTCTAAAGACAACATAACCATACCTGCAATCATTAACTTCCAATCCCCAAGTGTCAGAAATAAGTCCACTAAGGTCACAGTCTGGAAAAATATTTTCCAGTCAGGAAGGAGCAAAGTACATCTCTAAATAGCAGTTCTATATAAATGACATAAACTATGTAGCAGTTCTAGATGGAAACATACCAGATGCATGTATAGGTACGAGAAATGTACAATGAGAGAAATACTGGAAATACTGTAAGTAAATACAGGAAAAGAACAATATGTCCATGAGCAAGAAACCTATGACTAAGTGTGTGAGTACTAGCTTTAACATGTGATCGGCTTGGGAACTTGATCAGGCTGGTTACATGTGATTAGCTATGATTCATGGAAGGTCAGGCTAACCGTTGGTTAGCTATGATGCATGGAGATGGTCAGGCTAATCACACGTAACAGCTATGAAGCATGGAGATGGTCAGGCCGCACCCGACGTGAGATGTGGGGTGAGCTATGATGCATGAAAAGTTGGGTATGATCACATATCTACACTAAAATACTCCCCAAACCCCCGACTGGTATAGTAGATCAAATCATGGTACGCTATGGCACGAGATTCCCTAGGGAGGTAGCAAATCTCCCCGGAAATCAGTGTCTATACATGCACAAGATATCAAGGAAACAAGTCTTGTACAAGCTACACCATGAATAAGGAATAACATCTCATGACGAGACCCGTCTACACCAATCCGTGTAACCAACGTGTCAAGAACATGGATATTTACACTAGATACAGGGAACATAGGAGATATCATAAATTAGAAACTAATCAGAGAATGTACTCGCCTTTGGTCCTTAGCTGGTAATTATTGATGTCCTGTTCCAGAGTATCCCCTGGGTGAACCCACAGTCCTATAAACATATCACAATATCACATTTGCATCAGATGCTATACTAACACACAAACAAAATACTAACTCAGGGGCTATGCCAGGCAGGGCACTAGTCTATTAGGGTCGTCTATTAGAGACATAGAAGTGTACACATTGTACTAACATATACATCAATTACATTTGGTACGAAAATAGATAAGTGTATTTATATATACCTTAAGTAATATTAATACTGTATGTTTTAATTACAAATAGCTACTAGGAAATACGTTATACAAGGTATAGTCATAAAAATAAGCCAAGTTAGAATTTACTATATGTACTAAATTCCAAAGTACAATGACTATGCTAATACATGAATTTAATTTATACCAGTATATATATACTTTAAAATAAATAATACTTGTATATATATATAAGCATAATAATTAATACTTGAATGTATATCTATATAGACATAGTTTATTGAAAAGGGATACAATACGTATTTATATTATACTATACCAATTTATAATTATAGCAAAATATATTATTATGCTACATTTATTTATATATACCAAATTATGTTTTTGTTAAACATATACCAATTTACACTTACCAACATATACTGAAAATACAGATATACATATATACCAATTTTATATACAAAATATGTATAATTGTATACTCATAATAGAATTATAACATATATGTATTGTCAACATCATTATTAAATATACTAATACTAATACCAAATTAAGTTCATACTATATATTAAGGGTATACTAAAAGCTTATATAAAATATATGTAGCATACCATCATTAAAAATAACAATACAGATACTAAAACATTAATTGAAATTATACCTAGTATACATTTTATTAATATATATTATATAAAAATACTAAACAAATAAATAAATAATTACTAACTGATTAAAAATAAATAATTGATTACTAAATTAACTAAACTAATTTTATGAATTAATTAAACTAATTATGAATCAATTAAACTAATTATATACATTTAATAACTAGTTAATTAACTAACCTAATCCTCTTTAACTCATTCCCCAAACATTATTCTGAGAAACGAAGAGAACGGAGAAGGGAGGCTCACCTAGGGTTTTCCGTCGCCGGCGCGGGGACGTCCGCCGGGAATCAGGCCGGCAGGGCGTCGGCGTTCGTCTCGGGCGGGATCGGGGAGCTCAGGGCGGTGGTCGGCGTTTCTCGAGAGCGGCGGCGGTCTGCTCGAGGCGGCGGATCTGCTTGACGCGGGGCTGCGTCGACTCCGGACCTGAGGCGGCGGCGTGGAACTCCGAGCTTGACGCGGCGGAAGGAGCTCGACGACGATGAGGGGGATCCGTGGCGGATCTTCGACGGCTCGACTCAGCGGAAGGAGAGGACGGCGGCTCTTCTCAGCGGAAGGAGATCTCGGCGGCGGCGTCGAACTCGGCGGGCTGGATCAATCGGCCCGACGCGGCGGTGGAACGTCGACTCGGCGGAGGCGGAGGTCCCAGTCGTTGGAGGCGACGGGATCTAGGTTAGGTTAGGGTTCTGTGTGTGTCAGGGTCTGGGTTCGTGTCCGGGCTGGACACGAGGGTGGTGTACTGTACAGGGATGGACGTGTCCGGGGCTGGACACGGCGGGTTTGCTGTGTTCAGTGGAGGAGGTTGTGTCCCGATGGTGTCGGACACGAAATTGTAATATTGTAATGACTGGACACAGAAAAATGAATGGATACGGTGGGACACCCGGGGTCGGACCCGAGGCCAACACGGCTGACACGGTAATGCTGGACACACGGACACAAGCACGCAAAATGGTGGTGGTGGTTTGTTGGCTTTGGGAATTGTGGGGGCTAGCTAATAAATTGGAGATTAGGGTTTCTTGGGAATGGTGATGAGGGACTTAAATAGGGAGAGAGAGTTGTGGGCTAAGGGTGAGGATTGGCCCAATGATGAATGGCCAGGATTTAATATAAAGGGGCCTTTCATGTGGGAAGAATAAGGGTGTGAATGGGAGACGGTAAACTGGAAAATATAATTTAAGAAAATGTTTTAAGAGGCTTCCAAGGCTAACCGATTCTAATTTAGCTACTAATTAATTCCATTTTTCAAAACCCTAGAAAATATGAAATTTATTTATTTACTATTCCAAAAATGGATATGAAATTTATTATGAACAACTAGTCCTTCAATAATTTTTATTAAACAAATAATTTTATGATTTCAAGCCAAAAATATTCGAAGTTATAATATTATATTTACATCATTATTATTTATTTATTTATTTTATAAGTAATCAACATTTAGGAAAAATGATTTTTTTTTATAAAAGATTTTAAATCACCTTCTACAATCAAACATTGTTAAAAATCAAAATAAAAATTTCAAGGAGAAAATATTTCATAAACTTGATATTTTAAAATAAATTAAAAATCTAATTATTTCGGAAATTGAAAATCGGAGGTTACACCATTGCATTGAATTAAATAGTCCACTTGATGCACTTGTCTTGATTCGAGATGAACAGTCCACTAGAGATAACTTTTGTTCCTAAGAGATCGAATATGGCTCACGATACATGTTGCGCACTGCTCGATAGAACACTGTTCCTATAACTTGCTTAAATATTTGATGTGCAAATTGGTTTCAAAGACATATTTTTAAAAAGATGTAAACTGACTATAATCCTGTGCTGCATGAAATAAACCTAGGTAAAAGTAGCAATATCACTAGTAATGAAATATTTTGCCACATGCTTACTTAGTGTGGGTTTCATGGAGTGTTGCTTCTGTTCGTTGATTTTATACTTACCAGTAATTTCTTCAAAGTGCTGACCCACCAATAGTTTGCTTATTCTCAGGTGTTGGATCGTTCGAGGAAGCGATAGTCGAGCCTCATCCCCAGGACCCAAAAATCTAGAGTCGATGCCTTTAGCCGTATCGAGATTGCTTTGAGATACTTTCATATAAAGTGATATAATGTATGGAATGATGCCATTGTAATTGAGAGAAAGAGAGCTTGAGCGAATTGTAATCTCGGTCAAGCGCCGCTTGTAACACATCTTGATTATCAATAAAGAGATTATTTTCTTATGTCATTGTGTTCTTTACTTTTCTGCAATATTATGCCGATATTCCCGTCTTGAATAACTTACTTGTCCTTGTTCAAGCTTTGGCCTTGTGCAAGCGCAACTTAGGCTTGCACGACATCATGCCCACGCGAGGACGATCGGTCCCGCAAGGACCCAAGCAATGACGAACGGCCCCCCTGCGGGATTGGGGCGTGACGTGACATCATGCTGATGATAAAAGTTGAGAAAAAGATTGATGCTACCATACAGGGGGAGAAGACAGTACTCCAGTATACAGCGGAGCTACGTCACTTATGGGCGAACTTGGACCACTATGATCCGCTATCATTGTAAAACTCGACATATGTTCTCCTTAAAAAATAGTACCTTGAGTGTAGGCTTGTGGCTCATTTTTTCAAGGGTCTGAACCCACAGTTTGAGGATGTTCCATCGATGATGCAAGAAGAGATCAGACAGAAGGTGATGAAAGGCGAGACCTCACCTGCTGTCCGCTCAGCATTGGTGATTCCTAGTGCTCCAATCAACAATAACGGGAGTGCTACAATTGCAGAAAGGAAGGGACCTCAACTACAATTGCCCTCAACCCTACAATTCTGGTCATGGCCGAGGAGGCAAAGGACAGAGAGGTGGACATGCAAGTCAAGGAGGCATGAGACATGGAGGCCGGAGAGTTGCTCACCTTGTTGTGGCAGAGGAGACCACTATTGAGATATTGGAGCTGAGATGACAGAGCTGGAGGAACTACGTCTGTTCAAGCTTCAGGTTGAGAGTTCTAAGGGCAAGAGACATGCCACTCAGGATCTGACTGACACTACCTACCTTGGTAACTTTACTGGTTACGCTGCTCATATAGACAACGGTATCCCAATTTAGGCACTTGCATCCACTAAAACTCATACTGTCATGACCCGCACCCAGAAAATCGGGCATGAGTCGTGGGTACGTCCAGCCTACGCGGCAGCATCGGCGGTAGAACGCTGTCTAGGTCAACTATCTAGATAATCTCACACAAAAATCGGCCATGACCTCTCCAAAAAGGAGGGCAACCACACAATCAATATATAAACCTGTCAAGATCTCAACTCCAAACGGAGGAGCAAATATCACCATGATAACCATAATATACTCAATCACGAATCTAAGCACGATAAGATAACACAGAGATCTAACAACTATAAAGTCTAACCAACAACAACTACTACAACAACCACAACATCAAATAATAATACAACAATATCCAAAATAATATACAAACAAGGTCTCAATCTAAAACCGGAGACAAATTCGGTGCTAAAAGCTAATAAAAACAACAACAAAGTCCCAGTGATCCCGGCTACCAATCCAGAAATTACCCCTAAACTAGAGGGTCCCTGTCTGCACCATCGACAGGCTCAGGTCCATAAAACATCGGACACCAATCCTCCGGATACTCTGAAAAATATGTCCAGTCAGGACTGGAGCAAGTACATCTCTAACAGCAGTTCCATTTAAATGATAAAAACTATAAAACAGTTATAGCAAGTAGCAAGAATAATGAAGCAAGTATGAAACAAGAAAATATGTATAACTGGTGCATAAAGGTAAAGATGCATGGATATCAGAGCAAGATAGTAATAACTGCAAGATACAAGAAATCTACACTAAGAGTAAGTCTGTGCACATGAACGTGTAGTGAGTCCAGCATGAAAAACATGTAGTGAGTCAAGTCCAGAAACATGTAAGTGAGACCAGCAAGAAATACAAGTGAGTCCAGACTATAAAGAATGAACTCGGTGTCTTTGAAATACTTGTTTCGACATGTAAACGGCTAGGGGTAAGTACGGCTCACCGCGCACTGGGTGCGCGGCTGCTATCATTCCAGATTAGACCAGAGGGAGTGATTCCTGATGATGCCAGATAGGAATGTTTACATGTCTACTCGAGTATTTCCCCGCCCCGACTAATACAAGTGGATCCAAGACCCGACACGCAAATCAAGATGAGTCCAGCCTGAACATGAATGATGCCTGTAGTGATGCCTATAGTGATTCCAGAATAGAGGCCAGAAACATGAAATGTACGTATCGCAAGTAAATGAATCCAGAAATACCAGTCAGTGTCTCGTGTTGTGCCAGAATAATCAGATGATACTATACTAGAAGCTGAATCATAATAATCATCAGATAATGAAAACTATCAGAGAATGTACTCGCCTGACGTCCCGAGCAACTGGCGATCCGAACTAGTGTCGCAAGGACCTATACGAAAAGCAAGGTTAAACTGGGTTCTAATGAGTTAAACAGATATAAAATAACTAAAAATAGGCTTCTAGGGTCGTTCTAGGTCAAACGGGTCAAACCGGTGAAATCTGGGTCAAAAAGTCAACTCTTGGTCCAAAAAGTCAACTCTGGGTCAAAAAAGGTCAAAAGTTGACTTTGGCGGTCAACCGAGTCAACTACGGTCAAGTCTGGGTCAAACTAGGGTGCTCCTGAAATTTTAGGTCAAACCGAGGTCATTAAGCTAGAAAACTCACAAACTCGCCTCCTTGAGATACCGGGATACCCTCGGTATCCGATACCTCAACCTAGGCTACGCACCCCTCCTAAACCCGCTAAAACCTATGCTAGCATGCGTAAATATATACACATAAGCATATAAAAATCACTCTAATACTATTCCTAGGCTATTGCTCAAAAACCCCGTTCGAAACCCAATACCTTGGTTATCTCAAGGTATTGAGATACCTCGGTATCTCAAGGTATTGAGGTTTCGCTCTAAAACCCTCTAACTAGCTACCTAGCTATTAATTATGCACCTAGTTATTAATCTAGGCTAGGTAATATAGATACCTATCATATTTATATATATCTAAATAGGTATCTACCTATATACATATATATCCACACATATATATACCCATTACCCATTTACCTTACCAAATATAACATATATATATATATATATGTATATATATATATTACCTATCAAGATATCTATAGATATATATATATAAGTATAGGTATATAGATATCTATCTCTTAGGTAGATATATCTAAGTATCTAGCTATCTACCTATCTATAATCTATAAATCTAACTATCTACCTATTATCTAGGTAACTATCTAACTATCTAATCTATCTAATAACTTATCTAACTAACTATCAATGCATCTATCTAACTACCTATCTAACTATATGTATTTATATCTATACATATAGATATAAATATATATCTAATACCTATCTAGATATCTATATATCTATCTATCTATCTATCTAAGTATCTATCTATCTAAATACCTAGCTATCTAACTATCTATTTATCTTATCTACCTATTTATCTATCTAATGATATATCTATCTATCTAACTTATTATCTATCCATCTATCTATTTAATCTATCTTAGACTTCTATCTATCTATCTATCGCCAACACGCTGCTGCTGCTGCTGCTCTTGCTTGCTGATGCTGCTGCTGTACCTGTTACTGCTGCTGCTGTGCTCTTATTCCTGCTGCTGCTGCTCCTTCTACTGCTGATACTGCTGCTCTATGCTACTGCTGCTGCTGATTCTGTTGCTGCTGCAGCTATTCCTGCTGCTGCTGCACAGTCCAGTCCCCCCCCTCTCAACACACATACACACACACCTATATATATATCACTATATATATATATATCTATATATACATATATATATAACTCTATAGATATATATATATATACATACTAACTAACATATATACTAATACCTATATACCAACACACACTAACATATATATCTACACACACACACAAACACAAGCACACACATATATCTACATATATATATAAACACTCACACACTCAAACATATATATATCTATATATCCTCACTCACACACACTCACTCACACTAGCACACACCCTCACACACACACTCTCACACACACTAGCACACACTCTCACAAACACACAACCACACAACCACACACATAACACTCATACATATATATACGAATATATATACATATATATAAACTCACTCAAACTCATATATATATATATATATATATATATATATATATATATATATATAGGCACTCACTCACACTCACCTACGCACTAGCACACACTCACACAAGCACTCACTAACACACTCACAAACACACTCACACAAGCACTCCTTAACACGCTCACAAACACATAACCACACATATATATATATATAAATATATATATATAAAAACACACACACAATATATATATAAACAAACACAACACAACGCACACCACGCCCACAACGCCCACCAACGCACGCCCAACGACCCCGACACGCCCAAACACCTAAAAATATATAAAATATAACTCGAAAACTCTAGCACACACTCCCCGATACTAACCCAACCCGCGCACAAGCCCGAAACGAGGAGCCCAAGTCGAGCCGTTCGGTCATTTCGACGAACACGTGGTGCGCGGCTCGAAAAACCTCCTGAAACGCACACCAAATAAACTCGGAATCGGCCCAAAATTTACCCACGCGCTCTACACGATGTCTAGATCCTAGAAAATGTGCTCCCGCGTCGATTCTAGGCCCGTGGCGGAAACGCACACGCACTTAGAATCGGCGACAACGAAAAGCCCCAAATTCGCCCGAAACGTCCGTTTCTCCGCGACGCGACTTTCCGTGTCCGAACGGAGACACGCTCTCACCCTCACGACATCCGACAATGTCTACCTAGGTCTGTCTAACCTAGAGCATCACCCAAAATTGGGCCAAATTCGGATTCTACCCGAAATTGACACAAAATCTAATGTTAAAGTCTCCAAACACTACCCAACTAGTTCCAACTTCCTCCCACGGGTAGCCTAAGGGTCTAGGAAGGTTTTAAAATATTAATTACACTATAAAAGAGTAATTACAAGGGGAAAATTAGGGTTTACCTCTTGGGAGTTGGAATCCCAAGCCAAAGTCTCAAAAAATGCTCCAAATCCTCCAATCCAAGCTTCCAAGCCTCAAATCCAAGCTCCAACACCAAATCTAGGCTCTACCCACCTAGGTTGGAGAAGAATGTAAGGTTAGGGTTCAAGTAAGAAGAAGAAATGGAAAGAGGAAGGAAGAAAAATAAGAAAACTTACTTTGGAAGAAGGAAGAAAGAAGAAAGAAGAAGTGGAGAAGAAGGAGAAGTGAAGAAGAAGAAGAAGAAATGGGATGGGGGCTGCTGTGATCGGGTGAGGGGGCTGGGAATAGGGCCGGCCATGTGAAAATATAGGTTCCACAAGTTGGCAAATGTCCAAAATGCCCTCCCGTAACTCGATTTTGGGTTTCGGGGTCCAAAAATACTCAAACTAACTCCAAATCTCTCCCACTAACCTTCTAAAAATAAAATAAATATTTCTAAGCCCCAAAATAATTCTCACAAGGGTGTGGGCTAGGTCGAACATGGGTCCACTAGGGTCTGACATGGGTCCAGGCTAGGCAAAATCCTAAAACAATCAAATAAAAAATAATGCAATCACTAATTAATTATAAATACAATTAATTAAAAATAATGCACAATTAACTAAATTAAAAATAAAAAAAATATCCGGCTCTGGAAATGGGGTGATGACAAGCCTATCCTCCTTAGAAAATTTCGTCCTCGAAATTTAAAGTCAATCACACTCTCTCTAGGTCAAACCCCCAACAATCACAATCAAGAAATTCTACCTAAACAACATACAAGATCAGGGTCTTACTGGTCGTGTTATTACAGTCTCAATCGGGGTCACTACACTATCTACCACAGCACAAAGAAAATCTAACAGGTACTAATGAAGCACACCACAGGAATGGAAAAGGACAGGAAGAAGAAACAAGAGACAGACCTGCTAACCCGACATCCGTAGCATCGGCCTCCTCGACCGTCAACGCATAAGCCCTGCCCTGCTGGGGTGTATCCCTCTGCTGGTGTGGGGCATGATGCTGTGCCACAGATGGCCTAGCTCCAACTCTCTGATCCTGTGCTCCACCCAATGGAGGTACAGTAGGGCAATCTCGCATCTGGTGAGCAGCGGATCCACAGAACAAACACATCTTCAGCCTCCTCCTACAAACATCCCAGGTGTGTCCTGCCTTCCTGCAGTAGGCACAAGTGGGCACCCTCTGATCCTGACCCTGTTGCGCTGCCTTCTGCACATAGGGACGCTTAGCTGGTCCCGCACTGCCACTCGCACAGCCTGAATCATTCCTGCCTCTCTTGGACTTGAGCTCCAAGTCATCCTCTGCTCTCTGAGCATCTCCTACTATCTGCTCAAAAGTTGCCTCGCGGTCGCTCCTGGTCAAAGACTTGACCGCCATAACCAAGCCCTTGCGAAACTTCCTCGCCTTAGCTGCCTCACTCAAGCCATCCACAAATCTGCCCAGACGGCAGAACTCCGCTGCGTACTCGTCCACCGTCATGCTCCCTTGGACGAGTGCCTCAAACTGGCTCTCCAAAGCACTGAGCGCCACATCTGGGAAAAACTTCTCCTTAAAAAGCCTCTTGAAAGCCTCCCAAGTAAGCCCTGGCGCCGCAATCCTCGTATCTGTGCGATACCATGTCAAAGCGAGGTCGAACATCTGACTGCCCGCTGCCTCTATCTGCATGCTGTCTGGAATCTGCGCCAGCTTGAAGATGCCCTCAATCTGCTCTATCCAGTTATCCGCGTACAGGATACCTTCTGTACCACGGAACTCCTTGGGCCGCATCCTCTGAAAGTCGATAGTACTGCCCGGCCTCGGATGCTGAATCTGATCTGCCTGTGGCTGAATCTGTGCCACCCTATCCACTGCTGTCATGGCCACCTGGTGGGCGTTCTCAATGCCCAGCCTCATCACATCCACCTGACGGTGCTGCGCATCCATCATCTCCCTGAAGAACGCAAACAACTGCGTGACATCTACTGGAGCAGGAAGTGGTGGAGGAACCACCAGAACGACTGGGGTAGTCCTCGGATCGACAGGTGAAGGAGAATCCCCGAGAGAAGCAGATGCTCCCTCAACTGCAGGAGTAGTGAGTGGAGCGGTAGCAGCTGCCTGAATACGAGCTGGACAAGAGATAGCAGACCTCTCCGAGGCAACTGCTGGAACGGTACGATGGGATCGTATCTTCGGAGGCATCCTGAACACAGATCAAAAGAAGTCAATACGGCGCAAGATACGATATCATCAAAGAAGGACAGTAATATTTCAAAAGAAACAATTTCAGAATAATTAGATTGGAATTGTTCCTAGTCGTGATTGAGTACACTCTCATCCTAGATCCTAGATCCTATAGCAGGCTCACAGCAGTACAATTAAGTTGTTGTACCACCACAATATCGCATTAATTGCGAATCGAGACCTGCATGGGCCCGCCACCAAAAACGTGTCACGACCCGCACCCGAAAAATCGGGCATGAGTCGTGGGTACGTCCAGCCTACGCCGCAGCATCGGCGGTAGAACGCTGTCTAGGTCAACTATCTAGATAATCTCACACAAAAATCGGCCATGACCTCTCCAAAAAGGAGGGCAACCACACAATCAATATATAAACCTGTCAAGATCTCAACTCCAAACGGAGGAGCAAATATCACCATGATAACCACAATATACTCAATCACGAATCTAAGCACGATAAGATAACACAGAGATCTAACAACTATAAAGTCTAACCAACAACAACTACTACAACAACCACAACATCAAATAATAATACAACAATATCCAAAATAATATACAAACAAGGTCTCAATCTAAAACCGGAGACAAATCCGGTGCTAAAAGCTAATAAAAACAACAACAAAGTCCCAGTGATCCCGGCTACCAACCCGGAAATCACCCCTAAACTAGAGGGTCCCTGTCTGCACCATCGACAGGCTCAGGTCCATAAAACGTCGGACACCAATCCTCCGGATACTCTAAAAAATATGTCCAGTCAGGACTGGAGCAAGTACATCTCTAACAGCAGTTCCATTTAAATGATAAAAACTATAAAACAGTTATAGCAAGTAGCAAGAAGAATGAAGCAAGTATGAAACAAGAAAATATGTATAACTGGTGCATAAAGATAAAGATGCATGGATATCAGAGCAAGATAGTAATAACTGCAAGATACAAGAAATCTACACTAAGAGTAAGTCTGTACACATGAACGTGTAGTGAGTCCAGCATAAAAAACATGTAGTGAGTCAAGTCCAGAAATATGTAAGTGAGACCAGCAAGAAATGCAAGTGAGTCCAGACTATAAAGAATGAACTCGATGTCTTTGAAATACTTATTTCGACATGTAAACGGCTAGGGGTAAGTACGGCTCACCGCGCACTGGGTGCGCGGCTGCTATCATTCCAGATTAGACCAGAGGGAGTGATTCCTGATGATACCAGATAGGAATGTTTACATGTCTACTCGAGTATTTCCCCGCCCCGACTAATACAAGTGGATCCAAGACCCGACACGCAAATCAAGATGAGTCCAGCCTGAACATGAATGATGCCTGTAGTGATGCCTGTAGTGATTCCAGAATAGAGGCCAGAAACATGAAATGTACGTGTCACAAGTAAATGAATCCAGAAATACCAGTCAGTGTCTCGTGTTGTGCCAGAATAATCAGATGATACTATTCTAGAAGCTGAATCATAATAATCATCAGATAATGAAAACTATCAGAGAATGTACTCGCCTGACGTCCTGAGCAACTGGCGATCCGAACTGGTGTCGCAAGGACCTATGCGAAAAGCAAGGTTAAACAGGGTTCTAATGAGTTAAATAGATATAAAATAACTAAAAATAGGCTTCTAGGGTCGTTCTAGGTCAAACGGGTCAAACCGGTAAAATCTGGGTCAAAAAGTCAACTCTTGGTCCAAAAAGTCAACTCTGGGTCAAAACTAGGTCAAAAGTTGACTTTGGTGGTCAACCGAGTCAACTACGGTCAAGTCTGGGTCAAACTAGGGTGCTCCTGAAATTCTAGGTCAAACCGAGGTCATTAAGCTAGAAAACTCACAAACTCGCCTCCTTGAGATACCGGAATACCCTCGGTATCCGATACCTCAACCTAGGCTACGCACCCCTCCTAAACCCGCTAAAACCTATGCTAGCACGCGTAAATATATACACATAAGCATATAAAAATCACTCCAATACTATTCCTAGGCTATTGCTCAAAAACCCCGCTCGAAACCCAATACCTTGGTTATCTCAAGGTATTGAGATACCTCGGTATCTCAAGGTATTGAGGTTTCGCTCTAAAACCCTCTAACTAGCTACCTAGCTATTAATTATGCACCTAGTTATTAATCTAGGCTAGGTAATATAGATACCTATCATATTTATATATATCTAAATAGGTATCTACCTATATACATATATATCCACACATATATATACCCATTACCCATTTACCTTACCAAACGTAACATATATATATATATATATATATATATATATATATATATATATATATATATATATGTATATATATATATTACCTATCAAGATATCTATAGATATATATATATAAGTATAGGTATATAGATATCTATCTCTTAGGTAGATATATCTAAGTATCTAGCTATCTACCTATCTATAATCTATAAATCTAACTATCTACCTATTATCTAGGTAACTATCTAACTATCTAATCTATCTAATAACTTATCTAACTAACTATCAATGCATCTATCTAACTACCTATCTAACTATATGTATTTATATCTATACATATAGATATAAATATATATCTAATACCTATCTAGATATCTAGATATCTATATATCTATCTATCTATCTAAGTATCTATCTATCTAAATACCTAGCTATCTAACTATCTATTTATCTTATCTACCTATTTATCTATCTAATGATATATCTATCTATCTATTTAATCTATCTTAGACTTCTATCTATCTATCTATCTATCTATCTATCTATCTATCTATCTATCTATCTATCTATCTATCGCCAACACGCTGCTGCTGCTGCTGCTCTTGCTTGCTGATGCTGCTGCTGTACCTGTTACTGCTGCTGCTGTGCTCTTATTCCTGCTGCTGCTGCTCCTTCTACTGCTGTTACTGCTGCTCTATGCTACTGCTGCTGCTGATTTTGTTGCTGCTGCAGCTATTCCTGCTGCTGCTGCACAGTCCAGTCCCCCCCCTCTCAACACACATACACACACACCTATATATATATCACTATATATATATATATATCTATATATACATATATATAACTCTATAGATATATATATATACATACTAACTAACATATATACTAATACCTATATACCAACACACACTAACATATATATCTACACACACACACACAAACACAAGCACACACATATATCTACATATATATATAAACACTCACACACTCAAACATATATATATCTATATATCCTCACTCACACACACTCACTCACACTAGCACACACCCTCACACACACACTCTCACACACACTAGCACACACTCTCACAAACACACAACCACACAACCACACACATAACACTCATACATATATATACGAATATATATACATATATATAAACTCACTCAAACTCATATATATATATATATATATATATATATATATATATATATATATATAGGCACTCACTCACACTCACCTACGCACTAGCACACACTCACACAAGCACTCACTAACACACTCACAAACACACTCACACAAGCACTCCCTAACACGCTCACAAACACATAACCACACACATATATATATAAATATATATATAAAAATACACACACAATATATATATACACATATATATAAACAAATACAACACAACGCACACCACGTCCACAACGCCCACCAACGCACGCCCAACGACCCCGACACGCCCAAACACCTAAAAATATATAAAATATAACTCCAAAACTCTAGCACACACTCTCCGATACTAACCCAATGCGCGCACAAGTCCGAAACGAGGAGCCCAAGTCGAAATGGCCGTTCGGTCATTTCGACGAACACGTGGTACGCGGCTCGGAAAACCTCCTGAAACGCACACCAAATGAACTCAGAATCGGCCCAAAATTTACCTACGTGCTCTACACTATGTCTAGATCCTAGAAAATGTGCTTCCGTGTTGAATCTAGGCCCGTGGCGAAACGCTCACGCACTTAGAATCGGCGACGACGAAAAGCCCCAAATTCGCCCGAAACGCCCGTTTCTTCGCGATGCAGCTTCCCGTGTCCGAACGGAGACACGCTCTCACCCTCACGACATCCGACAATGTCTACCTAGGTCCGTCTAACCTAGGGCATCACCCAAAATTGGGCCAAATTCGGATTCCACCCGAAATTGACACAAAACCTAATGTTAAAGTCTCCAAACACTACCCAACTAGTTCCAACTTCCTCCCACGGGTAGCCTAAGGGTCTAGGAAGGTTTTAAAATATTAATTACACTATAAAAGAGTAATTAAAAGGGGAAAATTAGGGTTTACCTCTTGGGAGTTGGAATCCCAAGCCAAAGTCTCAAAAAATGCTCCAAATCCTCCAATCCAAGCTTCCAAGCCTCAAATCCAAGCTCCAACACCAAATCTAGGCTCTACCCACCTAGGTTGGGGAAGAATGTAAGGTTAGGGTTCAAGTAAGAAGAAGAAATGGAAAGAGGAAGGAAGAAAAATAAGAAAACTTACTTTGGAAGAAGGAAGAAAGAAGAAAGAAGAAGTGGAGAAGAAGGAGAAGTGAAGAAGAAGAAGAAATGGGATGGGGGCTGCTGTGATCGGGTGAGGGGGCTGGGAATAGGGCCGGCCATGTGAAAATATAGGTTCCACAAGTTGGCAAATGTCCAAAATGCCCTCCCGTAACTCGGTTTTGGGTTTCGGGGTCCAAAAACACTCAAACTAACTCCAAATCTCTCCCACTAACCTTCTAAAAATAAAATAAATATTTTTAAGCCCCAAAATAATTCTCACAAGGGTGTGGGCTAGGTCGGACATGGGTCCACTAGTCTGACATGGGTCCAGGCTAGCCAAAATCCTAAAACAATCAAATAAAAAATAATACAATCACTAATTAATTATAAATACAATTAATTAAAAATAATGCACAATTAACTAAATTAAAAATAAAAAAAAATACCCGGCTCTGGAAATGAGGTGGTGACACATACTGATTGGATCATAGACTCATGTGCATCTAAGCATATCACAGGTGCATCTAGTGAGTTTGTATTATATTATTCGAGCAAGCATATGCATCCCGAGATAGTTCAGACTGCTGATGTGATATCCCAACCCATCAGGGGTACTGACTCAGTCCATTGTACTTTATCTGTTACCCTGTCATCTGTCTTGCATCTTCATTTATTTCTAGTCAACTTACTTTCTGTTAGCTCACTCATTGATCAATTGAATTGCATTATTCTTTTTGATTGGAATATGTGTTCTTTCTAGGAGAAGGCAACAGGAAAGAGGCTTGGGACCGGCATCAGACGAGATGGCCTTTGGTACCTGGACATGGAGGCTACAATGCTCTCAGCTACTATTAGTGGAGGGCCAGAGATAGAAGCAATGCTTCAATATTGCAGATTGGGGCATTTATCTTTTGATAGTTTGAATAAGTTAAAACCTGAGATAATGCATAAAGTAGATAAAAAATATTATTTTGTAATGCTTGTGAGCTTGGGAAGCATACACATTCTACTTATAAAATTATTGATCTTCAAAGTTTTGAGCCATTTGTACTTGTTCATTCTGATGTTTGGGGATCGTGTTCTACTACTTCTATCAGTGGATTCAGATGGTTTATTACCTTCATTGATTGTTACTCACGTATGACCTGGATCTAGATGATGAAGCAGAAGTTTGAGGTGTACAAATGTTTTTTAAGACTTTTCGACAAATGTGACCTAGTTTGGAGTACGTGTAAAGATTCTTCTAACAGATAATGTGATCGAGTACACCAACAAGAAGTTTGCTAACTTTATCTCTAGTCAAAATTTTTTTCATCAAACCACTTGCCAGACACTCCTACTCAGAATGGGGTGGCTAAATGCAAGAATATGCATATACAACGTTCTTTCATGCTGATAATGAATGTGCCAAAGTTCTTGTGGAGTGAGGCTGTTATGACAACAACTTATCTAATCAACATGATTATATCAAAAGTATTAGGGATGAAGATACCATGTGAGTTGCTCTTGGGCTATAATATTTTTATTGTTCCACCAAGAGTGTTTGGCTGCACATGTTTTGTGCGAGATCATAGAATGATGGTGAGCAAGATGGACCCACAAGAAGTTAAATGTATCTTTGTGGGCTACTCATCAAGTCAGAAAGGATACAAGTGTAGGTGTACCACTGAAAGAAGGCTGTTTGTCGCTATGGACGTGACCTTCCGGAAGTTTGAACCATTTTATGGGGAGAAGACGGAGTTACATTCCTTGTTCGAGGATGGCTCTACTAATGGTAGTAGAGAGGGGGAGAATGGGAGTGGCATTGTGGTTGGTATGATTCCATGTCCTTTTGAGTCAGCAATAAAGTATTTGTCTCAGGGGAGCCGGCAGTCAGGGGAGCTGAGAGTATATAGGGAGCATGAGCAGTATGAGCCGTAGCAACAGCATGAGCTTCCTCCTTCTGTGCCTATACCAGTACCCACAAATGCTGATGTCCCAAGTTCCTCTTCTTCAGAACCTTTTTTATCCCTTCCACCTGAGCGACATGGTAACAACTCCTCCCCTGATACTTCTAATACTCCTGTCTTGCTTCGTAGAACTCCTAGAGTCAATGCTGAAAAACCTCCAGCTAAGTTTAGCAGTTGAGATTGTAAAACCCCTAATTCTGAAAATAGAGGAAATAAATTTTATTTAATTTTTATTCAAGATGTTTGTTCATTTAAGGGATTTATGGAGCCATTATAATTTTTTCCTAATTTATTCCATGTAGGAGACCCATTGGACAGTTGCTAGCTTAATGGTATGCACAAATATAATTCTTAGAATTTTTTATGTATATATATATATATATATATATATATATATATATAATTAATTAGAAAGAAATTTCTATTGGATCTCAACTCGAAACCCAAACCCTCTATCCTAACCCACTACCCGTTTAGCCCCTACCCGGACCCGTTAGGAGAAGAAAATATCAACAACAGCAGTAGCAAAAACCAACTTTCCTTTCCCTTCTCCGCACGTGTGAGCTTTCTCATTCCACCGCTTCTTATCTCTATTATTACTAAACTCTCCTCAACCGAAACCAAACTAAGGAAAGAAAGAAACAGCAGCAGCAATGGCTTTTGAGACCACTAAAATTACCCCACCGCCTCTTATCTATATATATATTGCAAACTCTCCCAAACCTAACCCCACTTCTTACACTAAACTTAACACAGGTTTGAACGCTTGCACTATACAGAATTCTTGCTCGACAAGTATACCTTGGCATTGTACTATTATTTACATTACATATGATGCATGCATGTTTTATTTCTGCTTATTTAGTTCATTTATTTTAATTGCTATATAAACTGTACGTCCAAGAAAACTTGGGTACAACGACGGTGTCGTCGTGTTCTGTTTTTATTTATGTATTTGCATTGGACCTACTTTATGAGACCACCCCATTATCATGAGGTATTTTATGTTTCATTGGCCGTGACACAGTTGTTACACGAGTGTGAGTCTCATATAGATCACGGACTGCGTGACAGGTCTGGCCTCCTATACGTATGGGCTGTGCGTTAGGGATGACTGCTGATAAAAACTTTGTATGCTAGTAGACCTGGCAGTTATTTAGAGGTTTTATCGTGTCATGGATGTGGCATGCTTAGAGCATGGGATGGGAAGAATAACAAGTAAGATATTTGGGCTCCTTTGTACTTTCCTTTTATGTAACCCGTACGCTCCACCGGAGATACGCGGTCATGATGACCCCTATAATACTTGGCGGCCTCTGTCGTTCAAAAGAAGACATGCTTCGTAGGCCCCTGATTCTCCGAGAGAATTATGCCAACCCCACTATATGGCCAGATAGCCTACTTGGTGGAAAGTTGTTCTCAAACTTCATTCACTTTGACGGTTAGGTGACCCATTGAATATTTATTTTTAGTACTTATTGGCATGTTATTATGTATCTTGTTACGTTCCTCTGAGGACCTGGTCCCTTTCGAGATATGGACGAGCAGGAGTATCGGTAGGAGTACGGACCTGGACCTGACGTTACATACCAGACCGAGGAGGTCTTACCCTCGGAGTATCTGTGATTCTATTACCGCTGTTTAGAGATTCTTGTTGCTGCTTCAGTATAGTCGTTTTGTAGTGGATTTGTTTCCACCCGACTATCAGACTTGATACTCATCTTTGATATTCAGTTATTATTCAGCTTTTTATTCCTATTTATTATTTGTGCTGTGAATGAGATATAGATTATGTGTGACTTGTTGTGACAGTATATTACCACTGGTGGATTGGATATTCATGTACAGCGTACGTGTGTATATGGTTTTCATATATTGGAGTCCGTATACATACAGCTGGGCGTGTTACGTATTTCTAATCCTACGTATTTTGGGACTGGGGCGTGACATGTTTTTGGTGGTGGCCCATGCAGGTCAAGAATATATTGTCTCGGTTACGTAACTGTACCGAACAAGCCTGCGTATAGGAATAGAGTATAAGGATCTCATCCACGCTTGACTAAAACCTCATTCTTCCTTTCAACTATCCTATGTTTGGATAAACAAAGTTTTACGCCAAAATCCTTCACCCTGTGACCAGACCCTTTACCCTTGTTGGCGTAAAAGCCAAATGATTGTGGTTGGCGTAAAAGCCAAATGACTGCCTAGTTGGCGTAAAAACCAAAAGACCGTCTTGTTGGCGTAAAAGGCCAAACCATGAAGAAGATTGCCCCCTTTACGCTGCGGTTATGACAACTGCTACCCACGTTCAATCTGCGTATGACACGTATCCTTTTATAAGATCATGGCATGCAAGCCACATAGGTAACTGCCCCTGCGTAAACTTGATGATTCATGAATAATAGATAACCAGCGTAGAGTAGCCTGATTAGGCATAAAATACAAGGATGGTGATGTGAGCGTATTTGTCACAGTCTTAGCTTTCCCAGTCAGAACCAATCTCGTGCATTAAATGCAGAGATATGCCTCGAGCCCTGTGCAAGAAACAGCTTTTGACGTGGCGTCCGATTTTGTCCTGTCTTGAGCGTAAAAACTTATTTCTATCGATTTTGTCGTGTCTTGAGCGTAAAAACTCATTTCTGTAGGCAGCGTATTCAGAAGACTCCTTTGTTCTTCATTTTGAATGCGTAAAAACGACTTGTATCTAATATATCACTAAACGACAACCTGGGTCTCTGTGCAAAATCATCATCACAGCTGTCCTCTCGATCATCGTGCAGTACTTTTGTCAGATGCCAGGTTCACTGATTTGTCTGACAAATTCATCCGAGGAATACGAAGAGTTCATCGTACAACTTTACGCTGCAACATATTTTAAACTTTACGCAACACCCTTTTTACACAAACTTTACGCAGGAAGTATAGCCACTTTTTACGCATACTTTTTACTCAGACTTTACGCAGGAAGTATAGCAATCTTTTACGCGCAGATTTTACGCGCAGACCATTACGCAGATTTTACGCAGGCAGAGTTTTACGCAGACTTTACGCTGCAACCTTTACGTAAATTTTATGTAGAAAATCTTTTACGCGCAGACTTTTTATGCAGACTTTTACGCAGGCAACTCTGAAACCATGTTTTACGCCGACAGTTTTGAATCTCTGTTTTATGCCAAACTACCTTGATTCTCTGCTTTACGCGGACAACTCTGAAGCCCTACTTTACGCTTCTCTGCTTTACGCGGACAGTTCTGAAGTTCTACTTTACGCCAAACTTCCTTTAATCTCTGCTTTACGTGGACAGTTCTGAAGCTCTACTTTACGCCAAACTTTCTTGAATCTCTGTTTTACGCGGACAGCTTAGCAACCTGTTTTACGCAAACAACCTTGAAGCCCTGTTTTATGCAAGGAGGGACTTCATGTATGTTGGGGGTTTTGACTGTAAAATACGCGAATAATTCCTCAGCATATTTCATGCTTCTACATCCTATTTAATGCTTGCATCCTGCTTGATTCCTGTACTTCCCTAATAGTTCCTTGAGTATAGCCCCTCCTAGAATATAGAAGTCCATGTTGTTATATACTAAGTAGGGTAACCTTCTTATTAAGAATACAACTAGAGTATTGACACATCACTGAGTTCAGAACACTTGATGAACCCTAGCATCCCTTACCTATAGATTGGTTTACCATTACCCCTTGATGTATTTATGAAAACTTGAGAGTAGTATAGACACTACTATAATTAGTTAGAAGTTTGGCCATAATGTCTGACCCTAGTATTGAGGAACCAATAGAAATCCAAGGTTGAATATTAGGACTAACCTAGCTTTTCATGGTGAGATAGTACTAGAGCACTACAAACTTTAGCTTCTTGACTTGATATTAGCAGAACATTATCTTAGAAAGCCAAGGGGAATGACTAGAACATTTCTCTTGATCATACCTCAAACACAGAGATTAGCATAGCATCTTACCTTAGGAAACCATGACATTATCTAAAGTCTTTCTATCTTTATGACTTGTTCCTCTGAACCCTTAGCGCTCGCTAGTTGTGCAACAACTAATTATGTTCTTCTATTCTTCATCTTTCAACTTGTGCCACCTGACACTTCTGATTGTAGATCGAGTGATTTTATCCTAGGATATATAGTTTGCTAAGGTTATAGTTTTAATCTCGAATTTTGAATTATATGCTTAGTAGTTAGAGCCTGATAGTTGAGTTGTTCATTTAGACTGTGATCATTATCCTTTAGTTGTAGATCCCGTAATTTGTATCCATAACTCGATACAAGTTATATTCTATTGAGATCCAGTAACCCTTCCATTCTTAATGTTGACACTTGTTCTATAAGCCCTATAATTAAAACTTAATATGACCATTACCTATATAATGCAATAGGAGACCTTAATGAGTACCAAGATCTTTTCTCGTATACCCTAACAAGAGTTCTATCTTATTTACAAGGACCAGGTTATTCTGAAGAATCCCCCCAAGAAAATTACAGTATTAGTTTATTGTTATAAGTTGGGTAGTATGCCTCACAACCTAGTATCACATAGTCCTCTTGACTCCTTAATAAAGTATAGTTGAATGACATTAACTGTACGCTAGCATAAGAAGATAATGTTTATTCAGACTATAGAACTTAGGGACTATACCCCTATTTTGTCGACTAGCACAAGGAGTTGGTATGACAACTGTAGAGACTGGATGAGTCTTATCTTCTTTATGAACTTGAACTATTTTGTAACTTCTCTCATCATAATCTAGGGTACTTATATTCTCGGTACTACCTTGACTTATGCTGCTATTTTATAGCCTAGTTTTGCAACTTATTCTTTTATCAAGCTTGTTCATGATATATGTATTAGTGGATGCATACATTAATATATTTCAAAATCAGTGTATTACGGTCTGATCAACCATAGTGCACTTGGTTCGCCCTTCGCAATACTACTTTACGTGGATTGCGATACATAGTTGACTAGTAGACGAATATACTTTGACATATCTGGCATATCGTATTGGTTACATAACTGTACTGATACGAGCATGTGAATATGAATTACCAAAACATGATTTTAACCCGCAACCGCCTTGACGATTCTCAATTGAATTCTTTAAAACTCCTTGAACCTCGTACTTGTATTCTATCACCTTCACCTGGAATTCTTTATTATTGCTCCCCGTCTTTCCTTACTTCAGAAAGACGAAACCTCGTGCTTGGTATAAGTTTGATATACAGATAGTACTAGATATACCCCATAGGCCAATCACATTATTTGATGATTACTTCCCGTAATTAAAGGTATATCATAGGTGATATATTTTGTGTAAACTTTGAGGATTGAATAACATGATTAAATAATTTGAGAAATAATTTTCTTAAATATATAGCCTTAAGTGATAGATGGGTAAATTTTAAGTTGGGTAGAAATTACATTATTAAACTTGAGGTGAATTCTTTTAGATTGTGATCAAGTAAGATTAGATAGAGAACCCTACCCTATTTTAATTTCGAGGATAAAATTTTTATAAGTTGGGTAGAATGTAAAACCCCTAATTATGAAAATAGAGGAAATAGATTTTATTTAATTTTTATTCAAGATGTTTGTTTATTTAAGGGATTTATGGAGACATTATAAATTTTTTCTAATTTATTCCATGTAGGAGACAATTTGGACAGTTGCTAGCTGTCACGCCCCAGTCCCAAAATATTATGGAACCAGGCCACGTGGCATTGGCCAGCTGACACGACTCCGAGGATATCCCAATTTAATGGATCCTGACGAAGCGTGCTACGCTGTCCTAAATCTAACAAGTCTAATAACAACAACAGGCAATGTCTAATCTCATCCACAGATAACAAGTAAATACTGAAATGAAAGACTGGAATATGAGAAACATAGTCGACTGACATAGTACAACTGAAATAAGTCTGGTGAGAACAAACCCACTACAAATGTACTGATAGTCTGAAATAAAGTACTGAATATCTGAAATGAAAGTGCTGATAAGAAGAGTGACTGGAACAACGGCTAGCTAGGTAAGGAGCCCCAGTCATAGGCGGAAGGCCTACCAATCTGATCAGGGGTACTCTGATGGAAAGACCTCTAGCTCCTCGTCCAGAGCAAACCTCGTCTCTATGCCTGGCCCGTAAACTGTGGGATAAAAGGCCTCGTCCAGATCTGGAAGATAACCAGGTCCTCAGAGGGACGTAACAAGATACAATATGCATGCTGGATATAGTACTGAAATAAAAATAAAGAGGGGGTGTGCTAACCATCTAAGTGAATGCAATATAAGGATAACCTAGGAACGTATAAGTAGGTGTAGGCATAACGTCCAACATCCTCTAGAGTGTGGTATCTGTAACGTCCATCATTCCGAAGAATGAGGTATCTGTATATATATAACGTCCACACTCTAAGGGAAGTGGTATCTGCAATGTATATACGTCCGTAACACTCCGAAGAGCGCGGTGTCTGAATATAGGGAGTCACCGGGTCTGTGGTTCCTCTGGATACCACGGAGTCCGATGGGGGTATCCCATACGTCTGTCAGTTGTCCTTCCCGCCCAATGTAGATACGCAAGTCGAATATACGACTTGAGTGTACCATATCTAGATGCCAAGTCTCAACTATGCTACTCTAGAATACATGCTAGTCCGTGATGCATGTCGTACGTACTGATAGCAAATCGGGTACGCGGACCCGCATCCCAATATGAATGTACCATCGTGGTACGTGTATAGTGCCATGGTCTAGGAGAATATCAGAATATCCTCGCAGTAGTGGTTGAGTCAACTAGCAACTAGGTCAAGTACACTACTCATCGACGCAATGTCGACTGCACCCGAATCAATCTCGGATGCGCACAGTTCATGTATATTTGACATATTTAATATTTAAATTTAAAGCAGTAATCCAGCAAGGTATACTTGCCTGCCCCGGGTAGCTGCGAAATCCAAAGCCCTGCTCCTGATGCCTCGGCAGTAGTGTCCAGTAATCCTATATAGGATGTAGTAATGTCCAAAATTAGTCGCTACAATAGCACGACTAGGACACACTATCCGTATCTACAACTGACACAGGGTCGGGGCTGTATGTATATATAGCTAACACTATTTTTTTATATACACACTATCATATTTAAATATATTAAATAATATATTTGTTTATTAGTACAAAAATAATATTTGTATTATTTAGCAATACACTGGAAATTATGTAACATTCAATAAATTCATATATATGTATATAATAGATAATATCCATAACATCATTTATTTATACATATTCATATATAGTATGGTAACTTGAAGTATATACATTTATATACATATATATTAATATATATACATATTAGGTATTCAAATAAAAATAGGGTATTTAAACTCATGTATATATATACTATGTATATACCTACATTTTTTATTTATAAAAAAATGTACTTATATATTTATGTTATCTACAAAATATACCCAGAAAATAAAAATACAGTATATACAAAAATAATACTTGATTTTTCCAGAAATGTATTTAATACTATAAATAATTAGATATTTAACATTCTTTGTATTTTAAAAATAACATACATACATATATGCATACATACATAATATAAATAAAAATAAAAAATGATTATAATATATTATATGGAATTTATACAGGAATATAATAAATATAAATACTGTTAAATATCTAAAATACAGTAAATAGTATCGTATACGTATTAAAATACGGATTATACGATATTCACATATATATAAACTTGCAACTGAAATTACATGAATAAATCTTAATAATTACACATAAAATATTGTACCTTAATGCTCGACAGGTCGAGGGGGTCGAGTTGGTCGGTCGTCGCCGGCGGGGGTGGCCGGACGGCGCTCCGGCGAGGCTCGGGGAGGATCGGCAGTAGCAGCCGCGGTTTGGTTCAGTTGATGCTGCGGGCTCGATTTCTCCCTGAGGCGGCGGCGGCGTCGGCTGAAACTCGCCGGGGTGGTGGAGGACTGGACGGGGGAGTCGTCGGCCAAGTACGGCGGTCTGAGACGCGGTGGTGGCGGTGCACTAAGCTGAGGGGTGGTCGGCTAAGCTGTGCGGGCAGGGAGACTAGGATCGGTGTGGGGCTGTATGTGGGTGGCTGCCGGCGGCGTCGTGGCCGGGTGGCGGTGGCCGAGAGTAGGGGAGGGTCCGGCGAAGGGGTCGGGTTAGGGTGGCGGCGACTGGTGGTGGCTGGTGGCGGTGGTGGAGCTCGGGGATGAGGTGTTGGGGTCGGCTGAAGGAAGGGCTTAGTTGGAGAAATAAGGGTTTTAGGGATTCTTTAGGTTGGGTTTTTCTCATTTAATGTAGAAATGAAGGTATATGTAGGAGAGAGAGTGAGGGGGGGGGGCTGCCTAGCGATTAGGGCCGGCTGGACAAATATTCTTGGGGAGTGGGGTTGTCCATCAAGATGAGTGGAGGGCTAGGAATAGGCCATTCAAATTGTAGGGTCAAGATGGGTTCCCAAAAAGGTGGTGTAAGGACATGAAAAATGGGGGGAACCAAATGCCTACGGTTGGTTATGAGCATTACTTTTCTCCATGATGGTTTGGGCCAATGAGAGGGGGACACCACATTGCAATTTTGCAATTAGGCCCCTGTACAATTTAGTATTTGCACAAAAACTAGGATTGAGGATTTAATGCAAACAAACACCATGTTTTGTGTTCCTCATTGGACTATGATGGTGTTTGGTGTTTTATATGAGGCTTATGGGTGTGGATGTGGGTTTGGGTTGGATTTGGGTCCAATTTCATTTAGGTTAGGTCTCCACATTAATTAATTCGTAATTAATGTGACGGGTGTTTCTAATTTAATTTACTTAAAAACCGGGAGTCTAAATTTGGTTGGGCAAGGGTCGTTGGTGTAGCTGGCTCAGTGTACAATAATATCGTGATCTGGGTTGGTCAAAACTGGTTGAGGTTGGGTCTTAATTTCAATTGAAACGGACAACGAACGTAATTACGCAATTTAATTAATTTGTGCACGGACGTTTGTAACGACTTTTGTGCGTCTAAAATTTGGCACAAAAATCGGTACCCGAGGTTTGTTCTAGGTTAAATACGAGGGGTTTATAGGTCTAGGTCAAATATGTGGAAGTTGTTCTAGGGCAACAGCTAGGGTAGTAACATAAAACAACCAATCATTGCACAAGTATCATAATGCTATATATATTAAATCATAAACAATTCTAATTAACCCTAATTATGCTAATTAAATTATTTAACCCTAATTACTGGTCGAGGGGGTTTACAACATACCCTCCTTAGAGCATTTCGTCCTCGAAATTAAAACAGACATATAGAAAAACTGTTGAATGAAATTAAACATTAAGACATACCTAGGCCTTCGAAGAGATGGAAAAAACGTTGTCGAATATCGTCCTCACGTTCCCAGGTTGATTCACCTGGTGCATGATGCCTCCATGCGACACGAACTAGAGGGATAGTCTGGCCTCGCAGTACCTTCTCGCTTCGGTCTAGGATCTCTACCGGCTCCTCCTGGTATGACAAGCTTGGACCAAAGGTGATCTCCGAGTGGTCAAGCACATGACTCGGATCCGGTATGTACCTCCTCAGCTGAGATACATGGAAGACGTCGTAAACTCCCTCCAGTGTCTGCGGCAAGGCCAATCTGTAAGCAACTTCTCCGACGTGCTCTAGCACATCGAAGGGTCCGATGTACCTCGGACTCAGCTTCCCTCTGCCTCCAAATCTAATGGTTCCTCTGGTAGGTGAAATCTTCAGGAACACATGTTCTCCAACCTGGAACTCTAAGGGTCGTCGATGCACATTAGCCCAATGCTTCTGCCTGTCCTGTGCTGCTCGTAGATGCCCCTGGATCTTCTTCACCTTCTCCACTGTATGGACGATCAACTCTGGCCCTAGAATCTGCCTCTCGCCTACATCGCTCCAACATATGGGGGAACGACATTTCCTACCATACAATGCCTCATAGGGAGCTATCTGAATGCTCGCCTGATACCTATTGTTGTAGGAAAATTCGACCAAGTGCAAGTGGTCCTCCCATGAACCGCTGAAGTCAAGCATGCAAGCCCTTAATATATCCTCCAGCGTCTGAATGGTGCGCTCGGACTGTCCATCTGTCTGCGGGTGGTACGAAGTACTGAACTTAAGGCGGGTACCAAGACTCTCTTGCATACTCCTCCAAAAGTACGATGTAAACCTCGTATCCCGGTCAGACACGATACTGACTGGCACTCCATGCAATCGTACAATCTCCCTCATGTACATGTCTGCCAAGACTTCCGTAGATTGCCCAACCCTGAAGGGTAAAAAGTGGGCAGACTTGGTGAGTCTATCTACGATTACCCAAACGGCATTGCGACCACTAGGACTCCTCGGGAAACCCGTGACGAAGTCCATGGTGATGTGCTCCCATTTCCACTCCGGTATCGGGAGCGGTTGAAGTAATCCAGCAGACCTCTGATGCTCAGCCTTGACTTGCTGACACACCAGACACTTAGCCACGAAGCGGGCTATCTCTCTCTTCATCCCGTGCCACCAGTAGTACTGCCTCAGGTCTCGATACATCTTCGTGCCTCCTGGATGTATAGAATAGGTTGAACTGTGTGCCTCCGTCATCAGCTCCTGGCGTAGCTCTCCATTCGGAACATAGAGACGATCTCCACATCTCAAAGTACCGTCGTCGTGTATACGCAGTCCCGTCTGTATTCCAGCCTCTGTCCTCTGTCGAAGCCTCTGAAATCTGGCGTCTGTCGGCAAAGCAGCCTTGATTCTCTCCACCAATGTCGATTGTACTTGGAAACTTGTAAACCCCCTCACCCAAAATAGATATTTTGTGTATATTTTATATTATTATAGGTATTGAATTTCTTTAGAGTATTCTGTTATTTAATTAGCAAATGAATTTCTTGATATATTTACTTATATAAATATTTATTTAGAATCATTTTTAGGTTATTTTAGATTTTTGAAATTAATTAGGATTTATTTGGATATATATAGTCTTAATATTAGATATATACTAATTTAGTGTTAATAGATATTAATAAGATTTTATAAATTATTTGTATTATATTTAATTATATTCAAGATTATAAATTATTGAGATAGATTCAAACTCTACTTTAAATTAATTCAAATCATGAACCTACTAGGAATACAACTTAATGTATATCATATCCTTATTTAAATTCATCATAATCCTATCCAAATTAACCAATCATAGTTGTATTTAATTAAGTAGTCTCAACCATTATAAATACCTCATCCTTCATATTTTTTTCCCAAATTCCTCTCTTTTTCGTCCAAAAATAGTCAAAATTCGTCATAAATTCAGCCTCATTTTCTACCAGTTATGACGAATTAAAAAGACGATATCTCCTAGCTCCGGACTCCAAACGAGGCCTAGTTTTTTTTGTTAGAACGATAATGAGGTTAGATTTCTGATTATATAAATTGTTTTTCTAAATTATGAGTATTAAATTCTGGAAAATTCGTAGAGCACAGCATATCCGAAAATAGACGTGTTTTGATGTTTTTGCGATTTCGGGAGAACCAGGAATCAGAATCATGAACCGTTTACAGTTTCGGAAAGCTAATGTCGAGATCATCAACATATATTTTTCCCAGAATTTAATTTGTAGTATTTATATACTGTTAATTCTGTAGAACTTCTAGGTTAGAATTTAACCATCGGTGCACAATACAAAATTTGTATGTGCCATAATTCCCAAATGAATTTGAATTCGGACGAGCCGTAAATTCCAGCATGTTTTTGACGCTGAAATCTACAGGAAATCATGCATGAAAGTTGAGTTTGTGTCGGTTGACTTTTCGGTCAACATATCGCTTCGATTTGCGTGCCATGAGTCTCGAGTTGATAAAATTAAGTTTTTTTGGACAAAATTTAGGAATTAACATAAAAATTAAAATAATAAGATTAAAATAAGATTTTAGAGTAACTATTCCAGAATTAAATAAATTAAAATAAATTATCTTTTGACGTGATAAATTTGTAATACATAGGATATTGGATTTGTTCTGCGCGACTTCTGGAGCAGGTTATTGGTACATCGCAGCTTCCTTACCAGGCAAGTGTACCTTGCCAAACTCTGCAGTCTTGTTACCTATTTTCCTTGCTTCTTTATATTGCTGTGCATGCTTGACCTAGGGCCGTGTGACGTACTTAGCGTCCGATTATCAGTCGGGTGCCAACATCGTACGCGGTGTTGAGTACTGTCATCTAGAGATGGACATTCGTGACACTTTACATTCTCGTACTTGTCTTATCAAGTACACTACGACCCAGGACACTTGACACCATTCATGAGACAGGATCTTTCCGAGATATTCGTGGTGATTCTGTATAGGATACAGGACTTGACAGAGATACTATATTCCTAGATACTTTATGACTTGTTGCATTTAGCTATGATCGCGCTTGACATGGACATGAGACGTTATGGACATGATATGCGTGGTTACATTGGGTGGGGAGAGACACACATGCTACAGGCTGATTATATATATATATAACATAGTAAACACATAGTAAAATACATAGATATTGCTGCTACCGGCTCCCAGACACAGAGCTTGTAGTGGTCTCAGCCTGAGTACTCGTGATGCTCTCACTTGCATTTCACATAGATGGTTACATAAATACCCTGTTTATTCATTGACTATTTTACTGCATTATTGTGGCTTGTATTTTCTGTACCTTGCTGTCCCCTGAGGACCTGGATCCGGATTATGTCCCCAGATATTGCAGACAAGATCGACCCCGAGGTTTACGGAGCAGGAGCATTATCAGGAGCAGGCATTGGAGCAGTACCAGATCCAGTAGATGTGTGATCACCGAGGGTATCTTCTGAGTATATACTGTTCCATACTCAGTATTTGTTATGGTTATCTTTATTCTTGTATCTTGACAGATGTATTCAGACTCATTATCGGGTTACTTCCCCGAGTTTATATTATATTGAGATTGATCTTTCTTTATGATTCTGATATTGTTGTATTCATTTCTGTGGATGAGATTAGTATATCTAGACCCTTATTGTTGTACTACAGCTTAAGTATGCCCTGATGGATCCATTAAATTGGGTTGTCCATCGGTGCGTACTGCTGGCCATTGCCACGTGTCTAGTCCCTCGGTATTTTGGGACTGGGGCGTGACATGGTTTTTGTGGTGGCCCATGCAGGTCTACGACTAAATTGTTCGGTTTCAACTTAGGGACCGAGCAAGCCTACAATAAGAATATGATAAGTTTTAGAATCTCATCCACTTGCTTGAATCGTTCTTGACATCGATATCGGATTCGAATTAATTTCTTGACTTGTATCCTGCCTTGATTCCTGTGCGCTTCTTACTGTTTATTTGGTTTGTTACTCTTAAATTTTTGAATTTTGTGATTGGTAATTAGAACTTGACAGTTAAAGTTAGTAATGTAGATTATGACCCAATGATTACCCCTTAGCTTTAAGTCGCGTAATTAGTACCCCCACCTCGATACCAGTTAGATCCCTTACCCTTGACGGCCAGTAACTCTTCTATTCTCACTATCGATACTTGTTCTATAAGCACTAAGACTAAGGCTTAAGACGACCATGACCTAGGAAATATAGGAGGATACCCTAATAGGTACCAAGACCCCTTCTCGTAGACCTTAACCAGAGTTTCCACGGTATCCTTAAAATGATTCAGTATTAGTCATTGATATAAGTTGGGTAGTATGCCTCACAACATAGTACCACCTAGCCCTATTGACCCATTAATGAGGTAAACTAGGATGACACAACTTTAGACTTGTATAAGAAGATAGTGACAATTCAGACAATAGAATTTAGAGGTCCTTGTCCCTATTTGGTCGACTAGCAACTTAGACAGGGAGGTTGTATGATGACTGTAGAGATTGTGTAGTCTTTTATTATTATGGTTGCTTGTTTGTTTTTGTTTTGTGAACTTGAATTAAATTTGTACCACCTTTCATCATCATCTAGCGTATTTATATTGCTGTACTACCTTGACTTATGCTGCTATTATAGCCTAGTTTTGCAAGCTTATTCTTTATCAAGCTTGTTCATGACATATGTATTAGTGGACATGTACACTAATACAATTGTCTATTCAGAATCAAGGTATTAGGGTCTGGCCAACCTTAGTGCGTTTGATTCGCCCTTCGTAACGCTACTTTACGTGGATTGAGATATGTAGTGATTAGTAGACGAATATACTTGCCCTAGACATGTCTGACATATTGTATCGGTTACATAACTGTACTAATACGAGCATGCGAACCAAGGATTACTAGAATAGGATTTCAATCCACAACTGCTTGACGATTCCCATCTGAATTCTTAAAACGCCTTGACCCCGATACTTCCATTCCGTTTATCTCACCCTTGAACTCTTTATTATTGATCTCCGTCTTCCCTTATTTCGGAAAGGCGAAACCTCGTGCTTGATATAAGTTGATATATAGACGGTACTAGATATACCCCACAGGCCGGTCGCATTGTTTGATGACCCTTTTATAAATGATTAAGGGAATACCATAGGTGATATGTTTGGTGTTAAAAGACTTAAGGATTCAATAACATGATTAAATAGGTTGGGACATAGCTTTCTTAGATGTATAGCCTTAGATGATAGATGGGTAAATTCTAAGTTGGGTAGAGACCGCAATGCTCACTTGAGAGAAATTCTTGGGACTGTAATCAAGTGAGATTTGATAGAGAGACCCCACCCTATTTTAATTTCGAGGACGAAATTGTTTTAAGTTGGGTAGATTGTAAACCCCCTCACCCAAAATAGATATTTTGTGTATATTTTATATTATTATAGGTATTGAATTTCTTTAGAGTATTCTGTTATTTAATTAGCAAATGAATTTCTTGATATATTTACTTATATAAATATTTATTTAGAATCATTTTTAGGTTATTTTAGATTTTTGAAATTAATTAGGATTTATTTGGATATATATAGTCTTAATATTAGATATATACTAATTTAGTGTTAATAGATATTAATAAGATTTTATAAATTATTTGTATTATATTTAATTATATTCAAGATTATAAATTATTGAGATAGATTCAAACTCTACTTTAAATTAATTCAAATCATGAACCTACTAGGAATACAACTTAATGTATATCATATCCTTATTTAAATTCATCATAATCCTATCCAAATTAACCAATCATAGTTGTATTTAATTAAGTAGTCTCAACCATTATAAATACCTCATCCTTCATATTTTTTCCCAAATTCCTCTCTTTTTCGTCCAAAAATAGTCAAAATTCGTCATAAATTCAGCCTCATTTTCTACCAGTTATGACGAATTAAAAAGACGATATCTCCTAGCTCCGGACTCCAAACGAGGCCTAGTTTTTTTTGTTAGAACGATAATGAGGTTAGATTTCTGATTATATAAATTGTTTTTCTAAATTATGAGTATTAAATTCTGGAAAATTCGTAGAGCACAGCATATCCGAAAATAGACGTGTTTTGATGTTTTTGCGATTCCGGGAGAACCAGGAATCAGAATCATGAACCGTTTACAGTTTCGGAAAGCTAATGTCGAGATCATCAACATATATTTTTCCCAGAATTTAATTTGTAGTATTTATATACTGTTAATTCTGTAGAACTTCTAGGTTAGAATTTAACCATCGGTGCACAATACAAAATTTGTATGTGCCATAATTCCCAAATGAATTTGAATTCGGACGAGCCGTAAATTCCAGCATATTTTTGACGCTGAAATCTACAGGAAATCATGCATGAAAGTTGAGTTTGTGTCGGTTGACTTTTCGGTCAACATATCGCTTCGATTTGCGTGCCATGAGTCTCGAGTTGATAAAATTAAGTTTTTTTGGACAAAATTTAGGAATTAACATAAAAATCAAAATAATAAGATTAAAATAAGATTTTAGAGTAACTATTCCAGAATTAAATAAATTAAAATAAATTATCTTTTGACGTGATAAATTTGTAATACATAGGATATTGGATTTGTTCTGCGCGACTTCTGGAGCAGGTTATTGGTACATCGCAGCTTCCTTACCAGGCAAGTGTACCTTGCCAAACTCTGCAGTCTTGTTACCTATTTTTCTTGCTTCTTTATATTGCTGTGCATGCTTGACCTAGGGCCGTGTGACGTACTTAGCGTCCGATTATCAGTCGGGTGCCAACATCGTACGCGGTGTTGAGTACTGTCATCTAGAGATGGACATTCGTGACACTTTACATTCTCGTACTTGTCTTATCAAGTACACTATGACCCAGGACACTTGACACCATTCATGAGACAGGATCTTTCCGAGATATTCGTGGTGATTCTGTATAGGATACAGGACTTGACAGAGATACTATATTCCTAGATACTTTATGACTTGTTGCATTTAGCTATGATCGCGCTTGACATGGACATGAGACGTTATGGACATGATATGCGTGGTTACATTGGGTGGGGAGAGACACACATGCTACAGGCTGATTATATATATATATAACATAGTAAACACATAGTAAAATACATAGATATTGCTGCTACCGGCTCCCAGACACAGAGCTTGTAGTGGTCTCAGCCTGAGTACTCGTGATGCTCTCACTTGCATTTCACATAGATGGTTACATAAATACCCTGTTTATTCATTGACTATTTTACTGCATTATTGTGGCTTGTATTTTCTGTACCTTGCTGTCCCCTGAGGACCTGGATCCGGATTATGTCCCCAGATATTGCAGACAAGATCGACCCCGAGGTTTACGGAGCAGGAGCATTATCAGGAGCAGGCATTGGAGCAGTACCAGATCCAGTAGATGTGTGATCACCGAGGGTATCTTCTGAGTATATACTGTTCCATACTCAGTATTTGTTATGGTTATCTTTATTCTTGTATCTTGACAGATGTATTCAGACTCATTATCGGGTTATTTCCCCGAGTTTATATTATATTGAGATTGATCTTTCTTTATGATTCTGATATTGTTGTATTCATTTCTGTGGATGAGATTAGTATATCTAGACCCTTATTGTTGTACTACAGCTTAAGTATGCCCTGATGGATCCATTAAATTGGGTTGTCCATCGGTGCGTACTGCTGGCCATTGCCACGTGTCTAGTCCCTCGGTATTTTGGGACTGGGGCGTGACAAAACTCGACATCTGGCCGTCTACTCCGGGCATAACGACTTCGATACCCAACTGTTCTAGATCTCTCAACAGATAATATTGGGTAGTCAGGAAAAATGCTATGGGCTTCCTGCTTAAAGCATCGGCTACCACATTAGCCTTTCCTGGATGGTACTGTAGCTCAATCTCGAAGTCTGCCATCACTTCGAGCCAACGTCTCTGCCTCTGGTTTAGGTCCTTCTGTGTGTAGACGTATTTCAGGCTCTTGTGATCGGTAAATATCTTCACGCGCTCTCCGTACAGGTAGTGCCTCCAAAGCTTCAAAGCAAAGATCACTGCTGCAAGCTCCAAGTCGTGGGTGGGATAATTCTTCTCATGGGTCCTCAATTGCCTAGAGGCATAGGCCACCACCTTCCCATGCTGCATCAAGACGCATCCTAATCCTTTCCCGGACGCATCGCTATAGATCACGAATCCTCCGGGTCCAGAAGGTATGGTCAAGATGGGTGTTGTAGTCAGACGCTTCTTCAGCTCATCGAATGCCGTCTGACACTCCTCTGTCCAGGTGAACTCCTGATCCTTGCGGGTCAAGCGGGTCATCGGCTCTGCGATCCTCGCGAAGTTCTCTACAAACCTTCGGTAATATCCGGCAAGTCCTAGGAAACTCCTCACCTCCGTGACGTTGGTAGGGGTCGGCCACGTCTCTACTGACAAAATCTTCGCGGGATCTACTGAGATGCCATCTCCCGAGATAACGTGTCCAAGAAATGCGACACGATCTAGAAGAAACTCGCACTTGCTCAGTTTGGCATAAAGCCTCTCTCGTCTCAGCGTCTCTAGCACTAGCCTCAAATGCTCTCCGTGCTCCTCGTGGCTCTTCGAATACACCAAGATGTCGTCGATGAAGACTACCACGAACTGGTCCAGATACTCATGGAAGACTCGGTTCATCAGGTTCATAAACGCAGCAGGCGCATTTGTCAATCCGAAAGGCATCACTAGGAACTCGTAATGACCATAACGAGTCCTAAATGCTGTCTTTGGAATGTCCTCCCTTCGCACCTTCACCTGATGGTAGCCCGATCTCAAGTCGATCTTCGTGAACACCACTGCTCCTGTCAGCTGGTCGAACAGATCGTCGATTCGCGGTAGCGGGTACTTGTTCTTGATAGTCAGAGCATTAAGGGCTCTGTAATCAATGCACATTCGGAACGTTCCGTCCTTCTTCGGTACAAACAGCACTGGTGCTCCCCAGGGTGATGCACTAGGACGAACGAATCCCTTGATCTGCAACTCCTCTAGCTGTAGCTTCAGCTCGTCAAGCTCCTTCTTCGCCAACCGGTACACATTTGATGATACCGGTGCTGCTCCAGGTATTAGCTCAATGGTGAACTCCACCTCTCTATCAGGCGGTAGGCCTGGCAACTCATCTGGGAAAACATCCTCGAACTCTGCAACGATTTCTGGGGGTGCCGTCTCCATCGCCATGTAAGCTCCAGCTGCATGTCCTACTCCTCGCTCGATGGTGCCTCGCATGAATTCGAACTCCGGTTGTCCGGGCAGTCTAAAAGTAACGCTACCTTTCTGGCAATCTAGTACAACATTGTACTGGCTTAACCAGTCCATGCCCAGAACAACGTCGAAAGCTGGCATTGGGAGTACCAACAATCGCGCTCTCATCTCCCTACCACAAACTACTATCGAGCACGTTCTAATGGTGCTGGTAACCGGTACGATGCCTCATCCGGTAAGTATTCTCCAACTCTGAGGTAAGGGGGAAGTTGCTACTCTATGCATTGCTACAAATCTACTAGATATAAATGACAATGTAGCTCCAGAATCAAACAGTGCAGTCGCAGGTAATGATGCAACTAGAATTGTACCTGCTATAGCCTCTCCCTCTGGTTCCTCTTCAATAGATGCTAAAGCAAAGGCTTGTCCACGCCTCTGCCCTCCTGCCTGCTGTCGGGCCTGGTTGAAGTGTGCCTCCTGTGTGACCAAGGGTGGTCCTCTCTGCTGTCCTCCGGTAGCTGGGGGACGCTGGCCTCCTACTGGGGGTTGGATCCTCAGTGGTGCTGCTGGTGGCCTCTGTCCAGTCTGGGGTGCTGCGTCTCTGCGCTGGGGGCAGTCTCTAGCAAGGTGCTGGCTGGCTCTACAGACCATGCAGAGCCCGAGCTTCTTCCTGCAGTCTCGGATGACGTGTCCCCTCTTGCCACAGAAGTGACAGGTCGGAAGCTCCTTCTGCTGGTACGGCGCTGCCCTCTGCTGTGCCTGCGCTCCTGGACGGCGGATCGGTCCTCCGGCTCCTTGCTGGGTCCTGGCTGGAACGTTCGCGCTGGAACGTCTCGCTCCTCCTCTTCCTATAGCCTCTTGGATCCTCGTCTCTGATAAGACCTCTTCATAAGAGATCCTCGCCTGGGTAGTAGTGTACCTCTGCAGCTCTTGAGTGAGGCCATGGTAGAATCTCCTGGCTTTCTCCAGGTCATTGGGGATCAGGGCTGCTCCGAATCGGCTGAGTCTGCTGAACTCTCCGTCGTAGGCGTCCACAGTCAGGTTCCCTTGCTCCAAGTGCAGGAACTGAGAGTACAGGGCGTTCCTCACCGTAGCTGGGAAATACTTCTTGTTGAAGTGCTCTAGAAATTCCTCCCAAGTCTGCTGTCGGCCAATGCTGCGCTCCATAGAGTCCCACCAGTGATGGGCGTTGCCTGTGAGTTGGGCCCTCACCGCGGTCATCCAGAGATCGGGGTGTAGCTGCGAACCCTCTAGCAGCATCTCAGTGTTGGAGACCCAGTCTGAGATCTCCTCAGCCGTCTCCTTACCCGAGAAGGTTCCCGGGCCTATCGTTCTGAAGCCTTTTACAGTGCCCGCTAGCCGGTCAGGTGCAGGTGCCGTTGCTGGTGCTGGTGCTTGGGCAGGTGCCCTCTCTAGTACGGCCATCAGACCCTGTCTCAGATTCTCCGTCTGCTGCATCTCGGCCTGCATCATCATTTAGAAGAACTGCATCATCTGTGTCTGTCCCTCCGCTGGTGGCATCTGATGTGGAAACGGTGGAGGTGGTGGAAGCGGTACCTCTTGCTGTCTCCTCGGTGTCTCCTCGGGTGCCGGCCTCTCGTACTGCGGCATCGGTGTCGCCCTCGAGGTCTGCCCCTCGAAGTACTGCCTTGAAATCGTCTGTGATGCCTGGCCCTCTGGCTGCTGCGTCTCCTCGTCGGGAGAGACCTGATGCTAGTGCATCATCGGGGCCTGAGGGATCACCTCTGCCTCTGGCTGAGGATGCTCTCTGGGTGGTCCTCGAGTCGTATCCTCTCTCGGTACTGCAGGTGGTGCTATGGCACCGAGTATCTCACGTCGGCTCCGAAGGTTCATCTCGCTGTAAGAGATAGAACGATATTTAGAAGAGTATAGAATCAATCAAACAGGATGCAGATATTTTACAGTTCGGAAGAGGTTCAAGGCGTAATCAAGTGGATGAGATCTAGTAATTTCTATCCTATTGCAGGCTCGCTGGGCACGTTTCCATACCACAAGCGATAGATGTTTGGTGTTTCCGACCTGCATGGGCCACCACTAAAACCATGTCACGCCCCAGTCCCAAAATATTATGGAACCAGGCCACGTGGCATTGGCCAGCTGACACGACTCCGAGGATATCCCAATTTAATGGATCCTGACGAAGCGTGCTACGCTGTCCTAAATCTAACAAGTCTAATAACAACAACAGGCAATGTCTAATCTCATCCACAGATAACAAGTAAATACTGAAATGAAAGACTGGAATATGAGAAACATAGTCGACTGACATAGTACAACTGAAATAAGTCTGGTGGGAACAAACCCACTACAAATGTACTGATAGTCTGAAATAAAGTACTGAATATCTGAAATGAAAGTGCTGATAAGAAGAGTGACTGGAACAACGGCTAGCTAGGTAAGGAGCCCCAGTCATAGGCGGAAGGCCTACCAATCTGATCAGGGGTACTCTGATGGAAAGACCTCTAGCTCCTCGTCCAGAGCAAACCTTGTCTCTATGCCTGGCCCGTAAACTGTGGGATAAAAGGCCTCGTCCAGATCTGGAAGATAACCAGGTCCTCAGAGGGACGTAACAAGATACAATATGCATGCTGGATATAGTACTGAAATAAAAGTAAAGAGGGGGTGTGCTAACTATCTAAGTGAATGCAATATAAGGACAACCTAGGAACGTATAAGTAGGTGTAGGCATAACGTCCAATATCCTCTAGAGTGTGGTATCTGTAACGTCCATCATTCCGAAGAATGAGGTATCTGTATATATATAACGTCCACACTCTAAGGGACGTGGTATCTGCAATGTATATACGTCCGTAACACTCCGAAGAGCGCGGTGTCTGAATATAGGGAGTCACCGGGTCTGTGGTTCCTCTGGATACCACGGAGTCCGATGGGGGTATCCCATACGTCTGTCAGTTGTCCTTCCCGCCCAATGTAGATACGCAAGTCGAATATACGACTTGAGTGTACCGTATCTAGATGCCAAGTCTCAACTATGCTACTCTAGAATACATGCTAGTCCGTGATGCATGTCGTACGTACCGATAGCGAATCGGGTACGCGGACCCGCATCCCAATATGAATGTACCATCGTGGTACGTGTATAGTGCCATGGTCTAGGAGAATATCAGAATATCCTCGCAGTAGTGGTTGAGTCAACTAGCAACTAGGTCAAGTACACTACCCATCGACGCAATGTCGACTGCACCCGAATCAATCTCGGATGCGCACAGTTCATGTATATTTGACATATTTAACATTTAAATTTAAAGCAGTAATCCAGCAAGGTATACTTGCCTGCCCCGGGTAGCTGCGAAATCCAAAGCCCTGCTCCTGATGCCTCGGCAGTAGTGTCCAGTAATCCTATATAGGATGTAGTAATGTCCAAAATTAGTCGCTACAATAGCACGACTAGGACACACTGTCCGTATCTACAACTGACACAGGGTCGGGGCTGTATGTATATATAGCTAACACTATTTTTTTATATACACACTAATCATATTTAAATATATTAAATAATATATTTGTTTATTAGTACAAAAATAATATTTGTATTATTTAGCAATACACTGGAAATTATGTAACATTCAATAAATTCATATATATGTATATAATAGATAATATCCATAACATCATTTATTTATACATATTCATATATAGTATGGTAACTTGAAGTATATACATTTATATACATATATATTAATATATATACATATTAGGTATTCAAATAAAAATAGGGTATTTAAACTCATGTATATATATACTATGTATATACCTACATTTTTTATTTATAAAAAAATGTACTTATATATTTATGTTATCTACAAAATATACCCAGAAAATAAAAATACAGTATATACAAAAATAATACTTGATTTTTCCAGAAATATATTTAATACTATAAATAATTAGATATTTAACATTCTTTGTATTTTAAAAATAACATACATACATATATGCATACATACATAATATAAATAAAAATAAAAAATGATTATAATATATTATATGGAATTTATACAGGAATATAATAAATATAAATACTGTTAAATATCTAAAATACAGTAAATAGTATCGTATACGTATTAAAATACGGATTATACGATATTCACATATATATAAACTTGCAACTGAAATTACATGAATAAATCTTAATAATTATACATAAAATATTGTACCTTAATGCTCGACAGGTCGAGGGGGTCGAGTTGGTCGGTCGTCGCCGGCGGGGGTGGCCGGACGGCGCTCCGGCGAGGCTCGGGGAGGATCGGCAGTAGCAGCCGCGGTTTGGTTCAGTTGATGCTGCGGGCTCGATTTCTCCCTGAGGCGGCGGCGGCGTCGGCTGAAACTCGCCGGGGTGGTGGAGGACTGGACGGGGGAGTCGTCGGCCAAGTACAGCGGTCGGAGACGCGGTGGTGGCGGTGCACTAAGCTGAGGGGTGGTCGGCTAAGCTGTGCGGGCAGGGAGACTAGGATCGGTGTGGGGCTGTATGTGGGTGGCTGCCGGCGGCGTCGTGGCCGGGTGGCGGTGGCCGAGAGTAGGGGAGGGTCCGACGAAGGGGTCGGGTTAGGGTGGCGGCGACTGGTGGTGGCTGGTGGTGGTGGTGGAGCTCGAGGATGAGGTGTTGGGGTCGGCTGAAGGAAGGGCTTAGTTGGAGAAATAAGGGTTTTAGGGATTCTTTAGGTTGGGTTTTTCTCATTTAATGTAGAAATGAAGGTATATGTAGGAGAGAGAGTGAGGGGGGGCTGCCTAGCGATTAGGGCCGGCTGGACAAATATTCTTGGGGAGTGGGGTTGTCCATCAAGATGAGTGGAGGGCTAGGAATAGGCCATTCAAATTGTAGGGTCAAGATGGGTTCCCAAAAAGGTGGTGTAAGGACATGAAAAATGGGGGGAACCAAATGCCTACGGTTGGTTATGAGCATTACTTTTCTCCATGATGGTTTGGGCCAATGAGAGGGGGACACCACATTGCAATTTTGCAATTAGGCCCCTGTACAATTTAGTATTTGCACAAAAACTAGGATTGGGGATTTAATGCAAACAAACACCATGTTTGGTGTTCCTCATTGGACTATGACGGTGTTTGGTGTTTTGTATGAGGCTTATGGGTGTGGATGCGGGTTTGGGTTGGATTTGGGTTCAATTTTATTTAGGTTAGGTCTCCACATTAATTAATTCGTAATTAATGTGACGGGTGTTTCTAATTTAATTTAATTAAAAACTGGGAGTCTAAATTTGGTTGGGCAAGGGTCGTTGGTGTAGCTGGCTCAGTGTACAATAATATCGTGATCTGGGCTGGTCAAAACTGGTTGAGGTTGGGTCTTAATTTCAATTGAAACGGACAACGAACGTAATTACGCAATTTAATTAATTTGCGCACGGACGTTTGTAACAACTTTTGTGCGTCTAAAATTTGGCACAAAAATCGGTACCCGGGGTTTGTTCTAGGTTAAATACGAGGGGTTTATAGGTCTAGGTCAAATATGTGGAAGTTGTTCTAGGGCAACAGCTAGGGTAGTAACATAAAACAACCAATCATTGCACAAGTATCATAATGCTATATATATTAAATCATAAACAATTCTAATTAACCCTAATTATGCTAATTAAATTATTTAACCCTAATTACTGGTCGAGGGGGTTTACACTAGCTTAATGATATGCACAAATATAATTCTTAGAATTTTCTATGTATATATATATATATATATATATATATATATATATATATATATATATATATATATATAAAATTAATTAGAAAGAAATTCCTATTGGATCTCAACCCGAAACCCAAGCCCTCTATCCTAACCCACTACCCGTTTAGCCCCTACCCGGACCCGTTAGGAGAAGAAAATATCAACAACAGCAGTAGCAAAAACTAACTTTCCTTTCCCTTCTCCGCGTATGTGAGCCTTCTCATTCCACCGCTTCTTATCTCTATTATTACTAAACTCTCCTCAACCGAAACCAAACCAAAGAAAGAAAGAAACAACAGCGGCAGTAGTTTCTTAAACCACTAAATTACCCCACCGCCTCTTATCTCTATATATATTGCAAACTCTCCCAAACCCTAACCCCACTTCTTACACCAAACATAACACCATATTGGACGCTTGCACTATACAAAACTCTTGCTCGGCAAGTATACCTTGCCATCGTACTATTATTTATATTCCACATGATGTCTGCATAATATATTTCTGCTTATTTAGTTCATTTATTGCTATATAAATTGTGCGTCCAATGAAACTTGGGTACAATGACGATCGTATCATGTTTTATTTATGTATATTTGGACCTACTTTATGAGACCACCCCATTGTTATGGAGCATCATTAGGTTCATTGGCCATGACACAGTGGTTACACGAGTTGTGAGTCTCATATAGATCACGGACTGCGTGACAGGTCTGGCCTCCTGTACGTATTGGTCGTGCGTTAGGGATAACTGCTGATAGAAACTTTGTATGCTAGAGGACTTAGCAGTTATTAGTGGTCCATGGACATATCCTATTGTAGTACGGTGGTCCAAATCCTTGTCCTTGTTTGGTTGTAGGATTTGACTATTGTACTAAAGATAGGCTATGAACCAAATCGTGTCATGGATGTGGCATGCTTAGAGCATGGGATGGGGAGAACAACAAGTAAGACATTTGGGCTCCTTTGCACTTTCCTTTTAGGTAACCTGTACGCTCCACCAGAGATACGCGGTCATGATGACCCCTATACTACTTGGCGGCCTCTGCCGTTCAAAAGATGACATGCTTTGTAGGCCCCTGATTCTCCGAGAGAATCATGCCAATCTCACTATATGGCCAGATAGCCCACTTGTGGAAAGTTGTTCTCAAACTGCATTCACTTAGACGGTTAGGCGACCCATTGGATGTTTATATTTCAGTACTTATTGGGTTATTATGTATCTTGTTACGTCCCTCTGAGGACCTGGTCCCTTTTCAGATATGGACGAGCAGGAGTATCCGCAGGAGTACGGACCTGGACCTGATGTTACATACCAGACCGAGGAGGTCTTACCCTCGGAGTATCTGTGATTCTATTACCGTTGTTTAGAGATCCTTGTTGCTACTTCAGTATAGTCGTTTTGTAGTGGATTTGTTTTCACCCGACTATCAGACTTGATACTCATCTTTGATATTCAGTTATTATTCAGCTCTTTATTCCTATTTATTATTTGTGCTGTGGATGAGATATAGATTATGTGTGACTTGTTGTGACAGTATATTACCACTGGTGGATTGGATATTCATGTACAACGTACGTGTGTATATGGTTTCCATATATTGGAGTCCGTATACATACGGCTGGGCGTGTTACGTATTCCTAGTCCAACGTAATTTGGGACTGGGGCGTGACAAGCAGACTCCAGAGGGTAAGATTGACAGGTACAAGACCAGATTGGTTGCTAAAGGCTATATCCAAACTTATGATATCGACTATGACGAGATCTTTGCTCCAGTAGCAAAGATGAGCATTGTGCGAGTGTTAGTGTCATGTGCTACCAACTTTAATTGGTAACTACATCGGCTAGATGTTATAAACGCCTTTTTACATAGGAATCTCCAAGAGGAGGTGTATATGAAGATTCCACTAGGCTTTGTTACTTCACAAGGAACAAAAAATGTATGCAATTTGAAGAAGTCTTTATATGGGTTAAAGTAGTCTCCGAGAGCATGGTTTGATAGATTCATGTTTGCAGATTGTGGTATGGAAAATATGCAGTGAAATGAAGATCATATTGTATTTTACAGGCACTCTAAGACTCGTATCACTGTTCTTGCAGTTTATGTTGATGATATTGTAATTACTAGAGACGATACTGAGAAGATCCTACGACTGAAGAAAAGACTTGGAGAGAAATTTGAAGTTAAGAATTTAGGACAGTTGAAGTACTTCTTAGGAATTGAAATTGTAAGGTCATGAAAGGATATAGTGCTTTCTCAGCGAAAGTATGTTCTAGACCTTCTTTCAGAGACAAAAATGCTAGGTTGCAGGGCTGCTTCTACTCCTATCGAGCAGAATCACAAGTTGTGTGCCGAGGGTGGTGATCCGGTGAATAAGGAGCAATATGAAAGATTAGTTGGTCGACTTATATATCTATGTCATACGAGACATAATATTACTCATGCCGTGAGTGTGGTGAGTAGATATATGCATGATCCCAGAGAGCAGCATATGGAGGCAGTTCGCAGAATTCTCAGGTATATTAAAGGAAGTCCGAAAAATGGGTTATGGTTAAGAAGTTTTGGACATCTGAGAGTTGAAGGCTACTGTGATGCCGATTGGGCGGATTGTATGGACGGTCGCAGGTCCACTATAGGTTACAGTATTTTTGTTGGAGGCAATCTTGTATATTGGCGCAATAAGAAGCAAGATGTAGTGTCTTGGTCTACAGCTGAGGCCAAGTACAGGACTATGACAGTTAGCTTGTGCGAGATGATGTAAATAAAGAGCTTGTTGTCCGGAACCGCGGGCCATTGCTGTTAGAAAACAAAGTTTTCAAAGCTTGAACCTGATAAGTATATACCAGCCAGAAATATTGACCCAAGACCAAACATGCCATGCTCGACTTTGCTCCGATTGCAACCCTAGAATAACCTAGAGTTCTCCGTGCACGAGCTTAAATTGCACAACCGGTGGCTGAAATATAAATAGATATCCAAAACTAACAACCATGCATCTTCCCATGCATGCACTATCGACAAGAAAACTCACGTCCTTACGAATAGAGCATACCTAATTATTAGTACTGTTCTCCCATGTCCAACTTACAATTTCATAGCCGGCTCTCCCATCACCAAATCCACAAGCACCTACCAAAGGACATGATTGAGCAACTAATACGGAGGAGGAGGAGGAGGAGGAGGAGGAGGGGAATAGTGCATCAACGCCTCGCATCGCACGGGCCTCGACAGGAAGTCCTCGCACTCCCGCTCCGGGCGCTGGTCCGGGCGGTACGGGATGCAGTTCTCCCTGTCGTCGAGGCGGTTGATCTTGAGGCAGCGCATGGGCTCCCCGAAGAAGAAGTTGTACGAGTAGGTGAAATTGGTCAGCCTCGGCAGCCCGCACACCGCCTCCGGGACGTCCCCGGAGAGGGCGTTGTGGGCCACGTCGAGCCTCTCCAGGCCCTCCATCCCCGCCATCCCCTCCGGCAGCCCCCCGACTATCCCGTTGAAGCTGACGTCGAGCACCCTCAGCTTCTTGAGCTTCCCGATCCCCGGCGGCAGGCACCCCGTAATGTTGTTGTTGAGGATCACGATCTCCTCGAGGGTCTCCCCCATGTCGGCGATGCTCCGCGGGAGGCGGCCGGTCAGTCCGGCGTTCGCCAGCACCAGGGCGGAGACCGGGGAGTTGCCGATGTTCTCCGGTATCGAGAACTCGAACCCGTTGTCGTTCAGGAAGAGCGCGTCGAGCTTCAGGTCGAAGACCTCGTCCGGGACGCCGCCGGCGAAGGCGTTGTAGCGGAGGTCGAGGTACCTTAGGGAGGGGAGGCGGAGGACGACGGAGGGGAAGGGCCCGCCGAGGCGGTTGTTGCTGACGTCGAGCTCGTGGAGGAGGCGGAGCTCGCGGAGGGAGGCGGGGAGGGCCCCGCGGAGGCGGTTGGAGTTGAGGTGGAGGAGGGCGAGGTCGGAGAGGAGCCCGAGGTCCTCCGGGAGGGCTCCGGAGATGTTTCCGTGGTTGAGGTCGAGCCCGGCTACGGTTTTGACGTCGCCATGAGCTGGGTCTTCGTCCGGGGCCGGGGCGCAGAAGACGCCGGTGTAGTTGCACACGTCGGGGCCGCACCAGTTCAGGGTGAGGTTGTTGGGGTCGGAGGTGATGGAGTGCTTGAGGGCTTGGAGGGCTATGTAGGCTCTTTCTAGCCTTGGGTTTGGAGGGGGAGGGACTGAGGACGAGGAATAGTTGTTGGATTGGCAATGGGAGAGGATTGGCAATGAGAGGAGGAAGAAGAAGAACAAGCCCAAGCCCAAGAGGGCTAAGTGAAAGTTTGGTGTACAAGTCATTTAGGAAGGGAAGGGAGGAACTGTCATTGGTTTGTTGTATATAGGGGGAGATTTTGTAGTATGGATTATATATATATTGTGTATGATGATAGATGAGGGATTGGTGAGTTGGACAAGTTGACTATCCTTTTCTTTGGAGTTTATAATCCTGATGGCGAGTTGGAGAGGAAATGAATGAGGGAGGGCCAGAGGTTGGTGTCTGATTATTTGGCTATTGGTCATGTGGTTGTTGATGTGTTCATTGTTTATGCTAGAAAAAAAAAAACAAAAAAAAAATACCATAATCAACTTAATGTAAAATCTCATGTTAAATTTCTACTTTTTGATTTAGGTTTTAGGTTTTTTTTTTTTTAAATCGCAATAACATGAACCTTAGAATGTCAGAAAATATATTTAGAATGATTAAAAATATATATTAGAAAATGTACTGATTTCTAGTTTCGTAAACTTAATCAATCTAATTCTCTATAAAGTACCAACTATGGCATGATTGATAACACATGGGCTCAGTTACACACAAGTAACCTAATTGGTATATCCATCCATTGTTCTTGCCCATTGATCACGAATATAAATTAGAGATTTGAACAAGTCCTGTTAATTATATAATTTATATATATATCAATTAGTTGTGGTAATATAGAAGCAATTGCTTGCAGCATGCATATGTTTTGTTGGGTTTTCTTTCTTTCTTTCTTTCTTTCTTTCTATATTCTTGCATGAAACAAGATGTTTTTATATAATACGATGAAACTTGTTTGCTGAGTTCATTCTTTCTTGTTCACTTGCACTGTTTGGTGAGAAATTGGAAAGGGGGACAAGATGACTCTTTTCTGAACTAAAACACGGTTCTTGGGAGCAGGTCACGGTAGATGCAATCATAACGAGCAAGGCATGTTTTTGTATATTCACCAACAAAGTCCTAATTAATATCAATTTCATGGCTGTAACATGGTTGCTAGGTTTCGATTTCTTCTGTGATCGAATATATATATACTACAAATCCTTTGTGGCTGTCCTTTGATCAACTTGGTCACCATTGGTGCAACAACCAACTTAACGAACTGTCCTAATTATTCTGCTTTATATATATATATATATATATATATATATATATATATATATATATATATATATATGCCAATGAATCTCTACCTTAGTGGTTAGTGGAAATGCATGCGGTCCGGATGGTCGGATGTTCGAGTCTCACTTGAGGGAGTGGAAGAAATTAATTACCAAGGACCAATGTGTCCATTTCCTATATATATATGGTAAACGGGTTATGAGCCATAGTGCTCATATTCCTACATGAGCTACGCACATGTGGACCAATAGGAATAGAGTGTAGTGCACATGGATGCACATGGGCAAGGGCGGATCTATTGGTTGGCTGGGGTGGGCTTCAGCCCAGCCAACCACCCCAGCCAACAATTTTTTTTTTATATTTAGGTAAAATTCTGTCCATACTTTAGTACTGTTATATAGGTAAAACTCCACTCCAGTCAACCCAACCTTCCACAACCAGCTCTCTCCTTCACCATTTTAATTCTACTTTGTCGCAGAGGCGGACTTTATCGATGTCGTCAAAGTTGGGATAAAAAGAAGCACTTGTAGGCGAGTAATAGGTACGACTACTGTTTCTCTTATCCTCCTCCTTCTAGCTTCACTTCGTTCTTCTCCTCTCCCCTTCTGGATGTGAGCCCGATCAAGAGAAGCCCGGCCATTCCCGAGCTCCCTATCCTCTACGACTACCTGGAACTTGAATATGGTTACAAATATCTGTTCATGATTACTATTGTTACCTACACTATTTTGATTAAAAGGTTTAGTAGTGAATGGAAGATGACAGATGAACATCAACTGTTTGACAAAATATTTCTAAGCACTAGATCAAATATTTCTGTACATTTATTTGCTAATTTTAATTCATCTTATAGAATACTTCAACTGTTCCAATGGGTAGCATGGTTCATCTCAAATTTTGTGTTGTAATTGGTTTTCTTTATCAACATACATTTCTGAATTATATATTTGATGTATTTTAGGTGACAATCAATTCGAAGACTGTGGACATCAAACCAAGAATTTTGGATGATACAACGTTAAGAAATGGAAAATGACTGACATTGTTCGGTCTATATATCTCAAAGCCTTACGCATGCCATAATCTGTGGCAAAAAAAAAAATGTATATTATATATTGTTATTCAGATGTTGATTCATTACTTCTTTCTTTTCTTGAGATATTTTAATTTTATTGGTTCCGCTTGAAGATATTTCATATTCTGACAACTAATATTTCTACTTTACATCATCTGCATTTCATACATATGCCTTCCATTTTAAAATACATTCTCTGCTTAAATTGCTTCAGCTATTCGTGCCTGACCTTGAGCTGAAAAAGAAAGTAAATTTTTGTGTTCTAAACTTTTTTTAGGATACTTAAAGTTTAGCCGGGGTAGCCTAAAATCCTGGCTCCGCCCTTGCACATGGGATATATATATATATATATATATATATATATATATATATATATATATATAATGCGGCTTGAAAACGACTTCAAAATGAGTCGCCCAAGCCATTTGTAAATCTCCAACCATTTAATTAAAAAATACGAAAGATTATAATTATATATATTTTTATTGTTTCTTCCATAAAACCTAATATTCTTTCTTTTATTCACATATATCTATAACAAATTATAATTAAAATATAACTAATTTTTTTAACAAATGTTAATTAAAATATAAATATGTAGATAACAAATCTTAATTCCAATATATTTAAATATTTATATTATTTCTTAATAATATTATAAATAAAGAAAAATTATTTGATGACGTATAATATATATATATATATATATATATCATGCCAAAGTATGAATGATGTATATTTATTTAGAAATGTTATTTAGTTTAGGGTCTCGTATAATATTCGAAATTAGAATTTAGATTTTTATATTGTCAAAAAAAAGTTTGGATCTCGTTCTGACCGTTGGCTTCTGGCCGTTAGATCTCGTTGTATAATATTCAAATTTTACATTTAGTTTCAGGATCTTGTATGATATTAGAAATTTACTTTTCTGTATCCATTTTGGACGATCAACCCAAATCAAAGGTCAAGACGGACATAAACGTAAAATTGAAATATTATAAGACACCCTAAACTAAATAACCCTATATAGAAAGCTAGGTTGTGTATTGCTAAAGTTAATGAAAAGTATTTTTTTCAAAATGTTGGCAAGTTTGGTTGTATAATAAGCTTCTCACTCCACCCCCTGTTTGGTGAATGCACCCTGAAATTATGGATAAAATTATGTTGTTTGATATATTTTAGTAAAAGGTATAATGAGAGGTGATTTTGTAGGAAGGGAACCCACAAGGTGCAGTATCCTTTGAAAGAAGTATGTTCCCTGCAGCTCTCAAAATTAAGCAGCACAAGAATAAAAAAGCACCAATTTAAACAAGAAAAAAAAAAAAAACAAAACAGATCGACATTCATGTACTGCTTTTCAAAAGAATAAGCTCCTGTCGCTCACTATAAGTTGCTGTACGTATTACTTTGCCTTTAATTACTGAGGATCTTCAAGTTTCTGAAGCTCAATCTTCAGCCACCCACTCATCTGAAGTCTCTTTTTCTTGCACCAGGAATAAACATACATATATACACCATTTAACTTTCTATTTGCTGCTGAATGATGATGCCAATGAACCTTAAAAAGCTGAATGATGATGCCAATGAACCTTAAAAAAGAAACTAGGTTATGTCAATAAGCTAATTAATAGAAGATCAACCTAGTGCTATAGTTGTTGAGTTGTCAGACTTACTGACTAGTGGTATAGTTTGGTGTGGAAAGTTCTAAAGATTCATATACATTTCAATCTGAAAAGAAAATGACGGAAAAAGTCATAGTCCTATCTATCTCTATTTTCTCCCATGAGATTTCAAAACGGCTCAAAAGTTCAGTCATTTCTAAATATTCTATCATTTATTTAATAAAATTAACATTATGTTAAAAAAAATATTAAAAAGAAAATTTAAATTAGTTATAAATAACGTCATAGAGATCAAATTCGACCAACCAGAGAATGCCTTCCACATTAACCATATGAGCTAGAAGAGATATTTGACTATAGTTATATAATATTATATAGTTAAACAATTAGTTAAAATTTATTTATTTATTTAATTTTTAATTACGTGAGATCCTTTGAAGATTTTTTTTTATAAAAAGTAAAAATATATCCATAACAAATTATAATTAAAATATATTTAAACATTTAAATTATTTTACAATAATATTAAAAAAATTGTCTTTTATGTGCAATGTACGTGCATTTACTAGTCTAGTTAATGTGTTCTAAATATGAAAAAGTATGTCAATTATATATAGGATTTGATTATCATATATTGACACATGACATGTTGTATAAAGGAACTAGGGGGTCCTTTGGATGAAAGTTTTGTATTTCTAGGAATTTATTTTCCATTGATTTCCTATGGAAAAAGATTTGAACATTCTTATATGAATGTTTGGTTAGGTTAGGTTGAAAATATGGAAAAGAAATCTCAATTTATTTAGTTTTTCATAAATACTCTTTCATGCTTCTATTACCTAAATTTATATATTTGAGATATAAGTTAAAATTTTGAAACTAAAATGAGGGTGTTATTGTCCAAACAAAATATTCAAATAACATTCCTAGGAAAGTAAAACTATTCCGAAGGGGGGCATTGGAAATTATTTTGCCACAATAATGAAAATATGAAGCCCCTCCTATTGTTCCCTAATTTTCAATACTACACATACCAAACAAGGATAATGAATCTAAAACCCATTCGGACCATTTCTAAGCCTCCAAAAGTTGAACCAGGCGCCACCTAGATTCTTTGTTAAATAGATCAATTGTGCTCAAAAAGAAGTTGAATGATATTGAATAAATTCAACACACGAGAGTTTGAAAGAGTTTTTTTTTGTATCTCTGTGGTAGAAAGTTCTTGACATCAAGGAGAGAACTGTTTTGAGGGCTATTGTAATTCATGTGGAACTGAATCATCCTCGTCCGTGGACGTGCGCATCTTGGACGAACAAAGTAAATTTTTGTCTTTGCTGTTATGAATTTTTTCTTTGTTGTTTTCTGATTTTTTGTGTTTATTTTCGCTGTGACCCAACACAAGCGTACCTCATGCAATGCTTAATACTGTATTTCCGATAATTTACAGAGCTCACGACAGTGTAATTAGACCATCAACACAAAAACTAAACATTTCATTCTAGAACTATACTTACGTAAACTTGATCAGATTTGATATATAACCAATCAACTCAATTTCAGTAGCTAGTCTTTACAAGGGTTTTAACAAAATCTGGTGTTTGGTTATCCATAATTTGACCCAGCATTTGCAATTAAATATCGCAAGCTCTGCATGTTCTTGGAAATGACCAAGCTGGTGGAGTAGTTGATTGGGTATTTGCCTGTAACAAGTCATGCTAAAGAATGTTAAAAAAATGTTAGTTTTACAACAACAACAACATATCATTTATTCCATATTTTTGGGTTGACTTGGCTATAGTTGAATCTTTTTCTTCCATTAAGTTTTATCAAGGGGTTGTCCTCAGGGCCGGCCCTGGCCCAGGGCGGACAGGACGACCGTCCAGGACCCCATGGACCAGAAGGGTCAAACAAATTTTTTTGTTTAAATATATAAATAATTTTATACCGAAAATAGAACTAGTATTTACCATTGGCCATTCTTATCATAAAGCAATTGTTGTGTAGTGGTTATTACATTAGACTTGCACACAAGAGGTTCCTAGTTCAAATCTTGGTAAAGGCATATTTTTTATTTTACTTTTGTTTTATTTTTTTTACATTATGTATGGGACCTTATTTTGAAAGTTCGCCCCGGGCCCCTGTGAGCTCAGGATCGACCCTGGTTGTCCTGCAACGCTAACCAAAAAAAAAAAAAAATCCATATCTAAAACCACTATTCAAGTTCATATATATATAATGTGTGTATTATATATGTGTGTACGTGTGCTAAATGACCACAAATATCTTTAGAATTTTGTACAAGAATGTTAAAAACCATAGCCCGCACAAATAGATAAATTGTGTTAGTATCGATGATTTTTATTTTTTAATATTTTCTACTGACAAGTTAAAACATGTGTATGAGCCGCATCTGGAACCAGTTATAATTCTACGATCTTCAAAGTGCTATGGTTAAAGGACAAATTGGAGTACCAAATGTAAGATGCAAATCTGGAAGACCAAAGAAGAACCACATCCCGTCAAAGGATGAACCTACAAGAGATTTTCGTACCAGTAAGTGTGGTGGACTTGGACAAAACAAAACAAAATGTACTAGTCAGCCATGTACTAATCAGTCATTCAAGTAAGATTATGTTCAATTGTACTTATTCTAAAGTCGAGAATAAAATTATGCTGTTGCAGTTATTCTCAAGACATTCTTGTAACTTATTCTCAAGTGGACAAAAAATACATTCTTGTAAAGTAGACATTCTTGTGTTATAATTTTTCTAGAAGACATTACAAATAGACAATACAATATCCTAAATCACATTACAAGTAGCAGAAAATAATAAAAGATAATACAATTTTTGAGATAATATTACATGTAGAAGAAATTAATAAAAGATAATACAATTTTCTAGATTTCTACATAGATTTTCGATACCATAAGAAGACTCTCATACAACTTTTTTCACAAAGGCTGCATCGAACATGACTTACATTCGAGACTTCTTACTTCTTCACGTTCCTTGTTATAAACTATGCTAAAGTATTCCTATATCGTCGAAAGATTCATTGGACGATAAAATTAACGGAGATGACATCTTCCTTCTCCGTTGTTACGTCTTCCTTCTCCGATGTTCATTTTCCGTGGCAGTGGAAGGAAGAATTGAGTTAGAAGTGAGAATGAAATAGCCCCTACCTCCTCCTTTATATAGCCTTAAATTTTAGTACGATAAGAAATCCAACCGTTAGAATTTTTTTTAAATTTTTTTTGTTATGGGACGCCATTGGCAATGGCGTCCCACTCCAAATTAGTACGGGGTGCCATTGTCAATGGCGTCCCACTTCTTTTTGATTTCGCACATCATTTAAAGTGGTGCTTCATCCCTCTCGTTATAATTTCCTCAAAATTATCCTCTTCTGCGCTAAATGACCTAAATTTCTTCCCTCTGAACATATTTTTTTGTTTTTTAATATATTTTCGATATTAGTCAGTCCATCCCAATCTATCCCAACTCACACCGGCTTGAATTTTTTTTCGCACTTAGGAGTTGTTTGGTTAGCGAATTTGGAGATTCGAAGTGGCCAAAATTCAAATTTTGGACCATTTCAGTATTTGGTTGGAGAATTTGCAGACAATATTTATTGTGATTTGACATGAATAATAAATTTTGTCTGCTACGAAATCAGAGTTTTGACACCGGAATTTTTTTTTCTCCGAAGTGAAGCGCAAAAGTGAAAAATCCTCATTTTTATTTTGTGTTTGGTTGGAGGATTGCTTCCTCTCTACTTTAACAAAAATAAGTTTTATGATTATTTACGTTAACTATCTCTATATTTTATGTTTATTACAAAGGATACTCCTATATTTTATATTTTCTATAGAAATGTATAATACTAACTACCCCTATATTTATTTATTTATTTTCTAAAGGAGAGGGGCACTCCGTGTAATTAGTTTCAAAGTATGAGTACCCCGTGTAATAAACATTAAACCTATGGATAATTAACGTAAATAATCCTAAGATTCATTATTCATGTTACTTCAACAAAAGATTACAATTTTTTGCTCACTTCAACGACAACCAAAATACCAAGCTTTATGATTTTTCACTTCTAATCTCTACCTTTTCAAAGCACCAAAACGAATTTTTATTTTTTTATTTTATTCCACTTTACCGTAATACATATACAAAATATTAAATTTTTTTTTTTATTTTTTTACTTCGTTCTACTTTGTCGAACCAAACAGTTCCTTCTTTATCATGCATGATCGATGGTCGCTATAGGATGTTGATACGGAGGCTTTCCAACTCGAGGCGATGTCTGATAGGTTGACGGGCTCTATCTTTTGCCGGGAGAGGGTGAGGTTATTTAAAGGTTGATAGAAATGCTAGTCAAAGGGGGGTGCTAATACATATACAAAATATAACTTTTTATAATTTTTTTTTAGTTCGTTCTACTTCGTCGAACCAAACAATTTTTTTCTTATCATACATGCTACGGAGGCTTTCCAACTCTAGGTTGGCGGTCTCTATCTTTGCTCGGAGAAGGTGTGCTTCTCTTCCCGTTGTTTAAAGGATGATAGCAATGCTAGTCAAAGGGAGTGCTAATGATTTCTTCATTTCTAAGTCAAATGGGAGGAAAGGCCAAGTCGAAGGGCATATATGCAAAATCTTGTAGCCTACCATATCTTTCGTGACACAGTCCTCTGACCTAATTCTTCCTTTCGTGTTCCCTCTTTTGGTGTCAAATAGTTTTTTTTGTGTGTCTCAACTATAGTTGGTGATGAGTACTTGCTAGCTAGTAGCTAGTTTATAGTGATGTGGATGTGGTCTATATATATTTATCGTGATATAGTCTAAGAGAATATATATATATATATATATATATATATATATATATATATATATATATATATATATTATATGAGCAAGTTGCTGCTTCTCATGAAAACTAAAAGTTTTGTAGAAGGTATGAGAGGACTGTTCAAAGAGTAGGAATTTTGATTGGATCAGTCATCTACTTTCACCTATATCCAGCTGTATGTGTATGCAATATTTGCATTAATATCCGCAAACTATTTCTATTTCTACTTTTATAATGAGACATCTAAATTATTTATAAATATTTCACTAACTTTTTTTTAAAATAATTAATTATTTAACTGTTTAATATTATTTATTTATAACTAAACAATTCTAACTTAAGTGGTTAATGTGGAAAGTATTTTTTTTGGTTGCTTGAATTCGATTCCTAGAAACGAAAGTATTTATAATAATTTTATATTTAAATTTTTTTAACAATTTTTTTTACGCACGTGCATTGCACGTTACTAGTCCATATAAATAGTTCTAGGGTTTTGTTAATTAACACATGTCGAGTGCACATGTTAAGAATAATTAACAGATAACATTTTACTTTAAAAAATTTTATTTACACCGACTAAACAAATTAATATAGTACTTTTTGTTTTGTAAAGTATTTTCTAGATCCAGTAAAACAATTTTTAAAATAATATATTGAATAATAAATTGTTTATTGAATTTAAATAATATTTTCAAATAAAAAAATTCTATTATACTACTTGCTTAGTGGATGTAAATAGCAGCTATCTATTAATTATCCTGAATATGTATCTTTAGGGCACATATTAACAAAACCATAGTTCTATTGACCTGCTAAGCTACTAGACCTTCAGAAGAAACTATTTAGGTTGGGATAGTTTGTTATGGGAATTGGTAGGTGTTTTATATCTTTTGACAGGAGAGCTTCACAATTATGACAGTTCTGGATATACGACAATCCTTGTTGTATCTTGAACTAACATAATTTTGATAGTCTTGTACGTAGCAGTCCTGTATAAAAAGAAGTTTATTTTTAAGACTGTCAATATTTTTGTTGTCTTGAATATGCATGGAACTGTCAAAATTTTGACATTCTTGAATACGTCAAAATTTTGACAGTCCTGCATATATCTATGACTTCCAAAATTGTGATATCCCTTATCAAAAGATGTAGTGTCTCTAGTGACGAAAAATTATTCTATGTGCCGGTCTCACTGTGCACATTTTATATCAACTATTAGATTGTATGGAGATATGTGCATGTGAGGTCGACACATAGAATAATTATTTTCTAGTGACCCCTTTTGTTTTTGTTGACAATTGTGCATTAATGACAATATTTAGATGTGTTTGATAATTGGTTTAAAATAAATCAAATACTGTTGATCCTAATTCGTTTACACTATTTATTGAAATTCTGGGGTAGAAGCTTTCCTGATTCCAAAGAAAACTTGTGGGTGTTTTTTTTTTTTTAGTTTAGTTATCGGTGAAATTCTCTTGCTGAAGACAATTATGTCTAGACGGCTCACATTTTCAACTCTTTCTAAAGAGTGGAGATGGATGTTACGTCACTGATACTGTTCGGATCTTTCTCTCTATTAAAATTACTTTATCAGGTCTTTCTCAACCTTCTCTTTTGTATGGTTAAGAAAGACAAGCTTTCTTTCTCCCCCACTCTCTACTCTTTCTTTAAACATAACATTATTGTTCTCTCTCTTTTTTCTTCTTCTTTTTCTTTTTCTTTTTCCAAATATTCAATTTTGTTTGAGACGCATTTAGTGCTAAGGTCTAGTGATCCATCACCCGAGGTGGAACCACATAGGAACTGAGATGGAATCTAAATTCCTGCCAACAAAAAAAAATTATATATATATATATATATATATATATATTAATCAACCCACACCTCATCTACCGTAACCCACTCCGATCCATCCGAGCTCAAATTTCTAATTCAGCCATTGTCCATCAATATATCTCTGATTTAACATTTCATTATAAATGGTTAATGAAAATACGTGTTTCCGCTAATAAGTGCTAGTTCCAAGGCAGATCCAAGATGGTGAACGGAGGCTAGGAACAAAGGTTCAAACAATCTTTACAGTATGTTCTCTGCTTGATCTTGAAGTTGTAATCGAGACGCAGATATTCACGCAAACAAGTTTGCTAATTACGAACACAAATTTTGTTCTTCCTTGCAAACGAAGTTGCAATTGAGATATAACGAACAACGAAGAAGAAGAAGAAGAAGAAGAAGAAGAAGAAGAGGACAGAAAATGTCGGCTTGCTGGGATGATAATGATCACCGTTTCTCAAAGCAAAATTCGCCCTCACATGATCTGCTCTCAGGAACCGGTAAGTTCACGAAAAAATTCTGGAACCCTCGCGTCACCTTTGTCCTTACTCAAATAGACTCTTGGACTCCAATGGCTACACCAACAAGATACTCCCTTCGTCTCTAAATTTCGAAGTAAGTACTCAATGGAGGCACGAAGATAGTATTTATAGATTAGGAAAAGTGCGGAATCAAAGCGCCACTTTGCGCCCTTGAGTCCGAGTCCGAGTCGCTAAGCCCCTTTGAGACTTAACTCCTAATTTTTTTCCAAAAAAGTGACAAAAAGTATAAATGCTTTCTTGAGGAGTTTAACCTTAATCCTCCTAGAAAAATACCCCCACATAGCACCCATGTGTGTCACACCACAACCAATGTACATACCTCAATAACAAGCAAATCCTTATATTGAGATACCTACTTGGAGTTGTAGTAAATATGGGACAATCTTTGCTAGTCATAAGAGAAAAACTCCAATAGTCCACACATATCTTAATATATATAAGCTAAGCGTTTCCCACAGTGACTGTCCATCATGCATTAGGATAGATGTCGCTTACGATTTAAATATTCTCGCATGGTCAAACAACAGTATGATACAAAAATGGACTAAGACTTGAATTTTTCACCATAGCTGATATTCTTTTCTCTCACACAATGACATTAGTTGCGCCTCTGGTCGCATGTTAAAGGCTCTATGTTGACCTAGTCTAGGTTTATGTATCTTGGATGTCTACAAGTTTACCCTCAAGAGGCGGCCTATATCTCTTTCCATACACATAGGTGAGTTCTTTTAGAGAGTTTAAAATTCTCCAACAGGAAGCCTTGTGCTTCCTTGCGGTGCAACGTCTCTATGACATGGCTCAAAATTGAGGTATGCAATCTCTTGTGGTGTCATACCACTGTAGCATGATGTCACAAGCCACTTTATAATTGTACTACCCGTCATTAAGCCTTGTGCTCCTTAGCGGTGCTATATCGCTATGATATGGCCCAAAGCCGAGGTTCGCAATCTCTTGGTGGTGTCGCTCCACTACAGCATGAGATTACCGACCTCTTTGAAGTGTTGTCCTACTACTCTCCATATATTCGGTATTAGGCTACTTGCCTACGTGCGATGCTACTGCCGCTATGACATAGCCAAAGACCAAGGCTCTTACCTCATCGTGGTGTTACGCCACTATAACATGGCGGGTACCATCCCCTTTGTAGTGTCGAGCCACCCGTGGTTCCTGTAAAGAACGTCGGACATTCAACATGTCTGAGAACTCATTAAGGCCCATGGACATCCTCCCACAAGACTTGTTTTGTACAAATAACAAATAGTAGACAATAGTGGTTCTGGGACTGTTTCCCCCAATGTCTCAAAGGACTACCCAATGTACCTGATATTCTATCAGTCAATGATCATTCTTTGGACCAAAAGCTAGATGTCTAGTAGATTTTTTTTTGAACTAATAGCATAAGACATAGTATCAGAATGCCTTCTAGTCCTTTTCTCTTGCTGTGACCTCGATTAGTTGACGCTTGAGGCCTTTTGTGAAAGGATCTGCCAGATTCTTCTGGCTCCGAATATCAATCACTATAATGTATCTAGCTTTGATGAGGTCATTTAGTGCTCTATGCCTAAGCTATACAGTCATCTTCTTACTATTGAAGAGATCATTTGATGCCACCATTGCAGTCGCCTGGTTGTCGTAGTAAATCGGTACCGTCGGTATCTGTGCACCAACCAAAAAAAGATCATACATGAGCTTCTGAAGCCATTCTTCTTTATCTGTTGAAGCCGCTATAGCAAAGAACTCATATTACATCGATGAACGATAGAGCATTGTTTGCTTCTTCGACTTCAACGATATAACAGATCCACCCATAGAGATGACGTATCCTCTTGTAGACATTTTGCTCTCTACTTCTGAGCACCAGATTGCATCACTGAAGCCTTCTACTACTTTCAGATATCCATTGTAGTGCAGTGCATACTTCTGAGTCCTATTGAGATATCTTATCACTCTCTTCATAGCTTTCAAGTGCTGAACAGATGGATTGCTCGTGAACTGACTCAACATCCCCACGACGAAAGCTATGTCAAAACTAGTGGCAGTTGTAACATACATCAAACTCCCGATGATGCTCTACTACTACAGCTGCCTGACACTTTTTCTTCGATTAGGCTTCAGCTTCTTGTCACACCTATACGAAATATCGATCCCTGGAAGATCATAATATCCATAGTTGTCCGCCATTGCAAGTTTTGAATGTTGAAATAACAAACAAAGAAGTACAAAGAGATCCTAAACAGAAAATCTAAGTAAAATATTTTGATCTGGGTAGTGACGATAGAGCTTGAGCGCGGCAGCGTCTCGTTTACTCCGTTGACAATCTGATAAGGGAATGATGATGCTCTCTTCTCTTCTCAGTCCTGACCTTATGTGCATGAACGTAGCTGGCCGGGGTGTTGTAGGGTATTCTACCCTTGCTATTTATAGCCAGCCTGTTGACGGGCTATAGGTGCAGCATATGCCTTTGTTTGGTGGCCGCATAGGTCTCTTTCAACAGAATACGGTTGTAATTATAGCCGCATGCCACAGACAAACTGTTACATGATCTTGGTTACAATATATTGTGGAAGAGATCTTGGGATTGTTGTGTGCGTGACTTGGTCAGCTGGACACCTAATCAGCATTGATTGTGCGAGAAAGTATTTTCGGTTGTAACAGAAAAGATCCTGCAAGTCGAGAGCCGCATAATTTGGTGGCCGCATAGGTCTCCTTCAACATAATATGGTTTTAATTGTAGTCGCATGCCACAGACAGACTGCTACGTGATCTTGGTTACAATATGTTATGGAAGAGATCTTGGGATTGTTGTGTGCGTGGCTTGGTCAGCTAGACACGTAATCAGCATTGATTGTGCGAGAAAGTATCTTCGGTTGTAAAAGAAAAGATCCTGCAAGTCGAGAGCCGCATAACGACGTGGCCGCATATGAGCTCTCGTTTGGACACTCTGGCTGCATGATGACGAGGCCGCATGGGTATATAGCCGCATGCAAGCTCTCGTCTGGCCTTGGTCGGATGGACACTCTGGCCGCATGATAACAATGTTGCATGGGCATGTACCCGCATATGAATGGGCATGTGGTATGGCACGTCTGTCGAGACCATCAATAAGTTAATGTGATCTTTTGTATTTTTCTGAGCTTTCATTTTCACGAATCTCGAAGCGTCTCAGTGTGATGAGTGATGTGTCAGAGTCTGACGGTCATCAAATATTGTGTCAGGGGAGCTTTATGTGGCCTCCCTGCTCTGTGGTCGTTCAGGACGCATAGAGTATAATATGCGTCTTCTAGATCTTTGGTTCACCAGGCCGCATGTGGCTTCTCTGTGACTTGGTTGTTCAGGCCGCATATGGCTTCTCTGCGGCTTGTTTGTTCAGACCGCATGTGTCTTCTCTGCGGCTTGGTTATTTTTTTTAGGGGGGCATGACCTCTATATGGCCTGTATAATTTTTTTATGCTTTTATAAGACCCCCTTCAAAGTTTTCAAAATGACAAGTTTGGAATACTTTGAAAGAAGCATGGCCGAATGCTCTTGGCCGCATATGCAGGGCAGGCTGCATAATCCCATGGCCATATATTTGTCTCCGATAGACTGGCCGATCATTTAATGAGGAGATTTGTTTTGATCCTCCTGCGGATCTTTTAGGATTCTGCACCGTCAGGGGATAAAGTGGCTTAACTAACGAGGAGTCGCCGCCATTCGTTGCCACTACATGGATCGAGACGGATCGAGATTCTAAAGTCACCGTTGTCATCCGTTGCCGCATAGTCTCCCCTATATAAAGGGGGGAAGAGAAAGAGAATTATTTTTCTCTCTTCAAACTCTCATCTCATCTCTTCTTTCTCTTTCTTGTTGTTGCCATGGCTCCCATGGTCTCCTCCTCCGTCTTTGCTGCCAAGAAGGACCCTAAGGGCAAGGGCAAGGCTAAAGAGAAGGGTCGTGCTGCCGCGGTGGACCTTTGTCCCCCGGCCGACATTTAGTCGTCGATCAAGGGTAGATTTTCTGGAGAAGACATTGGAACCATAGACACATGTGCACGGTTGGACGCATGGATGAGTCTATGTGCCAACTATTTACTACCGCATGGCTGACTCGGCCACATGCGTGCCTGGGCCACATGGCTGACTCCGCCGTATGGGTTCTTAGGCCGCTGGCTGACTCGGTCGCATGCGTGCCTAGGCCGCATGTTTGGTGTGGTTGCACGCGCACATCATTTTATATCTTCAACTATGATCTAACTCTTTTATGGTTTATGCAGTGACTTTGCCCACCACTCCTTTTGGTGAACTGGTCTTTGGGCACAACCTCTTTCCCTTGAGCATGAATCTCGGGGACCTGGCTGCGACCATCCAGAGACAAGTTGACAAGGATCTCCCGCCTGAGCGACAACAAAAGATCGTCGAGCAGACTCCCTCTTTCTTGTTGAGTCAAATCAACCCGGGAGAGATCCCTGCTAAAGACTGAAAGTATTTCTTCAAGAAGACATACTTCTTGTTTGGTGATGCGCTAGAGTTTTCCCAATCCGAGATGGAGACGACCAGGGAGAACTGGTATTTTTCCTTCCGTTAAATGGAGATGACTTTTCCTTCTTCCGAACGTCACCTGCCTCTATCGAACCTGAAGGTGGTGATGGAACCACGGCGGATGGACTGGAACTTAACCTCTGAGCCACATGTGGCCCTCCTTAGAAATATCCAGTGTGGGATCGGAAATAATAAGGGGGAGTTCTATAGTGCGACGGAGTCACCTTCGTACTCCTTGTTGGGACTGAAGCCTGGTCTCGTCGGCAGTGACTTGGGGCCGAACCTCAGCGTAAATGCAGCGGGCACCTTCCTCCACCAAGTTGCTAAGAAGGGAACTACCCCACCGGACAGTTGTGGGCTCTCAGCTGGGCGCATTATAACGTCTCCTGGTGCTGCCTGACCCAGTGGATCTTGCAGAAGTACGAGCGGGAACTCAGAGTCGCTGACTTTTTCTTTGTTGTGAGGGGTACATGTTATGGCTTGGAGGTAAACCTCCCCCTGTTTGTCATCCTGATGGATCTGTACAACCTTCGTTTGGGGACCTTCTTTACGGCCGACAGTGAGATGGGACTGGTCTTACATGAGATGCATGTCGTCTCAAAACTCCCTTGGGGCGATGATCCCCATGAAGAGTGTACCCCTAGCAATAAAAAGCTCGAGGAATTGGAAGGAGAGAACCCAGATATCTTGGTGGTGTACCAAGAGTTGCTATGCCATCACGGCATATGCCAGAGGTCTTTGAAGAAGAAAAATTATACTGAGGGATCCTCTCCTCACATTACGACCGGGACTCGCCACATCTTTCCGAAGCCGAAGGAGTGCAATCAAGTTCATGTTCGGGCGCTACGGTCCAAACATGAAGTGGCTAATTCTATCCATGTACTGAAGGACTTGGCCATCGTAGGTAAGGAAGTTAAGGGCTCCTCGGGGGAAGAGGGCGAACCCCTTGACGAGCTGAGTGGCCTCGAAGAGGAGCTCAACTATTTTTATATGGATATGCACCAGTTGTCCCCTAAGGCCCTGCTGGCGGGGTACTTGATGCTCTGGTTGCGGAACTGCATAGTCCTGGACTGGTCCGAGAAAATAGAAAGGATCAACCGCACTCTGATCCTACCTGTCGTGAACTTGGCTTTCGGCCATAAGCTGGCCCTTCTACCGGCCATAGTGTATTGAAACCATCGTGGTCTCTACAACTTTGCTGAGAAGGTAGATGACCATCATGGTATGGGATATTTCAACAGGTTCGAGCTCCCTTACCACTACTTGATGGGTTGGCTTCTCTTGCATCACGGGTATTTGATGAATCCTGGGACCGACAAGGATATGGTGATCGCAGATGCCCTGATCCACAGGTATATGATGATGAAGTAGCGGTATGATACTGTCCCTGCTGGTAGGAGGGAGTTCTTATTCATGAATGGCTGGACCTTTTTCACATCCGAGCCAGAGTTCACCGTCGATGAAAGGAACGTCATTCATTACGATGACATGGGGGGAATCTCGAAGCTTGTCTGAGAGGCTCTTTCGCTGGCTCCAAGCCATCCATCCCTCTCACCTGGTGTATCAGAATAAGGCTACCGTCTTCGTGGAGCCTTACCTACCCAGCCGGTTTATTCGTCAGTTTGACTGCACTCAGCTTTTGTTGGGTCATCCGAGCGCTTCTCTCCGGTATAGTGGCAGTTTGCTCGGCGGGGTCCGAGCATGGAGTTGCTATACTTCTACCGACACCCGGGTTAGGTTCAATTGCCAAAAGCCGGAGTCATGTCCATAATGTTGTATACCACGATGAATTATTATCGTATGGTGAACGCTCCGTCGAATAACTTCTAACCGGAGAGAAGTTATATCGAAGGCCCCATTCTGATGCCTCCAGATGACAAAGCGCGTAGGAATCACAAGAAGGGCAAGGGAGTGGCCAGGCCCCTGATCGTAGAGATATACCTATCGACCGGGGAAGACACAACATCTTTGTTTGATAATCCCCTGCCTACCAAGCGCAAACCAAAGATGGAGATGCATCACGCTCGCTACTCTAAGAAGGCGAGGACAGATGTGGACCCAGAGCCGGAACCGATGGCAAAATTTAAGTCCCCTACGAGGGGGACTGTGAGCAAAGAGGTAGGACCCCTTGCACCAGTGCCTTCTGAAGCAGAGAACACTTTAGATGATATGGCGGTATCCGTAAGCCCTCTTAGTTTGATTATGCCTGGTGCTCTATATAAATATCTCGGCTCTGGTCTATTTGAAAATTTACAGACACATAAGAGAAGAAACCATCCCCGACGAGCAGCCGCTTCGGTGGTTTCTTACGTCGAATTAGAAGAGAAAACATCTCCAGAGTTCGATGTTGGTGCCTCATAACTGGTACCTGAGACCTCGGGAGCTCAGGGCTTAAGTGCAGCTATCGCGGAGTAGCCTTATATCCCTTAGGAGCACATATCTGTAGAAGACATGGAAGCCATGGTGTCACGACCCGCACCCGGGGTAAGGGTACTAGTCGGAAACAACGCCCAACCTACGCCGCAGAATCGGCGGTAGAACGCTGTCTAGAAAGTCTATCTAATATAATGAACCACCAAAAGATAGTGTACTCAATCACAGAACTAAGATAGAATGAACACGAATCAGATAAGAATAGAATAGTCATCAACTCATGAGTTTAAAATAATACATCAATGAGTCTGAAGAGTAACAAAAATAAGCTGGAGACAAATCCAGTACAAAAGAATACTATCATACTACAAGCTACACTCCAGGGTCAACTGTCTCAGTTGGGATAAGTCCCTCTTGAGCCAGGGTCTCCGAATCTAAACCCACAACATCCTGGGGTCCATAATAGGTAGGGTACTCCTCAGTGTCATCTGGAAAAATATATCCAGTCAGGAAAGGAGCAGAGTACATCTTTAACAGCAGTTCTAATCCATGATAAAAACTATGTAACAGTAAATAGCTGTGGATAAACAAGATGCACAAAATAGATACAAGAGATATATAGAAAATAAGAAAATACTGGAAAGAAATACAATAATGAACAATATGCCAATAAAACAATAATACTAATGACTAAGTGTGTGAGTACTAGCTTAACATGTGATCGGCTTGGGCAAGATACAATGCGGCCTGGCTAATCATACGTGCGGTGCATGATCAACACTATTCGCTTACCAATACTTTATTCAATAGGGATTTGATCACATATCTATACTAATACTCCCCACCCCCAACTGGTATAATAGATCCAACCACGGTATGCTATGGCACTAGATTTCCCAAGAAGATAGCTAATCTCCCCGAGAATCGGTGTCTGTACATGTACAAGATAACCAATGAAACAATACTTGCACCATATACACCATATACCAAGGAATAACATCTCATGACGAGATCCGGATATACCAATCCGTGTAACCATAGTGTCGAGAGAAACATGTAAATCTACACTAGATACAACGAACATAGAGGATATCATAAATGAGAAACTATCAGAGAATGTACTCGCCTGAAATCCAAAGAACAGTCTCACAGATGTCTAACTCGGTGCCTCGAAGACCTAGATATGGAATACCACATTAAAATAAGGTCCCGGAAAGAGAACAAGTCAAACTAGTCAACTCCTAAGTCAATAAATAAATTCTAAGTCAAAAGTCAACTATGGTCAACTCTAAAGTCAACTAAAGTCAAACCAAGGTCAACCTCACAAAAAATCTATATAAATAATATAGAAATAAAATACAACAATTTAGGAATAAAAATTAGATCCCAAATCATACTCACACAAAGTATACTACTAATACAAATAATATATACCCTAAAATAATATATATACAAACCAATATGTATACAAATAACATAATATATTATTACAAATATTATACCTCACAAAACACATATATATACACATATATATATATACAATAATAATATATAAAATATAATTTAAAACTGTCAAAGCGTCACTGAAAACAGTGAACAAAACAAGATAAAATAAAAACAGGTTTAATAGTGACAGTCTTGACTGTCACTGAAAATTCGTCGCAGAAACTCCATATACAAAACCGCTGCTGTCACAGTTTGCTGACAGTTTCAAACTGTCACAAAAAAACATCGTTGAAAGGTTGCCGCTCAAAACTGTCGCAGCATTAATGACAGATCTGTCATTAATGCTGACCACTGTACAGCGGCTGCTGTTCAGACCAAATAATGACAATTTCACTGTCATAGAAACCACTGTCACCAAAACAAATAAAAATATAAAAATATATATATATATATATATATATATATATATATATATATATATATATATATATATATATATATATATATATATAAATATATGCAATAATAATCACAATACATATATATAAATAAATAATTATATACTTATATATATATGCACATATAAACTTATAATTAAATACCAATAGTTACAACACATGCACATATTAATGTTCATATTTTACATGGCTAGAAGCACACCTAAAATATATACATTAATATACAAATAATTACATAATAATTATAAATAATATAATTACACAATTAAACACATAAATATATTTTATAAAACATTTATGTATAATTTATACTATTAACATAAGTACATATATAATTACATGCAAGAAAGCTACATATTATATTTGTACATCATATTAGCACACACAAAAATATATAGATCTATGCTACAATAATTACTATAATAAATACACAAAATAAATATATAATATCTATATATATTTACTAATTATAATTGAAGAATTTAAACCATACATAATTAGATCTATTCAAAAATCCATACAATTGGAGAGTATCACACCGTATCCCACTAGATCTAGGATACGCATGTGACACGAGTCCAACACACAACCAATTGCACCCCGAAGGATACAAACAAATCACAAATAATATTTATGAATAAATCAAAGTATCAAAAGTAGATCTATGTGTCCGTGTCAAAATACGACATGTTCAAAGCCCCGTGTCGGAGGAAAAACTCCCAAAATAACACGTATCACCAAATAGTTGGGATACGAACCACATGTACCAAATTATGGACACGATACTAGCCCCAAACACATAAGCTCATGTCCAATTGATCTATAGGATCAATTGATACACACAACAAAATGTAAATTCGGAATTCCAACAAAATTAACACAAAAAGCACCATAACTTTCTCCATGGGTCTCCTATGAACACAAAACAAAGTCCTATGGGTAGTACATACATATAGGTTGATTTTACATGATTAAATATCAGATTTAGAATCTATTTAAATGGGAAAATCTGAATTATACCTATTGGGAGATGGATTCCCAATGAAACCTCCAATTTAGAAGAACTTGCTTCCAAATTATAGATCCTTGCTCCTCTTTGTAGATCCTTGCTTCCTTCTTCTAGATCCTTGCTTTCTCCTTCTCTAATGGTGAATTGGGAAGAATTTGGAATGAATTTGGTAGGGAATTGGAATGGGAATGGAGGGAATTTGGGAGTGGAAAATTCTAGATCTAGATTTGGAATGAGAATGAGAGAAGAGAGAAATTTCCCCCCTCTTTTAATAGGCCAACCTTGCCCCTCTCCCAAGCAATTGTAAAATGTCCAATGTACCCCTTGGGGCCTCTCATGAAGAAATAATTAAGGAAGGAAGCTTCTAGTCTAATCACTTAATTAATTTAATCCATCTCCTTAACTATGGGCTTTCTAAATGGGCCAAATCTAACTATTTAATTCATGTTGGTCCATGGGTCCAAACTACACTAGTTGGGTCCACTAAAATAAGTCCAAAATAATTAAATAACATCCAACAATAATTAAATAATACAACAAAAATTATTTACCATGCACAATATTTATTTAAATAGGAAATTACTAAAATACCATTTTTCCTAAAATGTGGTAGTGACAAGTCTACCCTCCTTAAAATAATTTCGTCCTCGAAATTCAAAGACGAAAACTACCCCCAGAAAAACACAGAACAGAACTAAAGAATCACAACTAACTAATGAACAGAACATAACTAGAAATAACATACCTCAAGGTACAAACAAATATGGATAACGCTCTCGCATGTCATCCTCTCTCTCCCAGGTAGACTCCCCCGGAGAGTGATGCCTCCATGCGACGCGCACCAAAGGAATAGTCTGGTTCCTCAGCACCTTCTCTCTTCGATCCAGAATCTCAACTGGCTGCTCTGGATAGCTAAGAGTAGGGCCCACCTCTATCTCCGAGTGATCCAATACATGACTAGGATCTGCCACGTATCGTCTCAACTGCGACACATGAAACACGTTATGCACTCCCTCCAATGCAGGTGGCAAGTCTAGTCTATAAGCAACTGCACCGACCCTCTCTAGAATAGTGAAAGGTCCGATGAATCGCGGACTAAGCTTTCCGCCTCCACCGAAGCGAATCGTGTCTCGTGTCGGAGAAATCCTCAGAAACACCAAACCACCCACCTAGAACAAAATACCATCTTAAGAACTTAATCTATAACAAACAAGAACAAGCACAAACAAAATCTAAACTATACCTCAAACTCCAAAGGTCTCCGATGGTTATCGGTCCAATGCCGCTGTCTGTCCTGCGCCACTCGAAGTCTGTCTCTGATCAAATGAACCTTCTCCGCTGCATCCACAACCATCTCTGGCCCAAGCAAAATTCTCTCTCCAACATCGTCCCAAGACAAAGGAGTACGACACCTCCGACCATATAGAGCTTCAAAAGGTGACATCTCTATACTGGCCTGGTAACTATTGTTGTAAGCAAACTCTACCAAATGAAGATGGTCCTCCCAAGAACCCCCGAAATCTAGTACACAAGTGCGCAACATATCCTCAAGAGTCTGGATAGTCCTCTCTGATTGCCCATCTGTCTGGAGATGATATGCAGTACTGAACTTGAGCTGAGTGCCCAAACTCTCCTACAAACTCCTCCAGAAATGAGAAGTGAAACGACTATCTCGATCTGAGACTATGCTAACAGGAACCCCGTGTATCCTAACGATCTGCCTCACATACATCTCTGCCAGCTTCTCCGTAGACAAACCCACTTTGAAAGGCAAAAAATGGGCCGACTTGGTCAATCTATCAACAATGACCCAAATCGCGTCTTTCCCTCCTGGAGATCGTGGAAGTCCGGACACAAAATCCATAGTAATGTGTTCCCACTTCCACTCTGGAATGGGTAATGGCTGAAGTAACCCTCCTGGCCTCTGCCTCTCGGCTTTCACCTGCTGGCACACTAAGCATCTGGATACAAACTGTGCCACTTCCCTCTTCATGCCATACCACCACACACTCTCTCGCATATCCCGATACATCTTTTAGCACCTGGATGTATGAAATACTGAGAGCGATGCACTTTCTGCAACACCTCCTCGCGCAACTCCCCACTAGGCACACATAATCTAACTCCATGCCTCAAGGATCCATCCTCTGCAATAGTGAAATCATCCTCCAATCCTGCTCTCACCTGAGCTCTGATACTCCTCAAAGATACATCATCATACTGTGCTGCCTTGATCCTGTCTATCAAATCTGAGTGTATCTGCAATCCCCACATCTGCATAGCACACCCAGGAACAATCACCTCAATGCCCAAGCTCTCCAAGTCCTCCAACAGATATCGATCCTGCGTCAAGAACATAGCTACCGGATACCTGCTCAAAGCATCGGCAACTACATTGGCTTTCCCAGGATGATATTGCAAAGAGATATCAAAATCCTTCATCAATTCCGACCACCGACGCTGCCTCATGTTCAACTCCTTCTGCATGAAAACGTACTTCAAGCTTTTGTGGTCTGTGAAGATCTCCACACGCTCTCCGTACAAATAATGTTTCTACAACTTCAGGGCGAATATAACAGCTGCCAACTCCAAATCATGGGTATGATAGTTCTTTTTATGAGGACGCAATTGCCTGGATGCATAGGCAATCACTTTCCCATGCTGCTGAAGAACACAACCTAAACTCTTCCCCGATGCATCACTATAAATAGTGAAACCTCCGGACCCTGATGGCAACGTCAAAATAGGAGCAGACGTCAACCTCTTCTTCAACTCCTCAAAAGTAACCTGGCAATCCTTCGTCCAAACAAACTCCACATCCTTCCTTGTGAGTCTGGTCATTGGCTCGGCAATCCTCGAAAAATCTTGCACAAACTTCCTGTAATAGCCTGCCAATCCCAAGAAACTCCTGATCTCTGCTACTGAACTCGGAGTCTTCCAAGATTCTACTGCTGAAATCTTCTTCGGATCCACTGAAATACCATCACCAGTCACAACATGTCCCAAGAATTCTACTTTGTCCAAGAAAAACTCACATTTGGACAACTTCCCATACAGCTTCTCCTTCCTCAGCACATCCAACACAATCCTCAAATGCTCCTCATGCTCCTCCGGTGTCCTCGAGTATATGAGTATGTCGTCGATGAATACCACTACGAACTTGTCAAGGTACTGGTGGAACACCTTGTTCATCAAGTTCATAAATACCGCCGGTGCATTAGTCAAACCAAACGGCATCACCATAAACTCATACTGACCATACCGAGTTCTAAAAGCAGTCTTCGGTATGTCCTCCGGCTTCACCCTCACTTGATGGTAGCCTGATCTCAAATCTATCTTAGAAAATACCTTCGCACCACTCAACTGATCAAACAGATCATCAATCCGTGGCAAAGGATACTTATTCTTGATAGTGAGATTATTCAAAGCCCTGTAATCAATGCACATGCGCACTGATCCATCATTCTTCGGTACAAACAATACCGGGGCTCCCCATGGTGAAGAACTCGATCTGATAAACCCCTTATCCTGCAATTCGTCCACCTGCTTCTTCAACTCGACCAGCTCGCTGTTGTTTACTCTATAGACATGTTGCGAAATTGGTTCTGCACCTGGCACCAAGTCTATAGAAAATTCAATATCTCGATCTGGTGGCAATCCTGGCAATTCCTCAGGAAACACATCCAAGAATTCTGCTATCAACGGATGTGGCAACTCCTTGTCTTCTACCATAGCTCCACAAATAATGCTTTCTCCCTGCTCCGCAGCTCCTCTAGCAAACTTGAACTCTGGCTCTCCTGGCGGACCAAACAAAACTCTACCTCCTCTACAGTCTATGCTAGCACGGTGCCTACTCAACCAATCCATCCCAAGTACAATGTCATAGCTTGGAAGTGGCATTACAAGTAGACACACACTCAACTCCCGGCCTCCCAGAGTAACTCTCCGATCCTTACAAATATCATTAACCAGGATAATGCCTCCCCCGGTCATGATCTTGCAAGTCCTAAGCAAAGACTCAGCTACCAAACCATGCTTCAGAGCAAAAGAAACAGATACAAAACTATGGGAAGCACCACTATCAAACAAAGCTAAAGCTGGAATGGAATCAAGAAGAATAGAACCTGCGATGACATCTCCTGTGGGTTCCTCCTCTTCGACGGTCATAGCAAACGCTCGTCCCTGCCGAGCACCTCCCTGCTGTTGATGCTGGACAAAATGCTGCTGCTGTGTCGAAAGTGGTCCCCTCGGCTGTGCTGCAGGTGGTCTCGTCTGTGTCCTTGGAGCTGGAGCTGCTCCCTGAACTGCGCGACGAGGACACTCCCTTGATTGATGCCCTTCAGTACCATAATACAAACAAACTCCTAGCCTCCTCCTGCAAACTTCCCAGATATGGCCGGGTTTCTTACAGAAGTTGCATGGGGCCTGCTGTAACTGCCTCTGCTGCTGAGGTGCCTGGTGAAAAGGCGCTCTAGCTGGAGTCTGGTTCTGCTGTGGCTGCTGGAAAGGTCTGGACTGGAAATGAGGACGTTTGGCAGATACTGCACTGCCGTTGGCCCCCAGAAAAGAATCACGGTCTCTCTTGGTCTTCAAATCCAGATCCCGCTCAACCTTGTGTGCCTCCGCAAGTATCTCCGAGTATGTCTCATAAAAAGACGGAATGAGAATCTTTACCTCCCAGTTTAGACCCTCACGGAAACGAATAGCTCGAACCTCCGGCTCCCTCACCAAGTACTCTGCAAATTGGCTCAACCTACCGAACTCCGCAGCGTATTCCTCCACAGACATGCTTCCCTGAATGAGACTCTCAAATTGTCTCCCCAAGTCAAGCCTGTCTATCCGAGCAAAAAACTTCTTCTTGAAAAGGTCCTTGAATACCTCCCAAGATTGTCCTGCGTCAACTAGAACCGGCTCATTCCTGAACCAAGTGCGAGCGACGTCGAACAGTTGAAGTCCTACCGCCTCAACCTTCAGATCTTCAGAAAGACGGGACACCCTCATAAGTCGCTCAATGTCCTCGAGCCAATCATCAGCATAGACGATGCCCTCCGTCCCTTTGAAAACCCTAGGCTCCAGTTTCTTAAAGTCCTGAATGTTGCCTGGCCGAAGCTGAGTAACTTGAGGAACAACCTGCTGTTGGATCGGAACTCCTCTCTCAACTACAGCACGAGCAAGCTGATGAGCACTCTCGATGCCCTGCCGTAGAACGTCGGTCTGCCTCTGATGTGCCTCTGACTGAGCCCTCTGTGCCTCGACCATCTCACGAAACAGTGTAAACATCTGTGACGCCTCTACTGGCACAGGAGGTGGAGGTGAAAGCCCCTCAGATACAGCTGGCACAGTCCTCTGAATAGGTGGTGAACCTCCGAAAGTAGCTGACACTCCAATCACCGGAGAAGTGACTGGTGCAGGCCCTCGGGATATCGCAGACCTCTCAGAAGCTGCTCTCCCCTGCTGTGATCTAGTCTTAGGCGGCATCCTGAGACAAAGCGAAAGAAAGAATCAATATGGCACAAGATGTAAGACATCAAGGAAAGGACAGTTTAAGAGATCAAGTATCAATATCAAAGGAGAATAGTTGAATCAAAAGAATTTTCCTAGATGTGATTGAGTATCTCAGCCTATATCCTATATCCTATTGCAGGCTCACAGTAGTACAACTAAGTTGTCGCACTACCACGACATCACATACTTGTGAAGCTAGACCTGCATGGGCCACCACCAAAAATGTGTCACGACCCGCACCCGGGGTAAGGGTACTAGTCGGAAACAACGCCCAGCCTACGCCGCAGAATCGGCGGTAGAACGCTGTCTAGAAAGTCTATCTAATATAATGAACCACCAAAAGATAGTGTACTCAATCACAGAACTAAGATAGAATGAACACGAATCAGATAAGAATAGAATAGTCATCAACTCATGAGTTTAAAATAATACATCAATGAGTCTGAAGAGTAACAAAAATAAGCTGGAGATAAATCCAGTACAAAAGAATACTATCATACTACAAGCTACACTCCAGGGTCAACTGTCTCAGTTGGGATAAGTCCCTCTTGAGCCAGGGTCTCCAAATCTAAACCCACAACATCCTGGGGTCCATAATAGGTAGGGTACTCCTCAGTGTCATCTGAAAAAATATATCCAGTCAGGAAAGGAGCAGAGTACATCTCTAACAGCAGTTCTAATCCATGATAAAAACTATGTAACAGTAAATAGCTGTGGATAAACAAGATGCACAAAATAGATACAAGAGATATATAGAAAATAAGGAAATACTGGAAAGAAATACAATAATGAACAACATGCCAATGAAACAATAATACTAATAACTAAGTGTGTGAGTACTAGCTTAACATGTGATCGGCTTGGGCAAGATACAATGCGGCCTGGCTAATCATACGTGCGGTGCATGATCAACACTATTCGCTTACCAATACTTTATTCAATAGGGATTTGATCACATATCTATACTAATACTCCCCACCCCCAACTGGTATAATAGATCCAACCACGGTATGCTATGGCACTAGATTCCCCAAGAAGATAGCTAGTCTCTCCGAGAATCGGTGTCTGTACATGTACAAGATAACCAATGAAATAATACTTGCAGCATATACACCATATACCAAGGAATAACATCTCATGACGAGATCCGGATATACCAATCCGTGTAACCATAGTGTCGAGAGAAATATGTAAATCTACACTAGATACAACGAACATAGAGGATATCATAAATGAGAAACTATCAGAGAATGTACTCGCCTGAAATCCAAAGAACAGTCTCACAGATGTCTGACTCGGTGCCTCGAAGACCTAGATATGGAATACCATATTAAAACAAGGTCCCGGAAAGAGAACAAGTCAAACTAGTCAACTCCTAGGTCAATAAATAAATTCTAGTCAAAAGTCAACTATGGTCAACTCTAAAGTCAACTAAAGTCAAACCAAGGTCAACCTCACAAGAAATCTATATAAATAATATAGAAATAAAATACAACAATTTAGGAATAAAAATTAGATCCTAAATCATACTCACACAAAGTATACTACTAATACAAATAATATATACCCTAAAATAATATATATACAAACCAATATGTATACAAATAACATAATATATTATTACAAATATTATACCTCACAAAACACATATATATACACATATATATATATACAATAATAATATATAAAATATAATTTAAAACTGTCAAAGCGTCACTGAAAACAGTGAACAAAACAAGATAAAATAAAAACAGGTTTAATAGTGACAGTCTTGACTGTCACTGAAAATTCGTCGCAGAAACTCCATATACAAAACCGCTGCTGTCACAGTTTGCTGACAGTTTCAAACTGTCACAAAAAAACATCGCTGAAAGGTTGCCGCTCAAAACTGCCGCAGCATTAATGACAGATCTGTCATTAATGCTGACCACTGTACAGCGGCTGCTGTTCAGACCAAATAATGACAGTTTCACTGTCATAGAAACCACTGTCACCAAAACAAATAAAAATATATATATATATATATATATATATATATATATATATATATATATATATATATATATATATATATATATATATAAATATATGCAATAATAATCACAATACATATATATAAATAAATAATTATATACTTATATATATATGCACATATAAACTTATAATTAAATACCAATAGTTACAACACATGCACATATTAATGTTCATATTTTACATGGCTAGAAGCACACCTAAAATATATACATTAATATACAAATAATTACATAATAATTATAAATAATATAATTACACAATTAAATACATAAATATATTTTATAAAATATTTATGTATAATTTATACTATTAACATAAGTACATATATAATTACATGCAAGAAAGCTACATATTATATTTGTACATCATATTAGCACACACAAAAATATATAGATCTATGCTACAATAATTACTATAATAAATACACAAAATAAATATATAATATCTATATATATTTACTAATTATAATTGAAGAATTTAAACCATACATAATTAGATCTATTCAAAAATCCACACAATTGGAGAGTATCACACCGTATCCCACTAGATCTAGGATACGCATGTGACACGAGTCCAACACACAACCAATTGCACCCCGAAGGATACAAACAAATCACAAATAATATTTATAAATAAATCAAAGTGTCAAAAGTAGATCTATGTGTCCGTGTCAAAATACGACATGTTCAAAGCCCCGTGTCGGAGGAAAAACCCCCAAAATGACACGTATCACCAAATAGTTGGGATACGAACCACATGTACCAAATTATGGACACGATACTAGCCCCAAACACATAAGCTCATGTCCAATTGATCTATAGGATCAATTGATACACACAACAAAATGTAAATTCGGAATTCCAACAAAATTAACACAAAAAGCACCATAACTTTCTCCATGGGTCTCCTATGAACACAAAACAAAGTCCTATGGGTAGTACATACATATAGGTTAATTTTACATGATTAAATCTCAGATTTAGAAGCTATTTAAATAGGAAAATCTGAATTATACCTATTGGGAGATGGATTCCCAATGAAACCTCCAATTGAGAAGAACTTGCTTCCAAATTATAGATCCTTGCTCCTCTTTGTAGATCCTTGCTTCCTTCTTCTAGATCCTTGCTTCCTCCTTCTCTAATGGTGAATTGGAAAGAATTTGGAATGAATTTGGTAGAGAATTGGAATGGGAATGGAGAGAATTTGGGAGTGAGAAATTCTAGATCTAGATTTGGAATGAGAATGAGAGGAGAGAGAAATTTCCCCCCTCTTTTAATAGGCCGGCCTTGCCCCTCTCCCAAGCAATTGTAAAATGTCCAATGTACCCCTTGGGGCCTCTCATGAAGAAATAATTAAGGAAGGAAGCTTCTAGTCTAATCACTTAATTAATTTAATCAATCTCCTTAACTATGGGCTTTCTAAATGGGCCAAATCTAACTATTTAATTCATGTTGGTCCATGGGTCCAAACTACACTAGTTGGGTCCACTAAAATAAGTCCAAAATAATTAAATAACATCCAACAATAATTAAATAATACAACAAAAATTATTTACCATGCACAATATTTATTTAAATAGGAAATTACTAAAATACCCTTTTTCCTAAAATGTGGTAGTGACACATGGGGAAGGCTATGACAATGCTGGATGAGCTGCACCATGTATCGCCTCCCTCGGGTATGTTATTTTGCAACTTCTCAAGAGATAAAATTCTCTGGCTCCAGCTTTTAATTCTCCGGGTGAAGCTATTTACCGGTTGTTCTGGTTCTGTAGGCCATGTCTCTCCCTTGAGGACCGTAGACGTGGCTGCCGAGGAGGGTATCATAAAAGAAGTGGGATTGAGCTTATTAGGAAGACGCATAAGCCGTTACCTAGCTCTGGTGAAGGACCCTCTGTCGCGTCTCGTACAGAGGATGTGGTGGAGGAGGTTCCTACCGTTGCAGTTCCTTCTGGCGTGGCGGCTGCTCCTCCAACCGTTGTCACTGGGGGTTCAGCGGCTGAAGCCTCTTTGGATAGCGGGGTAGTAATCAGTCGCGATGAGGCCATTCCCAGTGTTTCCAGTATTGAGGTTGATGGGTCACCTCCTGAAGCTGCCGCGACGCAGTCTAGGGTGGTACACCGGTAGGAGATGATATGGGGAGGCGCCCCATTACTCCTGTCCCCAGTCTCGGTACTACCCCGACATCCGTGGCTCAGCTGCCAGGTATCCAAGCATTTCATGTGTCCATAAAATATTGGATCACAGAATGAACCGCTGGTTGCTCATCTACTGTTGCTTTGTCTTCGAGTTTATTAAGAATCATTGTGCAGCCTGTTGCACCTGCAGTCTCTTTCTCCATCCCGCCGCCTTTGACTCTGGCTACATTGGAAGAGATTGACGAGAACTCCATTCGGAGCTTCCACATGTTCTTGAAGCAAAGGATCGAGGGCGTGTTAGAGCGCAACAAATCTTTCGCTTGGACAAGGCACTTTGTCGAGGGCCAGGTCCACTCTCTGAGGGGTATCCGCAGTTTTGAACAGATGGACGACTTTCTGGGCTAGAAAATGGTGGAGGTGGAGAAATGCCTAACGGAGTTGCGTCAGTCCCAGCAGGCGGATATGGGAATGCTGATATCCCATGATTATAACGAGTTCTCGAATAAGGTGGCGACTGCGAAGGCCTTCTTTTCTTCGTTTATGGAGTGTTTGTAGTGTGATCTATGAAATTTTTAGGAGAGGCGTGACCGTCTGGACGATCTCAGAGAAGAGTGCCTCTTCTAGCAAAAGCTTCTAGCAAAAGGGCCTGACTGAGAAAATTAGAAAGCTCCAGGTCAAGCTTGACGCGCAGGGGAATAGGCTGTAGGAGCCCCAACAAGAGGAGGAGGCTATCTGAACCGAGGTGAGCTAGGTAGCACAGAATACGGCTGTCACTGAGGTTCTGGTGCAACAGTTGGAGGACAAACATTAGTCTTACGCTCGCTACGAGGATCCCAAGGTTATGGTCCAAGAGGTTCAACACCAAGCCCAGGTGTGCCTGGATGGCCATATCGCCAATCTCTATGAGCGAATAGCAGAGTTATGTTCTGACCAGTAGAACCTGATGGTTCTTGATTTTTGTAACATAGTGCATTTTATTTTAACTTTGGGCCGGGGACCCTGGTAATTACTCAGATGTAGTTCGTTTTCAGTTTCTGAGAAAATAAATGATATTCCGCTTGTTTGTAATTGTTTTTGTGAGCTTTGGATATCAAATAGAGGTAATATGGACGTAGTATAATATCGTAGTCTATTTAGGATGTCCCACTGGGGGACTTAGGTGGACCTATTACTTCTTGCACACTGGAGTACAAGTAGTTGGTTCGAGACAAGCCTTGACATAGGTGATATGGACGTGGCAGATTTTGTGGACTTAACATCGCTGGCATACTTAGAGTTAAGTACGGATGATAAGTTAAGATGACAACCGATATCAGAGATAATATGGACGTGCCAATCGATAGCAAACCCGGAAGGTTTGCTCAGAGGTAATATGGACATGGCAAACACGGTCGGAAAGAAATATTAGGATAGTAGTTCAGAGGTAATATGGACGTGAACTAGCATCCGAGAAAACTCACCAAGGAGTGGTTTTCTGAGTGTGGTCTTGTCACTACCACATTTTCTAAGAAAGTATATTTTAGTCATTTGGTAATTAATTAAATATTGTGCATGTTGAATATTTATTTATTGTTAGCATGTTAGATTTATTTTTGGACTTGTTTTAGTGGACCTAACTAGTTTAGATTAGATCCATGGACCAACATTTAATTCTAGTTAGAATTGAGCCCAATAGTAAGCCAGTTCATTAGGAGGATGAATTAATTAAGTTAAATCCATTAGACTAGAACCTTCCCTCATTAATTAATTTATTCATGAGAGGCCCCAAGGGGTATTTTAGACTTTACATAGTAGTTTGAGGGAGGGGGCAAGAGAGGCCTATATAAGGGAGTAAAAACTTTCTCTCTCTTCATTTTTTATTCCAAATCTAGATTTAGAATTTCTCTCAACCAAATTTTATCAAATCCCTACCAAATTCTACCCAATTTCTTCCCAAATCATCATTGGAGGCTATTAGAGCAAGGATCTACAAGAAGGAAGTAAGGATCTACAAAGAGAAGCAAGGATCTACAAGTTGGAGGCTCTTTTCATCAAATTTGGAGATTTTATTGGAAATCCATCTCCTAATAGGTATAATTCAGTTTTTTCCCTTTAAAAGACTCCAAATTTGTGATTTAACTATAAGGAACCATCCCACATTCTAAGACTACCCATAGGATTTGGAATTAGGTTCATAGGAGGCCTATAGAGAAATTTATGGTATATTTTGTGTCAATTTTGGGAAAATTTTGAGATTGACACATGTTATGTTTGTCAATTGGTCAATTAGACCAAATTGACATATGTTTGATTATTTGTGGCTAGTGTCGTATCCATAATTGGATACGTGTAGGCCGTATCCCATAATTTGGAGATACTGGTTGATTTGGGAGATTTTCTTCCGACACGTGGGTTTGAGCATGTCATATTTTGACACGGACACGCAGATGAGTAGTTAGCTCTTCGTATTGTTCATAATAATTATTTTAAACTTGCTCGTGTCCGTTGGGATACATTTGGTTGTGTGGTGGGGCCGTATCGTAAGTGTAACAAGTCACGCCCCGGTCCCGCCCGGGCCGCCGCTCCGCCCTGCCCCGCCCCGTACGGCCGGGATTAACGAACCGGACACGTATCACCGTGCCTCGGCGCGCCGGACGCGAATCACCGCGCCCGTCCCGCGGGTGCGAGGGAGGAAGGGAGCCAAGCGAATGGCCCGTTCGAGCTTTCGGGGGACGTGATGCCGCACGGGCCTGGGGTTGCGCCCGTGCAAGGCCATGCCGCACGAGCGTGATCCACACCCGTGCAAGGCCAATCGTTTAAGTTGATAGTTGGCTATCATCGCATCAATCGAGTAAGTAGCGAAAAGGGACTTGTTGCAATGCAATGCATTAGCCAACTGAGTGTTCGAGACAATCGAGGCAACTTGGGTTTCCTTTAGCAAAGGCACACGTTCGTTCCATACATTATGCCCCCTTATACGATAGCATTCTCGGGGCAACAATCGAAACCAGGATTCCGGGTCTAAGGGACTGTGGCACGCCTATCGCTTCCTCGGACGATCCAATACCTGCAAGCAAGTAAACTGTTGGTGGGTCAGCACTTTATACAAGTACTGGTGAGATAAATTAACTGAACAGAAACAAGCATTCACTCAAACAGGCACTAAGTAATCATGTTATAAAATATTACATTACTAATCTTTCTAGTTTTACCTAGGTTCGTTTCATGCAGTTCTAGCAGAGTCGATTTACTTGTTGGAAACATGTTTGGAAACAGAGTTTCATATTGAATATGCAAGCAAGCAAACCGTTCATGTTTCAGGGTGTGCGCAGCGTGTCTCGTACGACTCGAGGGTCTGATACAAAGCTAGACACACGATACACAATCTTAGGGGCAGTCACTATCCAAGCCAACACAATGACTTCGCTATATGCAGGGCGGTCCCCGAGTATCTCAGGATCGGCAGCTGGTGGAACAGCATACCAATGACTCTTTATCTGATGCTAGAGGCAGCTGTGACTCATGGTTGCTTTGCACTATCATGGTAGCAGCCATGACATATGTAGTTCAGCTCTCCACCAATAGCCATTGTTCGACCGCGTGCGAATGCATGGAACACTATCAAATAAACTCTAGTATGCAGACGAGACGAACCATCAGAATACACTCATTGTTGCGGGGCAATCCGACTTATCACTTGAACACGTTCAGGCACATTATGGTTCTCTCGAAGCATAGACGATAGTGAACATGTTCATGCACTCTAAGCAGGCGATTCAGGATTCTCGTTTAAGCAGACATTGATTCAAAGACAAGCTAGGTGAGTTCGTTCATTAACATGCAAGGCAGGTTCTATCATTCTCTTAAGAAAATATTGCAAGCAAAAACTCAGGTTATTATTAAGGCGTGCAAGAATCAGAGAACGAAGTTCTGCCCACTCACCTTGATATATAACGCCGGCGCGGAGCGGGGCGTTACATACTTACCAACCAACAAAAAGTTTCGTCCTCGAAACTTCAAGGATAAACTTCTCGATATCTCGAGCAGCGATAGTGCCATCCCTCGCCGTACTCAATCGAAACAATCAAGCAATTCAAGTTCAGGAAATATTTTGCACTTTGAGAATATCTATGGACTTATTGTATGGAACGCTCTTTGCAAAACCATATCGATAATATCTCAGAGTCATAGCAACGGATTTGGGGCCAGAGAATCGATTCCGCTCTGATACCATTCTGTCACGCCCCGGTCCCGCCCGGGCCGCCGCTCCGCCCTGCCCCGCTCCGTACGGCCGGGATTAACGAACCGGACACGTATCACCATGTCTCGGCGCGCCGGACGCGAATCACCACGTCCGTCCCGCATGTGCGAGGGAGGAAGGGAGCCAAGCGAATGGCCCGTTCGAGCTTTCGGGGGACGTGATACCGCACGGGCCTGGGGTTGCGCCCGTGCAAGGCCATGCCGCACGAGCGTGATCCACACCCGTGCAAGGCCAATCGTTTAAGTTGATAGTTGGCTATCATCGCATCAATCGAGTAAGCAGCGGAAAGGGACTTGTTGCAATGCAATAGCCAACTGAGTGTTCGGGACAATCGAGGCAACTTGGGTTTCCTTTAGCAAAGGCACACGTTCGTTCCATACATTATGCCCCCTTATACGATAGCATTCTCGGGGCAACAATCGAAACCAGGATTCCAGGTCTTAGGGACTGTGGCACGCCTATCGCTTCCTCGGACGATCCAGTACCTGCAAGCAAGTAAACTGTTGGTGGGTCAGCACTTTATACAAGTACTGGTGAGATAAATCAACTGAACAGAAACAAGCATTCACTCAAACAGGCACTAAGTAATCATGTTATAAAATATTACATTACTAGTGATCTTTCTAGTTTTACCTAGGTTCGTTTCATGCAGTTCTAACAGAGTCGATTTACTTGTTGGAAACATGTTTGGAAACAGAGTTTCATATTGAATATGCAAGCAAGCAAGCCGTTCATGTTTCAGGGTGTGCGCAGCGTGTCTCGTGCGACTCGAGGGTCTGATGCAAAGCTAGACACACGATGCACAATCTTAGGGGCAGTCACTATCCAAGCCAACACAATGACTTGGCTATATGCAGGGCGGTCCCCGAGTATCTCAGGATCGGCAGCTGGTGGAACAGCATACCAATGACTCTTTATCTGATGCTAGAGGCAGCTGTGACTCATGGTTGCTTTGCACTATCATGGTAGCAGCCGTGACACATGCAGTTCAGCTCTCCACCAATAGCCATTGTCCGACCGCGTGCGAATGCATGGAACACTATCAAATAAACTCTAGTATACAGACGAGACGAACCATCAGAATACACTCATTGTTGCGGGGCAATCCGACTTATCACTTGAACACGTTCAGGCACAGTATGGTTCTCTCGAAGCATAGACGATAGTGAACATGTTCATGCACTCTAAGCAGGCGATTCAGGATTCTCGTTTAAGTAGACATTGATTCAAAGACAAGCTAGGTGAGTTCGTTCATTAACATGCAAGGCAGGTTCTATCATTCTCTTAAGAAAATATTGCAAGCAAAAACTCAGGTTATTATTAAGGCGTGCAAGAATCAGAGAATGAAGTTCTGCCCACTCACCTTGATATATAACGCCGGCGCAGAGCGGGGCATTACATAACATAGATCTAATGTGATACGGGTGCGGTGCACTCCACATATTTGTTCTTTGCATTCTAATTTAAAACTTTCTCTCTCTTCATTTTTTCATTCCAAATCTAGATCTAGAATTTCCCTCAACCAAATTTTATCAAATCCCTACCAAATTCTACCCAATTTCTTTCCAAATCAGCATTGGAGGCTATTAGAGCAAGGATCTACAAGAAGGAAGTAAGAATCTACAAAGAGAAGCAAGGATCTACAAGTTGGAGGCTCTTTTCATCCAATTTGGAGATTTTATTGGAAATCTATCTCCTAATAGGTACAATTCAGTTTTTTCCCTTTAAAAGACTCTAAATTTGTGATTTAACTATAAGGAACCATCCCACATTCTAAGACTACCCATAGGATTTGGAATTAGGTTCATAGGAGGCCTATAGAGAAATTTATGGTGTATTTTGTGTCAATATTGGAAAAATTTTGAGATTGACACATGTTATGTTTGTCAATTGGTCAATTAGACCAAATTGACATATGTTTGATTATTTGTGGCTAGTATCGTATCCATAATTGGATACGTGTAGACCGTATCCCAATAATTCGGAGATACGGGTTGATTTGGAGGATTTTCTTCCGACACGGGGGTTTGAGCATGTCACATTTTGACACAGACACGTAGATGAGTAGTTAGCTCTTCGTATTGTTCATAATTATTATTTTAAACTTGCTCGTGTCCGTTGGGATACATTTGGTTGTGTGGTGGGGCCGTATCGCAAGTGTAACATAGATCTAGTGTGATACGGGTGCGGTGCACTCCACATGTTTGTTCTTTACATTCTAATTTAATTTACCTTGGTTATAACTATTATAATATTTTAAATATAATTATTATGTGAGATATATGTATATATATAATTATGTGTATGTTCTATATTTCTTTGTGATGTGTTGGTGGTCATTGGAGAGTAGGAACTTCATGTGCTTCTCTAATATATATATATATATATATATATATATATATATATATATATATATATATATATATATATATATATATATATATATATATATATATATATATATATGTGTGTGTGTGTGTGTGTGTGTGTGTGTGTGTGTGTGGTTTATATATATATATATATATATATATATATATATGAGGTGTGTATTTATGTGTGTGAGCTTGAGGGGAGAAGAAACAATGAAAAAACAGTGAAAAAATAATGAAAATAGTGAAAAAAAGCAATGATAAGCAGTTGAAGAAAAGCTGAGAGAAGCAGCTGAAAAGCAGCAGGAAACAGTAAGCCGAGAAGCAGCAGAAAGCAGAAGCAGAAGCAGCAGTAAGCAGCTGCAGCAGAAGCAGAAAGCAGCAGTAAGCAGCGATAAGCTGCAGTGAGCAACAGTAAGCTGCAGTGAGCTACAGTAAGCTGCAGTAAGCTGTGCTTAATGTTATTTATATTGATAAGTTAGTATATATATTGATAAGTTAGTGTATATATTGATAAGTTAGTTGTATATATTGATAAGTTAGTTGTATATATTGATAAGTTAGTAAGTTATGTATATATTAGTAAGTTAGTATATATATATATATATATATATATATATATATATATATAAGTACTAGTTAGCATTGGTTAGTATTATTTCTAGATTACCTTGAAGAATACATCAAGGTAATGAGAGTGAGGTATCTTGGGTACGGGTATTAAATATCATGAGATATATTAGTATGTTAGTTAATATAGTATTGTTATAAGTTTAAATATATATTAGTGTATAGTGAGGTGTATGGGTAGTTAGTTATATGTTAGATATTGAATTACCTTGTGATACCAAGGTAATGTCAAGGTATTGATTTATACTCAAGGTATTGAGTATGTATATCAAGATGGGTGTGTAGGTGGTGTCATACCGCTTTTGGTTCAAAGCCAACGTATTCACTTAGCATTAGTTTAGTTAGGAGTATTATATATTATTGTTTGTATATATATTATAATATTTTTATATCTAATAAATTACGTATCTTATGATACGATATCTTGTTGGTTTTCTAGTATCCTATTATAGCTAGTATGGCCTAGTTGCATAGTGTATGGACCTAATACCCTAGAGTTGGACTCATACAACTTAAAAATAGCCAGTTTGACCAAGTTTGACTAGTTTGGCTTATAGTTGACCTAGTTTGACTGTTTTGACTTAGAAATGGCTTTATGACCTAGAAGTTGACTAGTTTAATTTATTTTCATTTTCAAAACCTTGTATTAATGCAATAATCCATATATAGGTCTATGACACCAGTTCGGACACCGTTTTGCATCATTTGCTCTGGACCACAGGTGAGTACATTCTCTGATAGTTTTCATTATTTGATTACTACTATAATTCAAGTATTTAGAAATGTTACTTGTGATTCTTGACACGATGGTACACGGATTGATATTGTTATTGAATCGTCAGTCATAAGATGTTACCTTGATTATTGAGATGGTATCGATACTGTCCTTATTGGTATTGGATAACATTGAATATTGTAGGTTAAATATTGGATAAATTGGCTAGTAACATGTCATGATTCGATCCATCGTATCAATCGAGACAGAGGAAATACTAATTAAATATGTGATCAAGGAACTATCGGCTAGTAGTGTAATCATTGGCTACTAACTAACCATGCAATTCACGTATGGTTGAGTTAGCTCCTTAGTGTAATCATTGAATCTTCCAGGCCGATCACTTATTTAGTTAGTATCTCAAAACACATAGTATATTGTAGATTCCATATTCAGTTCATAGATTACCTTGTTCTATATCTGACATTATAGTTTATTCCTTCATTCTTGTACGCATTAATTATATTTCTATTGCTAGTATTGCCTATTCTTTCATTGCTCTTGGTCATCAGTTATATTCTCATCGTAGATAGCATCCTCTATTTTACTGTTTTATAGTTTTTGTCAATTAATTAGAACTGCTATTGGGTTGTTCTTCGCTCCAATCTTAACTGAAAAATATTTTTCAGAGGATCCGGGAGATTGGTGTCCGACATACTACAGACCTCGACCTATAGATGGTGCAGACTTGGACCCACTAGTTCTGGAATGACTGTCGGGAGATCTTGCTGGAATTACTTGTTAGCATAGTTAGTTCTCTTTAGTATTTTGGTACCGAATTTGTTTCTGGCTTATATTTTGAGATTTGATTATTGTTTCTATTGTTGTTGTTATATTTTTTTAGATTGCATAGTTATGTTAGACTTCTTTGATATATTATCGTGCTATAGAATGGTGATTGAGTATTGTATTAAATTAAGTTTGTCACTCTCTTCTTGGAGTTGAGATATTATTGGAGGATTATGCATTATTGTGAGATATTTAGATAGTATAGTCGACCTAGACAATATTCTGTCATCGATGCTGCGGCGTAGGCTAGACGTACCCACGTACTCGTACCCCTTCACTGGGTGCGGGTCATGACACATTTTAGTGGTAGCCCATGCAGGTCCAGCTTTGCAAGTTATACGATATCGTGGTAGTGCAACGGCTTAGTTTTACTACTGCGAGCATGCGATAGGATAAAGGATATAAGGATGAGAGAAATCTCGATCAAAATTTTTTTGAGAGATTCCTTGGACGACCCTTGAGAATTTTATTATAAATTCTAATTCAAATATTTCTCCTTGTTTTCGTCCGCTCTCACTTGTTGCTATTGAATTTGATTCTTGATGATCGGTTATTGAATTTAATTCTTGGTGTTCATTGTTGAGTTTGATTTCATATCGAGATGAATTTTACGGACTAAATTACGGTATCTTCTGATGACATATGTTGATGAGGACAGTGAGAAAGGAAATATCTTATTTGGTTATGGAGCCTAGAGTTTATTGCAGCCATATTAGCTGGCGTAGCGAAAACGTAGGAACCTGATTTCGGATGCATATATCTTAGTTATAAAATTTAGAGTTTCTCGCAGCCATACCGGTTGGCATGGTGAGGATTCTAGATGACATAATTATAGAGTTGCATACCTTAGTTATAGAATCTATCGTTTATCGCAGCTATGCTTATTGGCGTGGCGAGGATTCTGAGTGTCATAATTTCGGACAGATGTATATGATTATCAGGTTGTATCTTAAATTGGATCTTAAAATATCATCTCAATACTTATCCGCTCATGTTATTGTAAGATTTTTGTCCTATCATTCTTTAGCTTAGAAGTAGAGCCTTGATATGAGTAGATAGGAGTGTACCAGTATATGACTAGTGATGGGTATATCACCTGATATTGAGGTTAGTGATGTGTTGGAAGTAATAGGTGGAAGAGTGTCTAGAAATTGTGTGCAGAATGCACAGTGGGTGATGAGTGTCAATGTGTAAGTGCATGAGTATCAGAAAGTGGAAGCCCGAGAATTAAAATTTTTAATAGTGTGTTAGGGGTTGAGAAATATCAAGATTGGTCATGGAAGATATATAGTGTATCACTGATTAGTCTATCAGTCTGTAAAAGATTTAAGGGGAGATACATATACATTAATAGAGATATGGAACCATGTGCCGCCCTTTGAGAGTGAAGTGAAACATGTGTATTATAGAAGTTAATAACTAGTGCATTGGATGCAAGTGATCATGAGTTCTAGTAAATATGATGAGGTAATCTAATGATGAAGCTAGTGTCCTAGAATATTAAGGACATATATTGTGTAGTTAGGAAGCTAGTGTTACTATATCAAGAGTGCTAGTATTTCTATATCAAGGATTAGTTGAGTAATGTGCTAGTAACAATAAGTACCTTACTGTCAGGACGAGATCACCCATTTGGTAGGTGTAGAAGCAAAAAAATTATACAGGCCGCATAAAGGTCATGCCCCTTCAACAAGCCACAGAGAAGCCACATGCGGCCTGGTCAACCAAGTCACAGAGAAGCCATATGCGGCATGATCAACCAAATCGAAGAAAAGCCTCATAGTATATTATATGCGGCATGAACGACCACAGAGCAGGGAGGCCGTATAAAATACCCCCGACACAGATTTTGATGTCTGTCAGAAGCTCTGACAAATTACTCATCACCCTGAGACACTTCGAGACTCGTAAAAACGAAGGCTCAGGAAAAGACAATAAGTCAAATCAGTGCATTAGTTGCTTCGACAAACGTGCCATGCCATGTGTCCTACGTATGCGTCCTCGTCACCATGCGACTTAAGTGTACAAAGCCCGACGAGAGCTTGTATGCAGACACAACGCCATGCGACCAGAGTGGCCATTCGACCAAAGCCTAAAAGAGAGCACGTATGCGGCTATAAGACCCATGCTGCCTCTCTATTATGCAGCCAAGTTGCTATGTGGCCTCCAACTTATAAGATCTTCCCGTTACAATTGAAGAGATCTTCGCATAGTTGGTATTGACTATGTGTACAGCTGACCAAGTCACGCACACAACGGGTTAGAAACAACCCTGAGATCTCTTCAATAACATATCTCAACTAGGACCACGTGGCAATCTGTCCATGGCATACGGCTACAGTTGCAACCGTATTTTGTTGAAGGAGACTTATGCGGCCACCAAATAGAGGCATATGTGACACCCATATCTTATCAGCACGGTGGCTATAAATAGGAGAAACTTGAACGTTCTAAAGGCTGGCTTTTTTCTTCTGCTTTAGAGAGAGAACATACCACCCCCGGCCAATACACACACAGAGAGAGAGAGAGCATACCGAGACAAGCGAAGAGAGAACTTAAGCTTCCTCACCCTGCATCGGATTGTCCACGGAGTAAAGAAGACGCTATAGAACTCCGTGTCTATCTCCACATCCCAGATCAAAAAATATTGTACTTAGATTATCCGTCTAGGACCTCTTTGTACTTTATTTCGTATGTTGATTAAAATAAGATCTTTTAGAACCTTCAAATTTAATGGCGAACAAGATATCAACTCTACTGGGAACGTCTTTCTCCTATGATGAGAAAGCTGTGGCACAATTCGACACAGCCAAGCTTGGGTCCACATAAAGGATGCTGGTGGTCCACTTCGACCAGCAGGCCTTCGAGGGCATGCTTTCTGGGGACAATGTGAGTCCTTCTCCGAGGAAAGCAAAGCCCAAGAAGACCCGCAGGACGTGGGTAGCAAAGGCCACTGTGTCTTACCCAACTACGGAGCTTGCGCTCCTCGCCTCTCTTCCTGTTATTGAAAGCGTCCGTCAGGCGTCTCCTCAGGCTGTCCATGCGGCATCCTTGCCTGACGCAGAAAATGTTTAACACCCAAACTCTGGCAGAGAAAAATACTACAATTCCAGACTTTCGGGCGCTGGTGCAAGCTTTTTGCGTCCAAGGAGGAGGCCGCATAAGACTCACTATGCGGCATCGGTTGACGACCGTAGGCAGATGGCCGCATGAGACTCTAGCAGTAGCCGAACCTCTGTTTTTGATCGAATCTCACGTAGCGCTGACCCTATGCGCCATGCTGAGAATGGTAAAAATCCAAAATTGGACTCTTCATACTATGTACCTCCGGGTGCTAAGTCGAAGAAGTATGGGGTAGTGCGAGCTCGTCATGCTTAAGCAACTGTCCATTCGGCTGACTGTCGGAGGGCACCGCTAGCTGTTATGCGAGCCCTTGATGGAAAGCTGTATAAGACTGACTCGTGCGTCCAGCCCTCAGCGACAAATGGACAGGGTCCATCTCAAAAGTCTTCCACTGACAATTTGGGGAAAATTCTTATATAAACCCTAGATTAGGGAGCAAAAATAACACCTACGCACCTGTGCGCTCGGTCTACCAGTGTAAACCCCCTGATTTTTCAAGAATTTTTAAATTTGGTTTTTAACAATTTTCTGGAATTTTTTGTAATTAAATTCAGGTTTCTAATTATTAAATAATTTTTAATTAATAATAAATAATATTAAGATATTATGAAAATAATATTTTTGTGTGTAAAATAAAAAACTGGACTTAGGATAATTTTTCTGGAATTTATTGGGCCCCGGACCTAATTTATAACACCTAAAAACTATTATTTACTTATTTATTTATTTATTTAATTATTTAATAAAATTAAGCCCCGAGCCCAGCCCAATCGGCCCAGCCCAAAGCCCTCTAGCTATCGGGTCGGGTCGGGTCGGCCAGACCCGAACCCGCCCGCGAACCCGTTCTCCTTTCTCCCCCACCCGCACGACCCGCGCTCCGCTCGGCCATGCGCCTCGCCGCCCGCGCTTCCCGGCCGCCCCGCCCGCTCCGCTCGGCCCACGCCCCTGCGAGCTCCGCCTCCCCCGCCACGTCGCCGCCTTGCCCGGCCCCGTCCCACCGCCCACAGCCTATATAAACCCCTCTCCCCTTCCTCTCCGGCCATCCCCCTCCCAAAACCCTAGCTCCGACGACACCCGCCTCCGCCCATACCCCGCGAACCCGCCGCCTCCTCCAGCCCAGCTCCGCCACACAGCCGCCTCCCGCAGCGACTCGCCGGCCGACCTCCTCCCCCTCCTTCCCAGCCTGAGCAGCAGCAGCAGCAAGGGGCCGCCGCCTCCGCCCGTCGTGCCCGCGCCGCCGCCTCCGCCCAGCCACGCCGGCGCCGCACCAGCCCCCTCCGGCCGGCCTCCCCCACCGCAGCGCCGCCCAGCTCCGGCAGGGTCCCCCGAAACCCTAACCCTAGGTCTTGCACGTGTCGGACACGGTAAAATTCGGTTTTTCGAGCCCCGTTCAGGTACCTGTATCTCTCTGCTCGTTGACCCATTTTCGATTCCGTCAGTTGCATCGCGGACCCTGCGAGACCCTCTCGGTGCCCGTGCAACCCGCTCGGTGCATCGTGTCCTGTGGCGATCGCGAACCGTGATCCAAACACAGGAAAAATAATGCCCTGATTCACCCCGGAACTGGGTACTCCCCGCCAAACGGGATGACTTGGTCGCGCGCGGTCTTCGCAGATACGTGCGCATCATTGATACGGACGTGCAGGATTTTGCAGAAGCTGATTCGGATGTGCGTGAACACCGGAATCAGTGCGTATCCGCGGACAAGGCCCCGTATCCGACTTTTCTGAATCGCGCCCTAACTTTGTGTACACACGTCGAATTGAAACGAAACTTACGCCATCGGACTCGTAGCGATACGCTGGTCCTGTGACCCAAGTTTGGTTCGATTCTGAGAACGTTGACAAAATCGCGTGTCGTGGGCCCCACAGGCTCCACCTGACGGGCGATTTTGTGATCGGCTAATTGGAATCCAATTCTGGAAGTTCCGTTAGGTTCGTATCATCGTTCCTGACCTGTTGACACTAAGTTTGGCGAATTTGGAGACCTTTGACCCTGACGCATTTTTCGGTGCAAAACGGGCCCACATGTGGACCCCGTTTTGACCCAAAATTGCTATTTTTGCCCTTGTCTCCAAATTGGACTCAAGGACAGGCGTTTCTAGCTATTTGATATTTTCTGAATCTGATGGTGATGTTTATTTCAGCAACCGGAGTACTGCTTGTAAATCCCGCTGAAGTCAGAGTCACAGTTGGAGCCAGAACCACAGGCAAGTGTACCTTGCCAAATCCTGCAGCTTGCTACTTATTTCCTTGACTTAGTTATACATCAGTGGGCGAGTATACCTTGCCAACTTTACAGTTCTTGTTGCATATTTTCTTGCTTTATTTATATTGCTGTGCATGCTTAACCTAGGACCGTGTGACTTACTTAGCGTCCGATTATTAGTCGGGTGCCAACCCCGTACGCGGCATTGTGTAACGTCACATAGAGATGGATATCAAGACCCTATGTATTCTCGTACTTGTTTTATCAAGTATAACATAGCCCAGGACATTTGACACTGTTCATGAGACAGAGTCTTCCTGAGATATTCAAGGTGATTCTGTATAGGATACATATTTTATGACATAGATATTACATGCATAGACATTGGATTCATAGCTGTAATCACCTGAATTTTTAAGAATTTTAAAATTTATTTTCTGGAATTAATTAGCAATTTGCGGTAATTTTTAAACCAGTAAATTAAAGCTGTCTGATTTAAAATGAATTTTTAAATGATATTAGATAATATTAAAATGTGATGAAAATTATATTTTCCAGTAAAAAATTAAAAACCGAGCATGGGGTATTTTTCCGGGAATTTATTGGACATCAGATGAACTTTTAAAGCATTAAAAACTGTTGTTGTATTTAACTGATTAATTAAATCAAGAATAATTAAAAACCAAACCATTTTTCTAAACCCTGAACCGGACCGGCCGGTTTCATTGAACTGAACCGCTCGGGCTAGCGGGTCGGATCCGGGTCAGACCCGACCCGCCAGCAACCAATCCGACCCGGCCGATTCACCTCCCCCAAACGCCTGAACCCCGACCCTAACTCTTCCTCTCCGGCCACCGTTACACCCGCCGCCGCCGCCGACTGGCCTCCCGTCCCTTCCTCTTCCCTTCCCCGTACCGGCGATCTCTTCCCCTTCCTCTTTCGGCAACGTCCGGTGAACCATCTCCCCTCAACCCCTATTTATAGCCTGTAGCAGCCGGCCGGAAATCTCCTTGTGAACTCCGGCGACCTCCAATCCGCCTCTGACCACCCTGTGACCCCGCTCCGACCACCGGGACCGGTACACCCAGCCTCCAGCAACTTATTCCTGCCGTTCTCGACCCGCCAGCAGCTGCAGACCTCGACCAGAACCTCCGGGAGCGGACTCCAGCGCTTCTTTCCCTTCTCCGGCGCTGATCCGGCCAACCAGGGCGTCGACGACCACCCCGGGACCGGCGACGCTTTCGCCTAAACCCCAGGCCGACTCTGGCAGGTGTGGACACGACCCAGGACGCGAGTTCAAGCCTGGACACGACCGGACACAAGGCAGGACACAGTAAACTCTAGAGTTCAGGACACAATTTGGACACGTAAGACTCGGATTTTCAGCCTTCTTTCAGGTATTCACAACTTCCTACTCGTAGCTCTGTTTCATGTTCCGTAAGTTTCTTTGCGAAGCCTGTTAGACCCTCTCGGTGCCCAGACAAACTGCTCGGGGCATCGCGTCCTGTGGTGATCGCACACCGCGATCCAAAAACAGGAAAAACTTAGCCCTGTTTCACCCCGGAATCGAGTACGCCCCGCCAAACGGGACGACTTGGTCGCGTGCGGTCTTCACCGACACGTCAGCGTCGTTAATACGGACGTGCGGGATTTCGCAGAAGCTGATTTGGATGTGCGTGCACACCGGAATCAGTGCGTATCCGCGGACAACACTCCGTATCCGGCTTTTCTGTAATTAGCTGTAACTTAGTGTATACATGTCAGATCGAGACGAAACTTGCGCCATCGGACTCGTAGCAATACGCTGGTCCTGTGGGTCAAGTTTGGTTTGATTCTGAGAACGTTGGAAAATCGCGTGTCGTGGGCCCCACAGGCTCCACCTGACGGGCGATTTTGAGAACGGCTCATCGGAATCCAACTCTGGAAGTTCCGTTGGGTTCGTATCAACGTTCCTGACTTGTTGACACTAAGTTGGACTGATTTGGAGACCTTTGACCCTGACCCAGTTTTCGGTACAAAGCGACCTACACATGGACCCGCTTTGGCCCAGAAATGTCGTTTTTGCCCTTGTGTCCAAACTGGACTCAAGGACAGGCGTTTCTAACTATTTCCTATGTTCTGAGACTGTTGGTAATGTTCATTTCAGCTTTTGGAGGAGTTATTGCTGAACCCACTGTTATTAGGACCGCTATCGGTATTCCAATCTCAGGCAAGTGTACCTTGCCATAAATTGCAGTTTATTAGTTTATTTAGTTCTTTTGCTTTATTTTCTGGATTATTGTACATGCTATAACCTAGGACCGTATGACGTACTTTGTGTCCGATCACAGTCGGGTGCCAACCCCGTACGCGGAGTTGAGTATGTCATTTAGTGATGGATATTCGAGACCTTTTATATTCTTGTGCTTGTTTATCAAGTACACTATAACCTAGGACACCTGACACCATACATTGGCAGAATCTTCCTGACATATTCAAGGTGATTCTGTATAGGATACAGGATGGACATAGTTATATAATCTTAGTTTATGACTGTTGCATTAGATCTGATCTCACGTGACATGGACATGAGACGTGTGGTTACATTGGGTGGGGAGAGACACACAGGCTACAGGCTGTTCTATACATATATACTACTATTGTGAGGTTGTAGACTCTCGAGCAGAGCTAGACCACTACTAGATATTGCTGCTACCGGCTCCCCGACACAGAGCTTGTAGCAGTCTCAGCCTGAGTACTATTGTTGCTCTCAGTTGCATTTTCACTTAGATGGTTATGTAGTTACCCTGCTTATTTCATTTACTATTTCACTGCATTTATTTCTGGCTTGTATTATTTGTACCTTGCTATGTCCCCTGAGGACCTGGAATGGATGATGTCCCCAGGTTTAGCAGAAGAGCATTATCCCGAGGTTTACGGGACAGAAGCTGAAGCTATACCAGGAGCTGTTGCTGAAGGAGAACCTAACATAGAAGCAGAGGTGATGGCAGAAGATTTTACTTGAGATTATGTTATTTGTACTCTTCAGATACTTTATTTTGGACTCTTTTGTTCTGGTCGGATGAACCAGTGTTTTAGACTCTTGTCGGGTTGTTCCCCGACATACTCTGCTGAGACTGGACTTGATGTACTTTCTTTTATTTGCTGTTGTTCGTATTATTCTGGGTGTGGATGAGATTAGTTTTTGGATATGATGTTGTAGACCTATATTACAGCTTAAGTATGCTTGATGGATCCATTAAATTGGGATGTCCATCGATGTGTACTGCTGGCCATTGCCACGTGTCTAGTCCCACGATATTTTGGGACTGGGGCGTGACATGGTTTTTGTGGTGGCCCATGCAGGTTAACGACAAATTGTTTGGTCTCAACTTAGGGGCCAAACAAACCTGTAAAAGGATAGGATAGGCTATAGGATCTCATCCATTTGTTGAACGTTTTTGAAACTCTATATCGCATTCGAATTAAGTACTTAAATTTGCATCCTGCTTGACTCTACTAAACGTTCTCATAAAGTTTATTTTTGAATACAGCAAGATGGATCCAAGGAGTGGAGATGAAATTCCTTTTACACCACAAGATGCTGTGGTTACCTATGGAGATGGAGTTACACCAGAGAACAGGGGACAATCCTCTCAAAGTGGACAAGCTGAACAGCATAACTCAAGGTTCAGGCGTGATGATATCCCACCACCGCCTCAATTCACTCTACCTATGCCTGCCTTCCCACCAGGACAAGCAATGGATGGGCAGCATATGTTCCAGATGTTTTATGCCATGATGCAAGCTCAACAACAAGTTCAACAGGAGGCGCAGCGTCAGGAGGCAGAGAACTTGAGAAACAGCCTAGTAAATGCATTGGAGCAGGCAAACCCGCAAGCTAGGCGACCAGCGACGGGATCTATCACTGATTTCCGTCAACTCAAGCCCCGTACCTTTTCGGGCAAGGAAGGACCAACTGAAGTGCATGAATGGCTCACTAATACACAGCATCAGTTGGAAGCAGCTGAACTTCCGCGGGAGAGATGGATGACTGCTATCCGAATGCAACTAACGGACAACGCGCACCACTGGTGGCTAGCTGAAGAGAGGAGGCTCGGACATGACTGAGTCACTTGGGAGGAGTTCTCCAGACTCTTCCAAGAGATGTATATCCCAGCCGTTGCTAGATCAGAACTCCGAGATAAGTTCAACCGTCTCATCCAGGGCAACATGATAGTGGAGGAGTATAATGCCGAATTCATTCGCTTGAGTCGTTTCGCCCCTTCTTTAATTCCTACCGAAGAAGAGAAGGCGGAGAAATTCTTTGATGGACTCAGGTTCGAACTTCAGAGGTTGATTGGATCTGTTGCCCCTACATCGTACAATGACGTCCTTGCTGCGGCACGACGCATGGAGCGCGTCACCAGGAGGGAGTCAAGTCTGAAGCGGCCATTTACCTCAGTACCATCCAAGGCAGCACAAGGAGATTCTGCAAAGCGACTCCAAAGGAATCTACCGCAGAGGGCAGCACAAAGAACCCTACCTACTTGTCATTTCTGCGGCAAGTTAGGTCACATTGAAAAGGAGTGCAGACGCAAATTGGGACTGTGCCTGGTTTGCGGATCCAACCAACATCTATCCAGGGACTGCACAGCACGTCGAGAGGGAGCACCACGACCAGCTCTACCTGCACCAAGGCCAGATTATCCAGCAGTGGGAGCACAGCAGACGGGAGTTGGAGGAGTCAGACCACCAGCTCCAGGAGGATATCAGCCAAGACCTCCATTGCCACCTCAAGCAGCACTATTCCAACAGGCTCGTCAGCAGAGGGGACCAGCACAGGGACGAGGTCAGGCTTTTGCATTGGCTGTTCAGGAAGAAGCTATTGCTGGAGAAGTTATAGCAGGTACCATTTTAGTAGCTTCATTACCTGCTGTAGCTTTATTTGATTCTGGGGCATCGCACTCATTTATAGCTGCTAGCTTCGTAGCCACACATAGAGTAGCTACTGCACCCCTTCCGAAGACTAAGAGAATTCTTACGGGAGGTGGAATTATACCTGTTAGTGATATCTGTAGATCATGCTCAATAGTAGTCTGCGGAAGAGAGATGCGAGCCCAATTTCTGATCTTTTCTATGCCTGACTATGATGTGGTACTTGGTATGGACTGGTTAAGTCAGTATCATGCTACTCTTGATTGTCGGCTTGGAAAAGTTATATTCAGACCACCTGGACACTCAGAGTTTGAATTTCTTCGAGGAGCTGTAGAACAAGGTGTTCAGCCAACTCTTAGGGTACTAACTGTAGAAGGGGAGTCAAGTTACCCAAGAGTTATATCAGAATTTATGGATGTATTTCCCGATGATCTTCCAGGTCTACCACCTGATCGGGAAATAGAATTCACCATAGACTTAACTCCAGGAGCAGAACCTATCACTTCAACGGTTTATAGACTAGCCCCTAAGGAGTTAGTAGAGTTGAAGAAGCAAGTTGATGAACTTCTGGAGAAAGGTTTCATCCGGCCCAGTGTTTCACCTTGGGGAGCACCAATACTGTTTGTACCTAAGAAGGATGGAACAGTGCGCCTGTGCATTGATTACAGGGCGTTAAACGCTGTGACCATTAAGAACCGGTATCCCTTGCCTCGTATTGATGACTTGTTTGATCAGTTGAGTGGAGCTAAGATATTTTCGAAGATTGACCTAAGATCCGGTTATCACCAGATTAGGGTGAGAAAGGAAGATATTCCGAAGACAGCCTTTAGAACCAAGTATGGACACTATGAGTTCTTAGTAATGCCGTTTGGTTTAACCAACGCGCCTGCTGTGTTCATGAGCTTGATGAACCGAGTTTTCCATCAATACTTGGATAAATTCGTGGTTGTATTTATTGATGACATTCTGGTATATTCTAAAAGTCACGAAGAGCACGAAGAATATCTCAGAATCGTGCTAGAGACATTGAGGCAGGAGAAGCTTTATGCTAAGCTCAGTAAATGTGAGTTTTGTATGGATAAGGTGCCATTCTTGGGGCATATTATCTCAGGAGAAGGGCTGTCAGTTGATCCAGAGAAGGTTGCTGCTATTGAGACTTGGCCTACACCAACATCAGTTGCTGAAGTGAGGAGTTTTCTAGGACTTGCTGGATATTACAGAAGGTTCGTAGAAAATTTCTCAAGGATTGCAGAACCAATGACGAAGTTGACACGGAAAGATCAGGACTTTGCATGGACAGAAGAATGTCAGTTGGCCTTTGAAGAACTGAAGAGGCGTTTAACAACAGCACCAGTCTTGACTCTTCCTTCAGGGTCAGGCGGTTTTGTTGTTTATAGCGATGCGTCAGGTAGTGGCCTAGGATGTGTTTTGATGCAGCATGGCAAAGTTATTGCTTATGCATCGAGACAGTTGAAGGTCCATGAGAAGAACTACCCAACGCATGATCTGGAGCTAGCTGCTGTAATATTTGCACTTAAGATCTGGAGACATTATCTTTATGGTGAGAAGGTAGAAATCTTCACTGATCACAAAAGTCTGAAGTATGTATATACTCAGAAGGAGCTTAACATGAGGCAAAGACGCTGGCTGGAGTTAATGGTGGACTTTGATATAGATCTGCAGTACCACCCAGGGAAGGCGAATGTAGTAGCAGACGCACTCAGCAGGAAGCCTACAGCATATTTCTTGACAATGCAGCCTGAGCTATTGAGAGATCTGAAGGAGCTTCAGATAGAGGTTATTCTACCAAGGCAGAGTGGCTTGCTGGCTAATCTGGAAGTGAAGTCATCGCTCGTGGAAAGGATTAAAGAAGCTTTGCCTACTGATGCAAGATTTAGAAGACTCAAAGAGAAGACAGAAGCAGGTTTGCAGACGGGACTTCGCATACATGAGGATGGTACATTAAGGTGCGGAGATCGTCTATATGTTCCAAATGGAGAACTGAGACAAGAGCTAATGACTGAAGCACATAGCTCTATATACTCTGTTCATCCAGGAGGAACAAAGATGTATCGAGATCTAAGGCAGTACTATTGGTGGCATGGAATGAAGAGAGAGATTGCTAGATTTGTAGCTAAATGTTTAGTCTGTCAACAAGTGAAAGCAGAGCATCAGAGGACTGCCGGAATGCTGCAGCCGCTTCCCATACCAGAATGGAAGTGGGAACATATCACCATGGACTTCGTCACAGGATTCCCAAGGAGCCCCAGCGGAAAAGATGCGGTATGGGTTATCGTGGACCGACTCACTAAATCGGCACACTTCTTGCCATTTAGAGTTGGACAATCCACAGAGATACTAGCCGACATGTATATGCGACAAATAGTAAGATTGCATGGAGTGCCGGTGAGTATTGTATCAGATCGAGACTCGAGATTTACCTCTCATTTCTGGAGAAGTATGCAAGAAAGTCTTGGAACCAGACTAAAATTCAGCACTGCCTATCATCCCCAAACAGATGGTCAATCAGAACGTACAATCCAGATATTGGAAGATATGCTGCGATCCTGTATGTTAGACTTTGGAGGGTCTTGGGAAGATCATTTGCACTTGGTAGAGTTCTCCTACAACAACAGTTACCAGGCAAGTATCAAGATGGCACCTTTCGAGGCGTTATACGGTAGGAAGTGCAGATCGCCAATATGCTGGAGTGACGTCGGAGAGCGTCAAATTTTGGGACCAGAGTTGGTGATGCAAACTGTGGAGAAGGTTAAACAAATCCAGAATCATCTTCGGGCTGCTCAGGACAGGCAGAAGCATTGGGCTGATACACACCGACGTCCACTGGAATTCAAGGAAGGAGAACATGTATTCCTGAGGATCTCGCCTACTCGAGGAACCATTCGCTTTGGGAGCAGAGGCAAGTTGAGTCCAAGGTACATTGGGCCCTTCGATATCCTGGAGCGCATTGGTGAGGTGGCCTATCGTCTTGCATTACCTCCATCTCTAGAGGGAGTGCATAACGTATTCCATGTCTCACAGTTGAGAAGGTATGTGACTGACCCAAGTCATATAGTGGATCATTCTGAGATCGCAGTAGGCCCAAGCCTGAGATATGAAGAACAACCGGTGGGTATACTCGGAACCAGTGAGAAGACACTGCGAGGGCAGACCATTAAACTGGTTCGTGTGGCTTGGAAGCAACATTCTCCTGGTGAATCTACTTGGGAGAGAGAAGATATCATGCGCCATAAATATCCCCACTTATTCGAGGATACAGGTATATTTTAAGTAATTTTTATTTCCTGTAGTTCTGTTCTATTAGTAGTTTAATCTTTAAATTGCGAGGACGCAATTTTCTTAAGGGGGGTAGATTGTAATCACCTGAATTTTTAAGAATTTTAAAATTTATTTTCTGGAATTAATTAGCAATTTGCGGTAATTTTTAAACCAGTAAATTAAAGCTGTCTGATTTAAAATGAATTTTTAAATGATATTAGATAATATTAAAATGTGATGAAAATTATATTTTCCAGTGAAAAATTAAAAACCGAGCATGGGGTATTTTTCCGGAAATTTATTGGACATCAGATGAACTTTTAAAGCATTAAAAACTGTTGTTGTATTTAACTGATTAATTAAATCAAGAATAATTAAAAACTAAACCATTTTTCTAAACCCTGAACCGGACCGGCCGGTTTCATTGAACCGAACCACTCGGGCTAGCGGGTCGGATCCGGGTCAGACCCGACCCGCCAGCAACCAATCCGACCCGGCCGATTCACCTCCCCCAAACGCCTGAACCCCGACCCTAACTCTTCCTCTCCGGCCACCGTTACACCCGCCGCCGCCGCCGACTGGCCTCCCGTCCCTTCCTCTTCCCTTCCCCGTACCGGCGATCTCTTCCCCTTCCTCTTCCGGCAACGTCCGGTGAACCATCTCCCCTCAACCCCTATTTATAGCCTGTAGCAGCCGGCCGAAAATCTCCTTGTGAACTCCGGCGACCTCCAATCCGCCTCTGACCACCCTGTGACCCCGCTCCGACCACCGGGACCGGTACACCCAGCCTCCAGCAACTTATTCCTGCCGTTCTCGACCCGCCAGCAGCTGCAGACCTCGACCAGAACCTCCGGGAGCGGACTCCAGCGCTTCTTTCCCTTCTCCGGCGCTGATCCGGCCAACCAGGGCGTCGACGACCACCCCGGGACCGGCGACGCTTTCGCCTAAACCCCAGGCCGACTCTGGCAGGTGTGGACACGACCCAGGACGCGAGTTCAAGCCTGGACACGACCGGACACAAGGCAGGACACAGTAAACCCTAGAGTTCAGGACACAATTTGGACACGTAAGACTCGGATTTTCAGCCTTCTTTCAGGTATTCACAACTTCCTACTCGTAGCTCTGTTTCATGTTCCATAAGTTTCTTTGCGAAGCCTGTTAGACCCTCTCGGTGCCCAGACAAACTGCTCGGGGTATCGCGTCCTGTGGTGATCGCACACCGCGATCCAAAAACAGGAAAAACTTAGCCCTGTTTCACCCCGGAATCGAGTACGCCCCGCCAAACGGGACGACTTGGTCGCGTACGGTCTTCACCGACACGTCAGCGTCGTTAATACGGACGTGCGGGATTTCGCAGAAGCTGATTTGGATGTGCGTGCACACCGGAATCAGTGCGTATCCGCGGACAACACTCCGTATCCGGCTTTTCTGTAATTAGCTGTAACTTAGTGTATACATGTCAGATCGAGACGAAACTTGCGCCATCGGACTCGTAGCAATACGCTGGTCCTGTGGGTCAAGTTTGGTTTGATTCTGAGAACGTTGGAAAATCGCGTGTCGTGGGCCCCACAGGCTCCACCTGACGGGCGATTTTGAGAACGGCTCATCGGAATCCAACTCTGGAAGTTCCGTTGGGTTCGTATCAACGTTCCTGACTTGTTGACACTAAGTTGGACTGATTTGGAGACCTTTGACCCTGACCCGGTTTTCGGTACAAAGCGACCTACACATGGACCCGCTTTGGCCCAAAAATGTCATTTTTGCCCTTGTGTCCAAACTGGACTCAAGGACAGGCATTTCTAACTATTTCCTATGTTCTGAGACTGTTGGTAATGTTCATTTCAGCTTTTGGAGGAGTTATTGCTGAACCCACTGTTACTAGGACCGCTATCGGTATTCCAATCTCAGGCAAGTGTACCTTGCCATAAATTACAGTTTATTAGTTTATTTAGTTCTTTTGCTTTATTTTCTGGATTATTGTACATGCTACAACCTAGGACCGTATGACGTACTTTGTGTCCGATCACAGTCGGGTGCCAACCCCGTACGCGGAGTTGAGTATGTCATTTAGTGATGGATATTCGAGACCCTTTATATTCTTGTGCTTGTTTATCAAGTACACTATAACCTAGGACACCTGACACCATACATTGGCAGAATCTTCCTGACATATTCAAGGTGATTCTGTATAGGATACAGGATGGACATAGTTATATAATCTTAGTTTATGACTGTTGCATTAGATCTGATCTCACGTGACATGAACATGAGACGTGTGGTTACATTGGGTGGGGAGAGACACACAGGCTACAGGCTGTTCTATACATATATACTACTATTGTGAGGTTGTAGACTCTCGAGCAGAGCTAGACCACTACTAGATATTGCTGCTACCGGCTCCCCGACACAGAGCTTGTAGCAGTCTCAGCCTGAGTACTAGTGTTGCTCTCAGTTGCATTTTCACTTAGATGGTTATGTAGTTACCCTGCTTATTTTATTTACTATTTTACTGCATTTATTTCTGGCTTGTATTATTTGTACCTTGCTATGTCCCCTGAGGACCTGGAATGGATGATGTCCCCAGGTTTAGCAGAAGAGCATTATCCCGAGGTTTACGGGACAGGAGCTGAAGCTATACCAGGAGCTGTTGCTGAAGGAGAACCTAACATAGAAGCAGAGGTGATGGCAGAAGATTTTACTTGAGATTATGTTATTTGTACTCTTCAGATACTTTATTTTGGACTCTTTTGTTCTGGTCGGATGAACCAGTATTTTAGACTCTTGTCGGGTTGTTCCCCGACATACTCTGCTGAGATTGGACTTGATGTACTTTCTTTTATTTGCTGTTGTTCGTATTATTCTGGGTGTGGATGAGATTAGTTTTTGGATATGATGTTGTAGACCTATATTACAGCTTAAGTATGCTTGATGGATCCATTAAATTGGGATGTCCATCGATGTGTACTGCTGGCCATTGCCACGTGTCTAGTCCCACGACATTTTGGGACTGGGGCGTGACAATAGCTATCAGACTTGCTGCATTAGTTATAATCGTGCGTGACATGGACATGAGGCATCGTGGATATGAGACGTATGATTTCATTGGGTGGGGAGAGAGACACAGGCTACAGGCTGATCTCATATATACATAACATAGTATATTTCATAGTATAATTCATAGTTATTGCTGCTACCGGCTCCCCGACACAGAGCTTGTAGTGGCTTCAGCCTGAGTTCTAGTGATGCTCTCAACTTGCATATCACTTAGTTGGTTACATAGTTTACCCTGCTGTTTCATTTAATTTCTGTACTGCTTATATTTTGGCATGAGCTTTCTTGTACCTTGCTATGTCCCCTGAGGACCTGGATCCGGATTATGTCCCCAGGTATAGCTGAAGAGAACTACCCCAAGGTGTACGGAACAGGAGCACCTCTCAGAACAGAACAGGAACCTGAGGACGAGATCGTGGCAGAAGACTTCTCCTGAGTACCGGCTTCATATACTCAGTATTTCTATTTCCAGTTGATTTATTTCCTGTCTATTTGCATTCGATGTACCAGACATATTCTCGGATTGTTCTCCGAGACACTTATTTAAGATTTGCTTATTTATTCTATTGCATTATTTCTGGCATTTAATCTGTGATTATCTGTTGTGAATGAGATTAGAATAACCTAGGACTTGTAATAATTATTTTATTTCCTGTTAGACTACAGCTTAAGCATGCCCTGATGGATCCATTAAATTGGGTTGTCCATCGGTGCGTGCTGCTGGCCATTGCCACGTGTCCAGTCCCTCGGCATTTTGGGACTGGGGCGTGACAACCCGTGCTCACAAAAAGGGTGCAAAGGTGAGTCAGCCCTCGCCTGACTTGCACAATATTATCAATCACAAGCGTAAGTCGAGGGAGGTAGCTATGGCATGTCAAATATCCTCTCCAGAACGTCACTATGCCAAAATCATCATCAACTGCTGTAGCAATAAAGTGGCAGTACCTACAAGCAGGCAGTCGGCATTCCAACTACTGCACCTGGAGACACCTATCCAGAAATAATCCAAAGATCAGGTGCAAACACCAGAAGAGGAGGAGCTGTAGGAGGAAGAAAGTCTAGCACCTCCAGTCCGTCACTCTCAACCAGCGCATTGAGAAGGCGATTACCAGGAGGACCAGCTGCGGGACCTACGAAAGGACTTTTCCAGGGCACCTGAGCGAAGAAGAAGCTATCAGCTACTGGGGGTAGTTCTTCCTCAGAACCCCTGGGGGTTACACAAGCTGGGAGTAGTAATACCCTAGACCTATACGACAATCCGGAGTTCCAAGGAGATGATGATTCCCGAGGAACGAATATTGAAATCCTTGGGGGTATCCACCCTCGAAAAGAAGATTCTACCTTCTACACTTGGGTAGTACTCCCTCTGAGTCTGACCAGGGTACGACACTGCCAACTATCCCTGACGACTATTCGTTGCAAGAGTCTGAAGCAGAAAGTGCTACTTCCACTGTCCCACCCATCTCTCCTCATGTAAGAACGACATCCATGGCAGGGGACGAGCATTTAGCCCTAGTGATCGGCAGTGCCTCGAGGTCCTCGAGGCCATGATTCAGACCATGAGCAAATCAATACAAGCCCTGACATAGGAAATGTTGGAGATTAAAGCGAACATGGCTTACCAACCAGCAAGGGCTTCTGAACAATCAAGCTTGGACCCTGGGGACAACACGGACTCTGACGCAATCGCTCCGCTCATAGTTGAAAATCACCCTCTGCCTGGTTCATCTGTCCCTTCCGTGGAAGACGAAGCCAAAGAAGCAATGAGGAAAATTCGGGAACTCCGGGCTCACCTAGATTCTATGGGCAGCCGGGATTCAATACGCGAGCTCAGGATACGACAACCGTACCCCCGCGAGTGGAGGGATGTTCTGTACCCACCAAAGTATAAGCCCTTCAACCTGAACCCATTCGACGGGAAGACTTCTTCCTGTCAATACATGAGCTATTTTGAGACTACAACGGGTTACCTACCTCATAGTGACGCACTTCTCATAAAGATCTTTGTGGGGTCATTGTCCGGGGTCGTATTCGACTGGTTTTGCAGCCTATAAGATAACTACATCTCGTCCTTTGACGACTTCAAGAGTCTTTTCCTTAAAAGATTCTATGACGGAGGAAGCAACATGACGATGTCTTCCCTGATGGATGTCTCCGAAGGGGAAAGGGAACTCGCCCAAAATTATATCGAGCATTTTCACCAAGCAGAATTGAGGTCGCCTCTAGGCAATCCTGAGTCCACACTCATGGACATGTGCCGCAGGAACCTACTTCCAGAAGTCAGCCTCTGGATGGGCGACAGTCAATTCAAAGACTGGACATCATTTATCATCAACGTTTTCGGTATTGAAAATAAGGTCAAGGATGCCCGGCTCCTGGGAATACAGATCCATGTCGTCGATGACAGGGGGAAACGTTCAAACAATAACAACAACGGCAAAAGCAGCCACAAAAAAAAAGAAAAGCAGGCCATGGTGGCCAACTTAACCAAGAAGCCCGAGCAAAAGCCGACAGAGGTCCCAATGCTCCAGGAGACTTACTCATTTAAAGATGATGACATCATTCCCATCTTCGACGTATTGATGAAGGGTGCAAGCTTCAGCTCCACTACGTCAAGCGCCCTATAGAGGCAGCCGAGATGAATAATCCAAAATACCGCCACTACCATCGCTACATCCACCATGCGATGAAGGACTACTACACCCTCAAGCGGTACATCCAGTGCCTGCTTAATACCAAGGCCCTTACCTTGGACTTCGACGACAAGATAGTTACCGCCAATATGGTATCCCTACAGTTTGGTAACTTTCCCGCGACGAAAGTCCAGGACGGACTCATCCCGATCCCGAGGGTAAAAATGGAGGTATTCAATCATCCACCAGCTCACGACCAAGCAGCCGGGATGATACCTCTCACTACACCTCGGGGCGAGATCCTGTGGGTCCATCCGGATCTTATCCCAGACTTGATGCAGCAAGCAGCGCCTTCCGCCATCAAGTCTAAAGCACAAAAAACCAAGTCCTGCCATATGGTTTCTTCAACCGCTAGGGAGGCCTGGGCAGGGGCAACCAGGTCGGGCCTTAACTACCAATGAGATTACGAGGCTCCCGATATCAACGCACCTCCAGCTACTGCACTTGTCGTGTCTGATCCGGGTCCATCTCAACCCCCACCAGCGGTGTAAACCCCCAGATTTTGCAAGAATTTTAAATTAGGATTTTTCACAATTTTCTGGAATTTTTTGGGAATTTTCTGTAATTAAAATCAGAGTTTTGAATTATTAAATGATTTTTAATTATTAATAAATAATATTAAAATATTATGAAAATAATATTTTTGGGTGTAAAATGGAAAACTGGACTTAGGATAATTTTTTCTAGAATTTATTGGACCTCAGACCTATTTTTAGATGCCTAAAAACTATTTATTTAAATAATTAATTATTTATTATTATTATTATTATTATTAATTATTATTATTATTATTATTATTATTATTATTATTTATTTATTTATTTTTTTTCTTTTCTTGGGCCGGCCCGGCCCAGTGGACCGGCCCAGCCCGCCAGCCCTCAGCCCGTTCCCTTCCGGGTCGGGTCGGGTCAGGCCCGACCCGCGAGCCGCCCGCCACCCGCGAACCGTTTCCCCCTTTCCCCGCACGACCGCGCAACCGCCGCCGCGTCCCGCGCCGGCCTCCGCGCGCAGCGCCGGCCGTTCCGGCCCGCTCCCCGCACCCTCCGCGGCCACGTCCTCCCCTCGGCCGATTCTTCGGCCACGACCCCGCTCCTCCTCCTCCTATATAACCCTTCCCCTTCTCTTCCCCGGCCACCACCGACCGCCCAGAACTCCGCCCCTCGCCGAGGCACCGCCACCGCACACCCGCCGTGCCCCGCCCAGCTCCGCCGGTCCGCCGCAGCCCCTCTCCTTCCTCCACCTTCCTCCCCGCCCGCAGAACCCCTCCCCGACTGAGCCCGACCCCGCAGCAGCGGCTGCGCCGCCTCCGGCAGCCGCCGGCGTCCCCCCGCCCGCTCCGGCGCGTCGCCAGCGCCGCCCCTCCGCCTCCGCCTCCGGCCGCAGTGCCCCGAGCCGCCGGATTCCGATCAGAAACCCTAACCCTAATCCCAATTCTTTGTGTCGTGTCGGACACGACACGGACACGGAAATATCCGGTTTTTCGAGCCTCTTCAGGTACTCGTATCTTGCACCCTGTATCTCCATTTTTAATTCTGTAAATTGCGTTGTGAAGCCTGTATGACCCTCTCGGTGTCCGGACAAACTGTTCGGGGCATCGCGTCCTGTGGTAATCGCACACCGCGATCCAAAAACAGGAAAAACCAAACCCTATTTCATCCCGGAACTGAGTGTGCCCCGCCAAACGGGATGACTTGGTCGCGTGCGGTCTTCACAGATACGTGCGCATCGTCGATACGGACGTGTGAGAGTTCGTGGAAGCTGATTCGGGGGTGCGTGCACACCGGAATCAACACGTATCCGCGGACATCGCCCCGTATCCGCCTTTTCTGCAATTCACCCTAACTTCGTGCACACTCGTCAGATCGAGACGAAACTTGCGCCATCGGACTCGTAGCGATACGCTGGTCCTGTGGGTCAAGTTTGGTTCGATTCTGGGAACGTTGACAAAATCGCGTGTCGTGGGCCCCACAGGCCCCGCTCGACGGGCGATTTTGTGTTTGGCTCATCGGAATCCAAATCTGGAAGTTCCGTTGGGTTCATATCAGCGTTCCTGACCTGTTGACACTAAGTTTGGTGAATTTGGAGACCTTTGACCCGAACACGTTTTTCGGTGCAAAGCGGGCCCAACGGCGGACCCCGTTTTGACCCGAAACTGCCGTTTTTGCCCTTGTCTCCAAATTGGACCCAAGGACAGGCGTTTCTAGCTATTTGACATCTTCTGAGCGTGATGGTAATGTCTATTTCAGCTTTTGGACTCATCTCTGGATATTTCCCCGAAGACCTATTAATCGGATCCTAACAACAGGCAAGTACCTGCACTTCAAGTTTAATCTTTATATTGTGATAGTTAATTCCCTGCCTTACATGTACCATTGATGATTACACGTAGTGCTAGAACACTGGATTTCATGTCTTGAATATTGGAGTTCATGTCTTATTTTTTATGTCGGGTGGGAGAATACTGAAAGGCATGTAGCTTACCCTGACTCTTGCCATGATTAATAGCTGTTGGTACACGACTGTCCATCAGCCGGATCTCGATTATTCCTGTTTAATAGCCGTCTATGGCGGCCGATTTAACCCTATAAACCCCTACATGCCAACTAGGTATTCTAAATACACAAGTTCACACACATAGCTTCTTGTCTAGTTATGGCTCTTGTTGACTGTTGTAGTTTCATTTTCCTGTCACATTTATTCCTGCTTTCTCATATTCCTGTGTATAGCATTAACTCTGAGATATTGATGTTTCTTTTATGCAATTTTCTCAATATGATGCTCAATCTAATTGTCATAAATATTTAGTTTTAATCTTGATGTGCACTGTGTACTTTGCTCCTTTCCTGATTGGATCCGTTGTTTTAGGCGATGATGAGGACTTTGCCCCTACCTATTATGGCCCCTATGAGTTAGCAGGTAACACAGTATGAGGAGCCGGTTCCTACTCAGGAGACTACCTTTGAGGAGGAGTAGCCAGTTAGTTATTATTTTATTTCCTTTCAGCACATACTCGGGTTTGTCCCCGATTTATCTTCTGGCTTGTATTAACTGTGGATTGGTTGTCACAGATTAAATATTATAAAATTTTAACATTCCTATTTCCTGTGATTATTCTTACATGTTCATTATTGTGGATGAGATAGATGCTTTTTGACCCCAGAAATGACCTAGACAGCGTACTACCGCCGACACTGCGGCGTAGGCTGGACGTGCCCACGCACTCGTGCCCGAATAACCGGGTGCGGGTCGTGACAAGCGGATAAGTCCAAATAAAAAGAGGGTTGCTTCGACAAGCCGTTGTGTAAAGAAACGGCTCAGGGACTGTAAAAGCCCTACAACTTTGATGTCTTATCTCAACTCGCCAATACCCCGATAAAGTTGTCACTGATTGAGCTTCTCCGACTCTCCAGAGACACCTAGAATGCTCTGAGTGAGGCATTGCAAAATGCCGTTGCCTACCTGGAGCAAGTCAAGCCATCAATAGAGGATCCTGCCGCATGCATCTACTGTAATAATATGACGAAAGCGGTGCCCAACATCACATTTTTGCAACAAGACATGTTGCTAAAAAATAACTGGCATGATCGTCTCATATACTACACAAGGTATATTGGTGCCATCAAGGTAGACCAGATGCACATCAATCCTGATTCGGCAATCAACATCATCCCACAAAGTCTTCTTCAGACCTTGGGCATTCCAATGCATCCCCTGACAGCCACCAATACTGCCAACACTAGCTTCAACGCAGAAAAGAGCTACCCTTTGGGCAAGATCCGCCTGAAATGTCAAATTGGCGACTTAAAAACTAAGGTCACTTGCTACGTCATTGACGTAGACGTATCCTACAATGTCCTACTGGGACGGCCATGGATACACGAACACATGATCGTGCCATCAACCCTACACCAATGTCTAAAGTACGTGGACGATCATGACACAGTCAAGACGGAGTTCACGGATGTCGATCCTTTCAAAGGGATCAAGGCCTATTACTCTAATGCACTCTTGTACAAGCAAGTCCACCAAGATGAAGGTGGCAATGATGCTGACAATGAGGCAAAGGCCGGGATAGCACCAGATGAACCCTTGAGAGTATATCTAAAGGTGCGTGCTCCTGACACAATCTCTCTCCTCGACATAAAACTGCGCAGGAAGGCACCCGAACCTCTGGTCCTTCGTCTTCATAGGCCAAGCCAATCACCAAAGGAAGATCCGGCGACGTCTACCATGCCCGAACTGTAAAACCCCTAATTATAAAAATAGTATTAACCTTTTTAATTAATTATTTAATTAAATTATAGTAATTATGAGCTAATTAGAGAAAATAATTTAATTTTTATTTTAGGTGTTTGTGCATTTAGGAGATTTATGCCGCAATTATAAATTTTTCCTAATTTATTCATGTAGGAGACCCTATGGACAGTTGATAGATTAATTGTACGCACTAATACAAATTTCTAGAATTATATATATATATATATATATATATATATATATATATATATATATATATATATATATATATATATATATATATATATGCAATGAGTTATTAAAAAGAAATTAGAAAAGAAAAGAAATTAGAAATAGTAATTAGAAAAAGAAATAAGAAAGAAAAAGAAATAAAAGGAAATGAAAAAAAATCCTTAATGGATTATTAATAAACCCAAACCCACTAGAATCTTTAAAACCCAAACCCTTTAGCACCTGCACCCGCACCCGCTATTCATAAGCAGCAACAGCTGCAAACCGCAACCACCCGCACAGATGATCTCCCCCCTTTCTCCATCTCCCTATATATATCTATATATATATATATTACGCTAACCCCAAAATCCTAACCCTAAATCTCTCTTTAATCTCCACCCCTCGACCCGCCGCTGGACCGCCGCCTCCAGCTAAACCGCCGGAGTTTCGGGCACGACGTGACCGCGACCCCGCGCCGCGACAGCAGGAAGTCAGCAACTTACCTGTGTTCAAGCCATATTTTCTGCCTCCTCGCTCGACCAAACTCGACCCCATCTTCGCCGGTATAATCCCCACCTATCCCTCTCTAAATACTGTGCATTAGTTTATCTCGAATATCGCGTAAACCTAGGCAAAAAAAACGACCAAGTTGGCAAAAAATAATAATTTTTGGGATCGCAGAAAACTGCGGTAACTACCTATGTTCACGGACTCGTATCTCCCACCACAGAGATCCGAATTCGATTTTTCTTTTTGCTATGCGAAGACCACCTAACATAGTTTATTTTCTGTCAAATACAATAATTTATTAGTTGTTGTGTGTAGAATTAAATTAGATGGAAAACCCCAAAAATATACTCTTTTCTAAATTCTAAAAATTGTGATACGGAGTGCGCCCCGCCAAACGAGACTGTCCCGTCGTGTACCAAGTATACCAAAAGGTGCGCACAGTACACCCAGACGTGTGGGCTTTCGCGAAAACTGATTTGGACGCAAGTGTGCGTCGGAATCAGCCCGTATCCGCGGAAATTTCTCGTGTCGCAACTTTTGCAAAATCCTGCGCCATTTAGTGCACGCTCGTCAAAATGCGACGAAACTTGCGCCACTGGACTCGTTGTATCGCGCTGGTCCTGTGACCCAATTTTTACGTAATTCTGAGATTGTTGACCAAGTCACCTATTGGCGGGCCATACGGTTGACTTTTTGTGCAAAATTGTGTTCGGCTCACCAGAATTCATATTTGGACATACCGTTGAGTTTGTACTAACTTTTAGAATTTGTTTGGCCTATAATTTGTCCCATTTAGAGACCGTTATCCTTGGCACGTTTTCGGTGCAAGGTGGGCCACATGTGGACCCACTTTGACCCAAAATTACGGTTTTGCTCCTATGTCCAAATTGGACGAAAGGGTAGTGATTTCTAGCTATATCGCTGATTTCGGAAATGTTGGTGATGTCTATTTCAGCCTCCGGAGATGTTTGTGCGGAGCCATTAGTTTTTGATTCCGTGTCTTTGACATTTGGACGCTTACACCATACAGATTTCTTGCCAGGAAAGTATACCTTGTCATTGTACTGTATTTATATTCCATATGATGCATGCACGTTTATTTCTATTTATTTTAGTTTATATATTTTAACTGTTATATATAAATTGTGCGTCCAAGGAAACTTGGGTGCAACGACGGTGTCGTCGTATTATATTTTTATTTATGTATATACATTGGACCTACTTTATGAGACCACTGTAGCGCCCCGTTCTTCCAGTGCGGAGAGCGCGGCTAAGAAATACAAGACAGTATCGTTCGATCGGGATAGATTGAAACAAGAACTCGTTCTCGTTATGGATTTGTTTCTTCGGAATCGATTCCCATATTCAGTGGACCGTGCCCCCGGGATCGACTTAGCGGCAGAGTCAGGAGGGACCTCTCCGTTGCTATCTTTTATTGCCTCGGATTTCGATGTCGCTTGTTGCTTTCGTGCTTTGAATTGGTTTTCGGATTTATTTGTTTTTCTTGAACGGTTTTGATGGATTTTATTGTTTTCGTTCATTGAACTGCACTTAAATTCCGAGATTTGGAAAGAGTGGAAGGAGTATTGATCGAGCTGTTCGTGATGCTGGTGAACGAGCAGTAGGCGGCTTATGAGCGGACTCGTGAAGCGCCTCTTTCCTTCTCCCTTCCAACTACTAAGTGAGTGGCTACCAACCCGATTAGCTAGCCCTGCTTCCAGGCTTCATACCCTAAAATCTTGCATTCTTCTTTGCCCCGATCAAATGATACCAAGTAATAATAAAAGAGTTCAAGATAAAAGGGAATAGACTTGGAAATATTGCTTGTCAAGTAAACTTGTGAACGGTTATCATACTGTAAGCTAGTTCGTTTATAAATGTTCTATGAATTCTGCTAAGTATAGAACACATTGTATGCGCTTAAATTGTTTAGTAAGGCTCTGCAAAATAAATCACAAAATTCTGCTTGTCTTGTACTCGTGTTGCCTCAACTGCATGATCTGCAAAATCTGTTAACATCGTTCGATCACGGACAACTTGTGCACAAGGTTTCTGGTTCCTGCGGACGATCGCCAGGGCACTGGGACCGATCCGATCCGGACGGAACGTCTGTATAGTCGTCTGAATCGTCGGAATGCGGCGTGCAGCGGGGGCTTGCCACCCGCGTTGCACACCCTTCCGTCCTGAGACTATAAATCGTTCTTCGTGGTATAATGCCAGTGATCCTCTGTATATTTAAACCTGTTGCAAACTAACTTGTGTTTTCGTGGCAGGGAAGGCATGGTAAGTATTGTGCAGATAATTCAGACGGGCAGGTAAAATCCACCGAACGGTGGCAAGTTCATTTCAGTATCATACATATATACTGTTGCTTGTAAATGAACTAAGGCAAGATAGAAACCCACAAAAATATGCATGCTTCATTAAAACAACTTGTTGATTGGTATAGTTCAGTTAGCTCGCCTTCACCAGTATGTTTCGATAGACTGACCCTCGTTGAAACAGGTTCTCCGCACTAAGGCAAACCGAGCGAGGAGCCGAAGTCGTCTTTCCGATCCAGTCCAGCTGTAGGCGCATCCTCTGATCGTGCCGCTTTTGAAGTACTTGAAGAAGAATCTTGCAACTTTCCATACACAATGCATCTTCGTGGCAAAGCTGTCCTCCATCCCGGAGGTCTATACATTTTGAAGTTTAGTAAAGGGATATAATGTACAGGACTGCTATCTCATTTTGAGTCAACACTTTTGTAAGCCCGTGCGGCTAATTAGCTGACTCGTTCAGGAGTTTGTAATAGATGTTCGTTATCAATAAAGAGAACTTTTCCATGTTTCAAATCTGTGTTCCAATTTATCTGCGTACTCTGAATATGTGCTTGTTATGCAAATCATTAAAGCCTTATGCGGGCGCAACCCCAGGCCTGCACGGCGGTCATGATTCGGGGGATGCCTCAACGATTCTACGAAATCGGGTCGTGACAACCACCCCATTATCATGAGGCTTCTTATGTTTTATTGTCCATGACACTATTCTTACACGAGTGTGAATCACATATAGGACACGAACTTGCGTACTCGGCTGACCACTGGTACGTATAGGTGGTACGACGGATAGGGATAACTGCCGATAGAAACGTTACATGCTAGTAGACCTGGCAGTTATTTAGAGGTTTTATCGTGTCATGGATGTGACATGCTTAGAGTATGGGGTAGGAAGAATAACAAGTAATGCATTTGGATTCCTTTGCACTTTTTTTTTATGTAACCCGTACGCTCCGTCGGAGATACGCGGTCGTGATAACCCCTATTCTACTTGGCGGCCTCTGCCGTTCAAAAGACGACATGCTTTGTAGGCTCCTGATTCTCCGAGAGAATTATGTCAATCCCATTTTATGGCCAGATAGCCCACTTGGTGGAAAGTTGTTCTCAAACTGCATTCACTTAGACGGTTAGGCGACCCCATTGGATGTTTACTTTTCAGTACTTATTGGTATGTTATTATGTATCTTGTTACGTCCCTCGGAGGACCTGGTACCTTTCCAAATATAGACGGGCAGGAGTATCCGCAGGAGTACGGACCTGGACCGGACATTTCTTATCAAACTGGAGATGTCTTACCTTCGGAGTATCTTTGATTTATGACAGCTGTTAGAGATTTTAGTTGCTATTTCTTTCATAGACATTATTCTTATATTAGAGTTGATTCTCTTCTCTCTTTAGTAGTTTTAGTATAGTCGATTACAGTGAATTTGTTTCCTTCCGACTATCATACTTTGAGACTTCCTATTTGATATTCAGTTATTTATTCCTATTTATTTATTTATTTGTGCTGTGGATGAGATATAGATTGTGTGTGACTTGTTGACAGTATATTACCACTGGTGGATTGATATTCATGTACAGTGTACGTGTGTATATGGTTTCCATATATTGGAGTTCGTATACATACGGCTGTCGTGTTACGTATTTCTAGTCCTACATATTTTGGGACTGGAGCATGACACGAACCTCTGGTCGTTCGCCTTCATAGGCCAAGTCAATCGCCAAAAGAAGATTCAGCACCATCCATAACACCCGAACCGCTAGTCGTTTGCCTTCATAGGCCGAGTCGAATGTCGAAGGATGCTACGTTACCTCTTACCACATCTGAACCTCTGGTAGTAAAGCTGTGCAGAAAACCTCCAAAGCCTCCGCTCGCACTGGATGTAGATCTCGGAAAGGATGAGCTAGAGGAGTACGTAGCTGCTCACACATATGTTCCTTCCCTCGAAGATGTAATTCCTGGAGAAAATATATCTTATTTTATAAATAAAGGGCTATCTTTGAACTACTCTAAAGTTGCACACATAAGCACACTGTACTGGCAAAATGTCACTCCACTGGTATAGAACTCAAGCCAAGCACCTTATCCAGAAGATGGGGTACGATCTGAAGGACACTAAGGGCTTAAACTACGGCAAGGCCGAAGGCTGTCTCTGCATCTACCAGCTCCTGCAGGCAAATTTGAGGACTACTACCATAATACCAAGCATGGCTCAGGGTATGTAATGCCTCCCACAAACTCTGAGGGTTCAGATGAAGGAGACGAGGTACACTCTCATTCTTCCCAATCTTTCGCTTGGGACTCCGATATCAGTATCGGGGAGATACTCAAGCAAATTTTATCTGCCAACATGGTGTCAGATGACACTGAGGAACACGACGAGAATCTACCAAAACTCTTTAAAGTAGAACCGTGGGCCCAACGTCTAGACGCACAATAGGAGATGAGGTTTGAACAACGAGAACCTCCTACCGAGGACGAAGTCGTACAAGTCAATCTGGGCGACAAATCCTCTCATAAACTTATCTTTATCAGCAAAAGTCTGACAGATGAGGATCAAGAATCCCTACTACAGCTCGTCAGGGAATACATTGATTTCTTTGCCTTGAGCTACGAAGACATGCCAGGACTGGACCCCCAAATCGCGGTCGACAAGCTCAACATCTTGCCGAACGCTAAGCCTGTCAAGTAGCAACAACAGTGGTTTCGGCCAGACATAATGAACGCCATCGAAGCCGAAGTTAATAAACTGATAGCTAGTGGCTTCGTCCGTGAAGAACAATATCCAGACTGGGTAGCCAACATCATGCCTGTTGTTAAAAATAACTGAAAGATCCAGATCAGCATTGACTTTCGTGATCTAAACTCGACATACCCCAAAGAATAATTCCTTCTTCCTATCACTGACATAATGATCGACAATACTTGTAGCTTCAAGCGCTTGCCATTCATGGACGAATTCTCAGGCTAAAATTAGATTAAGATATCCCCTGACGATCAGAAGCATATATTATTCTGAACGCTGATAGGACTGTACTGCTACACAGTAATATCATTCGATCTGAAGAACGCATGTGCTATATACCAGCGAGCTATGAGCACCATCTTCTATGAGCATCTACGTAAGACGATCAAGTGTTACGTCGATGATATCATCGTCAAAAGTCACTCCAAAGGTGATCACCTCAGGGACTTAAGAATGTGTTCGACCTCATGCGTACACACCAGATCAAGGTGAACCTTACCAAATCCTTTCTGGGAGTCTCCAGCAATAAATTCCTGGGCTTTATCATCACTTCTCAGGGTATTCATATAGACTCCGACAAAACTAAAGCAATCCTTGAGATAAACCCGCCGAGGAACCTTCGGGAGCTCCAGGCCTTCAAGGGAGGTTGGCATACATCTGGAGGTTCATATCAAACCTCTCTGGACGTTGTCGGCCATTCACCCAGCTCATGAAGAAAGGTGTCTCCTTTGTCTAGAATGAAGAAAGCCAACGGCGTTCGACGATATCAAGGGATACCTATCAATCCCTCCATTGCTGGTAGCCCCAGTCTTGGGGAAGCCTTTCCTGTTTTATGTACATGTGGTGGATCACTCCATCGGTGCTCTATTAGCCCAGAATAGTGATGCGGCCACAAGCAGGCCATCTATTATCTCAATCGGATGATTGTTGGCACGGAGCATAGGTACACCCCCATCGAGAAGGAATGCCTTGTTCTAGTATTTGTTGTCCAGAAGACTCCATCTTACGTGAATGTACAGACCATTCATGTGATCTCGTGAGTCAATCCTCTCAGAGTTCTCATGACCAAATCGGGGGCGCTCAGTTCCCACCTAGCTACCTCGGAGATACTACTGTCTCCATACGACATGGTGTTTGTCCCACAGAAATCCATCAAGGGTTAAGCACTGGCTGACTTTCTGGCAGCACATCCGACGCTAGAAACCTCAAAATTTTACGACGAGATTCCAGACAAAGTGAAGGACTCAAATGTAACTTCATGCGAGGATGTTCGGCAAATGTTTTTCGACGATGCTTCAAGAACAGGGCCCAAAGGGGATATCATTGCGGGGTCGGGATAGTTCTAATCTCCCCATACAGTCTGGTCATCAACCGGGCCTTCTCTCTCACAAACCCATGCTCCAACAATATAGCAGAGTACAACGTCTTGGTCATTCGGCTCCAACTCACCAAACAAGTAGGAGTGAAATATCTGGAGGCCTACGGAGACTCTAAATTAATGTTCGGTCAGGTCCGGGATGAGTACGAAGTCCGGCACGAAGACCTGATTCCTTACCACCAAGCTGCACTTGGCATCATCTTAACCTTCGATGGATTCTTCATTGAGCACGTCCCTCAGCTACAAAACGTCGAGGCTGACCCCCTGGCCTACCTTGCTGCCTCCTTGGCAGTTCCAGACAACACCCATCATCTAATTATAGTAATCGGTCGAGAGCTGGTCTGCCTAAAGAATAATCTCTGCCTGTGTCTGAGCTACGCGGTAGAAGTATACACGGATATCCAGGACTAAAGGCTTCAATTCATTGACTACGCGGTCTATAGAATTCTCCCCAAGAATCCAAAAGAATTTACATTGATCAGAAGACGTTTCCTCCGGTTCTATTATGATACAACTACCAAAATATTGTATCGTCGGTCCTACGATGGCCTTTTGCACGATACCTATCGAATACAGAAATGAAGCAGGTCCTCCGTGAAGATTACGACAAATTCTGCGGCGCACACTAACCCAGCCCAAAGCTACAGGACCATCTTCGGAGAATGGGTTATTACTGGCCGACAATGGTAGCAGAGGCCATTAAGTATGCGAGAAAATGCCAGACGTGCCAAATCCATACAGACTTCATCTACCAGTGTCACGCCCCAGTCCCAAAATACGTAGAACTAGGACACGTAAGCATACCAGCCGCATGGATATGGCAACTCCAATATATGAAAACCATAACACATGCGTACCCTGTATTATGAACAATAATTCATAAGTGGTATAAATTATCTCAAGTCACAGAGCATAACTCTAAATCTTATCCACAGAAAATCAAATAGAAATAAATAACCAATAACCAAGTAACTAAATCTCAATATGAAGTATCTAAGGATGACAGTCGGATGGAAACAAATCCACTGCCGAACTAGAATATAAAATAAATAAAACAAATACATCAACTAATAATCACGAGGATCGAAGAGAAGACCTCCTCGAAATATAAGTAACCAGTCCGGATCTGCGCTCCTGCGAATACTCATGAACATTTACACCTGGAAAGGGACCAGGTCCTCAGAGGGACATAACAAGATACATAGAAGCATGCTAATAAAGTACTGAAATAAATATCCAATGGGTCGCCTAACCGTCTAAGTAAATACAGTTTAAGAACAACTTTCCCAACGCATGGGCTATCTGGCCATAAATGTGATTGGCATGATTCTCTCGGAGAATTAGGGGCCTAAAAAGTATGTCGTCTTTTGAACGACAGAGGCCGCCAGATAATATATAGGGGTCATCACCGCCCATATCTTCGGTGGAGCGTCCGGTTTACAAAAGAATAGTGCAAAGGAGCCCACACGCCTTACTTGTTGTTCTTTCCACCCCATGCTCTAAGCATGTCACATCCATGACACGATAATACCTCTAATAACTGCCAAGTCTACTAGCATACAAAGTTTCTAACAACAGTTATCCCTAACGCACGACCCATACGTACAGGAGGCCAACCCAATACGCAGTCCGTGTCCTACATGAGACTCACACTCGTGTAACAGCTGTGTCACGGCCAATAAAATCTAATGATGCTTCATGATAATGGGGTGATTTCATAAACAAGGTCAATGCATATACATAATAAAAATATATCACGACGACACTGTCATTGCACCAAAGTTTCCTTGGACGCACATTTTATATAGCCGTTAAAATATATGAACTAATGACAGAAAATAAAGATGCATGTAACATATGGAATATGAATAACAGTACAATGTCAAGGTAAACTTGCCTGGCAAGAAAGCTGTGTAGTACGAATAACCTGCTCCAGAAGTTGCGCAGAACAATCCAATAGGCCCTATATACATATAATATAATACAATACAATCATTAGTCATTACACTAGCACTTACACAACCATAATACACTGGACTCAGAGGGTATGCTAGGGGTGACACGGGTCAACTAACACGGTCAATTGCGCGTCTAATTACGCGGGTGTCCTATATTAAATGCTATATAAAAATCAGACAGTCAACTAGCACTTGTCTAGCCAGTACGTCGTTGTACACGAGGCAGACAATTCCCTAATATTTTAGGTCACAAAGTCAAGGTAAAATATGCGACAAAATCCACGGTGTCCTAGGGTCGTACAATATAATTACATATATAGTCATAACCATTATTTAGTATTTAATTACATATATATCCATATAATTATATACTAATATAACCAATAATTTATATGCATACCCATTTGAATACATATACTAAATAAATAAATATATATATATATATATATATATGTACCAATAAATATATATATATATATATATATATATATATATATATATATATATATATATATGTACCAATATATATATATATATATATATATATATATATATATACATATATATATATATATATATATATATATACATATATATATATATATATATATATATATACACACACCAAGTTGAACAATATGCGCATACGTGTAAGTATACGTATACGAGTTTGGGTACTTCGACATGGTCTGGTGTCAACTAACTGAACTGAACCAATATGCTAACCTAGATGTTATTTACACAACACACATAAAATGAAGGAAGAGGGACATATTCAAACCTCGGGGTACGCGCACGGGGATGACGGTGACGACGATGAGGTTGACGACGATGACAACGAGGGTGATGATGATGATTGAGGTTATGATGGTGAGGATAATTATAATGGAGATGATGATGGTAATGATGATGAAAATGATGATAATGGTTGGGATGATGGTGATGATATTGAGATGATGATGGTGATTATTAGATGATGATATGATGAGATGATAATGGTGATGATGTCTGGGATGATGGTGATGATGTGGATGGTGATTGGGATGTTAGTGATGATGTGGATGGTGTTAATGGTGATGATAATGATAATGGTAATGGTGTTAATGGTGATGATAATGATAATGGTAATGGTGTTAATGATGATATTAATGGTGATGATGATGATAATGGCAATGGTGGTGATGATATTAAGGGATGCTGGTGATGATAATGGCAATGGTGGTGATATTGCTCCGACCAGGGGGTGGTTCGGCCAAGGAGGAGGACAGTGGTGGTGATGGGTGGTGGACAGGGAAGAGGGAATAGGTGGCTCATGGCTGATGGGTCGAGAGGGAGAAGCAGAAGGAGAGTTCGAGGTGTTGGTGGCGTTAATTGCGGTTGGCCAGAGGAGAACTCAGGCAAGGTGGCTGTGGTCGGGTCGGGATTCAGTCGGTCCAGGCGGTCGTCTGCTCGTCGACGGAGAGGGACAATGGTGGTGGCTGTGTTTGTCGAGCTCAAGCGGGTCGGGTGGAGGAGAGTCGACGAGGGAGGAGAGAAGAGGGCGGAGGAAGATAGAGAGAACATGTAGGAGGTGGAGTTTAGGTGAACGGTGGGCTCAAGCGGCTTCCGGCTAGTCGAGGCGGCCGATCGGGTTCCATGGGAAGGGGAGGATGAATAGTAGAAGGAAGGGTCGGCTGTGAATAGAGTTTGGGTTTTGGGTTTTGGAAAAAAAGGAAAAAAGTGATATATATATATATATATATATATATATATATATATATATATATATATATAGAATTTAGGGTTGGGGTTGACCTAAGTAGGTGGGCTTGGTCAACATCCTCTTGGGGTTGGGCCTTGGCCTCACATGGGGATATTTGGAGGCTATAATTTACATTGTTTAAAATGCAAGGATAGGGTTAAATGAGGGGCGATGTTGCGCGTTGCACATTCCGAAAATTATGGAAAAAATTTATATGAAGGGAAAACTAAGTTTCTTCATGTATTGTGTCCAATGCTGTGGACACCTCAATGCACTTTTGCATAAAAGTGCCCAATAATTGGAAAATTGCACAAAGATGAAAATTGGATTAAATTAATTAAAATTAATGCATAAGGTGTTCTGAGATTAATTAGAAGTACATGGAGATAAAATTAGGTGGGACACAAGTGTCATGGACATAGAGGACTCAGGGTAGAATATTATCACAAATTGGGTTGTACGAAACGGGTCAAGATTGTGTCTCCAATTTTGATTGGAACGCACAAGGATACAAAGTCGTATTTATTTATAATTAAGAAATAACGTCCGCGACGAATATCGTGCGACTAAAACGTAGCACAAGAGAGCATAATTATAAGTTACACAAAGCTTTGAACAGAAGGCGGGCATGTCTAGGATAAGAATGTGAAATTTATAGGAAGGCAATGGCTAGTGAGGTGCTCCAATTATCGAAGCAACGGTAAGGTGCGCTAAGTGATATAAATATTGTACAATTAATTAAAATGTCGTATTCTATTTCTAATTGGATTCAACTAGCCCTAGTTTCACTATCTAAGCCAAGTAGGCCTAATTTTGGGTGAGGGGGTTTACAATCTACCCAACTTAAAATAAATTCGTCCTCGAAATTAAAATAGGTTAGGGTTTCTTTATATAATCTTACTTGGTCGCAATCTAAAGGAAATTCTCCTCAAGTTAACAATGCAACTTCTACCCAACTTAGAATTTACCCATCTATTACATAAGACTATACATTTAAGAAAACTATTTCTCAAATTATTTAATCATGTTATTCAATCCTCAAAAATTTTAACACCAAATATATCATATATGATATACCCTTAATCAATTATAAAAGATAGTCACCAAGTCACGTGATTAGCCTATAGGGTATATCTAGTACTGTCAATGTATCAACTTATACCAAGCACGAGGTTTCGTCTTTCCGAAATAAGGGAAGACGGAAAACAATAATAAATAGTTCAAGGGGGAGGTAATAGGATAGAAGTATGGGGTTCAAGGCGTTTAAAGAATTCAAATTGGAATTGTCAAGGCAGTTGTGGATTGAAATTCTATTTGGTAATTTCTTATTCGCATGCTCGTATTAGCACAGTTATATAACCGATACGATATGCTCAGACATGTCTAGAGGGAAAGTACATTTGTCTAAGAAGCTAGGTCAATTTTATCTCAATCCACATAAGTAGTTATGCGAGGGGCGAACCAATGCACTATGGTTGATCAGACCGTAATACACTGATTCTGAAATATATTAGTGTGTATACCCAATAATACATATTTCATGGACAAGCTTGATAAAAGAATAAGCTTGCAAAACTAGGTTATAATAGCGGCATAAATCAAGGTAGTACAGAAAATATAAATACGCTGGATTATGATGAAAGAATGTACATAATAATTTAAGTTCACAAAAAAAAGATAAGACTCTACAGTCTCCACAGTTGTCATACTAATCCCTTGTCTAAGTTGCTAGTTACTAAATAGGGGTATGGGCCTCTAAGTTCTACAGTATGAATAAACACTATCTTCTTATGCAAGTCTATAGTTGGTGTCATTCCATTATACTTCATCAATTGGTCAATAGGACTATGTGATACAATGTTATGAGGCATACTATCCAACTTAAAATAATTACTAATATTGTACTGCCTTAAGGATAAAGTAGAAACTTCTGTTAGGGTACACGAGAAAGGATATTGGTACTTATTAGGGTATTCTATTACATTACTCCATAGGTAATGGTCATCTTAGGTCTTAATCATAGTGCTCATAGAACAAAAGGGTTAACATTAAGAATGGAAGGGTTAGGTGGTACGAGTTGAAAGAAAAGAAGAACATAATTAGTCGTCGCACAAATAGCGAGCGCTAAGTTTTCAGAGGAACGAGATTTAAATTTAAATAGAAAGACTCTAGATAATATCATAATTTTCTAAGGAATGTGGTATGCTAATATTTGTGTTCGAGGTATGATCAAGAAAATGGTTATATTATTCCTCTTGGCTTCCTAGGGTACTGTCTGCTAATAGCAAGACAAGAATCTAAATGTATAGTTCTATAATACTATCTCACTATAAAAGTTAGGTTTGGTCCTAATATTCAACCTTGGATTTCTAGTGGTCCCTCAATACTAGGGTCAAACAATATGGTTAAATTTTCTAATTAACTCTAGTAGTGTCTACACTACTCTCAAGTCTTCATAAATACATCAAGGGATAATGGTAAACCAATATATAGATAAGGAATGGTAGGGTTCACTAGATATTCTAAACTTAGTGGTGTGTCAATTCTTGGTAGGAATATTATCCTAATTATTATTCTAACAAGGGTTCCTATGTTCTAGGGGAAGGCTATACTCAAGGAACTATTAGGGAAGCACATGAATCAAGCAAGATGCGATTATTTAGATAGAACAGATTGGAAGGAAGATGAGCCATAGTCAAATATGGATGAGATCCTATACTCTAATCCTAATTACAATCTTGCTCGGTACAGTAACGTAATCGAGACAATATGCTCTCGACCTGCATGGGCCACCACAAAAATATGTCACGCCCCAGTCCCAAAATACGTAGGACTAGGACACGTAAGCATGCCAGCCGCATAGATATGGCAACTCCAATATATGAAAACCATAACACATGCGTACGGTGTATTATGAACAGTAATTTACAAGTGGTATAAACTATCTCAAGTCACAGGGCATAACTCTAAATCTCATCCACAGAAAATCAAATAGAAATAAATAACCAATAACCAAGTAACTAAATCTCAATATGAAGTATCTAAGGTTACAGTCGGATGAAAACAAATCTACTTCCGAACTAGAATATAAAATAAACAAAACAAATACATCAACTAATAATCATGAGGCTCGAAGAGAAGACCTCCCCGAAATATAAGTAACCAGTTCGGATTTGTGCTCCTGCGAATACTCATGAACATCTACACCTGAAAAGGGACCAGGTCCTCAGAGGGACATAACAAGATACATAGAAGCATGCCAATAAAGTACTGAAATAAATATCCAATGGGTCGCCTAACCCTTTAAGTGAATGCAGTTTAAGAACAACTTTTCCAACGCGTGGGCTATCTGGCCATAAATGGGATTGGCATGATTCTCTCTGAGAATCAGGGGCCTAAAAAGCATGTCGTCTTTTGAACGGCAGAGGCCGCCAGGTAATATATTGGGTTTATCACCGCCCGTATCTCCGGTGGAGCATCCGAGTTACAAAAGAAAAGTGCAAAGGGGCCCACACGCCTTACTTGTTGTTCTCCCCACCCATGCTCTAAGCATGTCACATCCATGACATGATAATACCTCTAATAACTGCCAAGTCTACTAGCATGCAAAGTTTCTAACAACAGTTATCCCTAACGCACGGCCCATACGTATAGAAGGCCAACCCAATACGCAGTTCGTATCCTACATGAGACTCATACTCGTGTAACAGCTGTGTCATGGCCAATAAAACCTAATGATGCTTCATGATAATGGGGTGGCCTCATAAACAAGGTCAATGCATATATATAATAAAAACATATCACGACGACACCGTCATTGCACCCAAGTTTCCTTGGACGCGCATTTTATATAGCAGTTAAAATATATGAACTAATGACAGAAAATAAAGATGATACAACATATGGAATATGAATAACAGTACAATGGCAAGGTATACTTGCCTAGCAAAAAAGCTGCGTAGTACGAATAACCTGCTCCAGAAGTCGCACAGAATAATCCAATAGGCCCTATATACATATAATATAATACAATAAAATCATTAGTCATTACACTAGCACTTATACAACCATAATACATTGGACTCAGAGGGTATGCTAGGGATGACACGGGTCAACTAACATGGTCAATTACACGTCTAATTACGCGGGTGTCCTATATTAAATGCTATATAAAAATCAGACAGTCAACTAGCACTTGTCTAGCCAGTACGTCGGTGTACACGAGGCAGACAATTTCCTAATTTTTCAGGACACAAAGTCAAGGTAAAATATGCGGCAAAATCCACGGTGTCCTAGGGTCGTACAATATAATTACATATATAGTCATAACTATTATTTAGCATTTAATTACATATATATCCATATAATTATATAATAATATAACCAATAATTTATATGCATACCCATTTGAATACATATAAAATATATATATATATATATATATATATATATATATATATATATATATATTATGTATATATCTACATTTAGTATATGTATAATATTCATTGGTATATATATATATATATATATATATATATATATATATATACCAAGTTGAACAATATACGCATACGCGTACATATACATATACGAGTTTGGGTTCTCCGACACGGTCTGGTGTCAACTAACTGAACTGAACCAATATGCTAACCTAGATGTTATTTACACAACACACATAAAATGAAGGAAGAGGGACATGTTCGAACCTCGGGGTACGCGCACGGGGATGACGGTGACGACGATAAGGTTGACGACGATGACGACAAGGGTGATGATGATTGAGGTTATGATGGTGAGGATAATTATAATAGAGATGATGATGGTACTGATGATGGAAATGATGATAATGGTTGGGATGATGGTGATGATACTGAGATAATGATGGTGATTATTAGATGATGATATGATGAGATGATAATGGTGATGATGTCTGGGATGATGGTGATGATGTGGATGGTGATTGGGATGTTAGTGATGATGTGGATGGTGTTAATGGTGATGATAATGATAATGGTAATGGTGTTAATGGTGATGATAATGATAATGGTAATGGTGTTAATGATGATATTAATGGTGATAATGATGATAATGGCAATGGTGGTGTTGATGTTAAGGGATGATGGTGATGATAATGGCAATGATGGTGATGTTGCTCCGGCCAGGGGGTGGTTCGGCCAAGGAGGAGGACAGTGGTGGTGATGGGTGGTGGACAGGGAAGAGGGAATAGGTGGCTCATGGCTGATGGGTCGAGAGGGAGAAGCAGGAGGAGAGGTCGAGGTGTTGGTGGCGTTAATGGCGGTTGGCCGGAGGAGAACTCAGGCGAGATGACTGTGGTCGGCTCGGCGAGGTCGGCTCGGGATTCAGTCGGTCCAGGCGGTCGTCTGCTTGTCGACGGAGAGGGACAATGGTGGTGGCTATGTTTGTCGAGCTCAAGCGGGCCGGGTGTAGGAGAGTCGACGAGGGAGGAGAGAAGAGGGTGGAGAAAGATGGAGAGAACAGGGAGGAGGTGGAGTTCAAGTGAACGGTGGGCTCAGGCGACTTCCGGCGAGTCGAGGCGGTCGGTCGGGTTCCAAGGGAAAGGGAGGATGAAAAGTAGAGGGAAGGGACGGCTGTGAATAGAGTTTGGGTTTTGGGTTTTGGAAAAAAAGGAAAAAAAAGTGATATACATATATATATATGTAGAATTTAGGGTTGCGGTTGACCTAAGTAGGTGGGCTTGGTCAACATCCTCTTGGGGTTGGGCCTTGGCCTCACATGGGGATGTTTGGAGGCTATAATTTATATTGTTTAAAATGCAAGGATAGGGTTAAATGAGGGGCGATGTTGCACGTTGCACATTCCGAAAATTATAAAAAAAAATTATATGAAGAAAAAATAGGTTTTTTCATGTATTGTGTCTAATGGTGTGGACACCTCAATGCACTTTTGCATAAAAGTGCCTAACAATTGGAAAATTGTACAAAGATGCAAATTAGATTAAATTAATTAAAATTAATGCACAAGGTGTTCTGAAATTAATTAGAAGTACATGGGGATACAATTAGGTGTGACACAAGTGTCATGGACATAGAGGACTCAGGTTAGAATATTATCACAAATTGGGTTGTACGAAACGGATCAAGATTGTGTCTCCAATTTCGATTGGAACGTATAAGGATACAAAGTCATATTTATTTATAATTAAGAAATTGTTTGATAATAAACGAAAGAAATTAAAACCAGGTTTATACGAAACCCTTTCTTTGGTTTACAAACAAGAAAAAGAAGTACAATTAATCCTATACGAGGATGTTAAGTACAAAAATTTAATTCTGGGAAAATATTGCTATAGGAGTCTGATCTGCGGTCGATCACTTTGTCCCTTGGACCACACGATGACGAAGAAGTGCTGTAGAAGACGAAAAAGAAGTTTCAAAGATTACAGAAGAGGCTGAACTCTCGTTGCTAAAGCCCTCTATAGGTGCTTTCTTGACCTTGACCTCTGTTCTCCTCCACACCCTTTTTTTTGACCCTTGACCTCCGTGGACGGAGTCTCTATTTATAGGGTTTAGGCACAGTCGGCGTAGAAACCGAACAGCGGAGAGAGCTGCACCTTTTACGCGGCATTTATAATAACTGCTACCCACGTATGAATGATCTTCTGAATCGGCGTGTGACGCGTGTCCCATTATGAGGTAATGCGTATAACTGCTCGTCAAAGATCACGGCATGCAAGCCACGTAGATAACTGCCTATTGCGTAGAGATGGTTGGCATAAAGGCCAAATAACTGCCTCATAGGCGTAAAAGCCAAATAGCTGTTCTGTTGGCGTAAAAGCCGAGTAGATGTCATGTTAGCGTAGAAGCCAAGTAGACGTAGAAGCCAAGTATGCGTAGAAGCCAAGTAGGCGTAGAAGCCGAGTAGCTGTCAAGTTGGCATAGAAGCCAAGTAGGCGTAGAAGCCAAGTAGGAGTAGAAGCCAAGTAGGCGTAGAAGCCTGAAGCTGCATGGATAGGTAGCCAGTGTAAGGACAGCCGATTATCCTTCCTTGACTGAGGTTTTGAGCTTATTCTGGGCCAAATAGCCTTATTACGCACCTTTGTAAATATAGCCTGAGTTTGCGTATTCTGAGGAGAGAGCATACGGCGTACCCCTATAGTTGAAAATATCCAGGTCGGCATATTTCAGGGAGATAGCGTACAACGTGCTCCTATAGCTGAAAATAGCCTGATGTCGTAATATGCATGGATGGTGATGTGGACATATTAGCCATAATTATGGCTCACCCAGTCGTTAAAAGTAGAACCAAATCTCGTGCATTAAATACAGAGATCTGCCCCTATCACGCGCATTAATTGCAGAGACGTGCCTCGAGTTCTGTACGAAGAGCAGCTTTTGACGTGGCGGTTGGTTTCGTCTCTTCCTGAGCGTAAAAGCTCATGTCTGCCTGTGTAAAACTAGGCAGCATATTCCTTGAATGCGTAAACAACGTCTTATATCAAGGGTTATGTCACTAGACGACAGTCTGGGACTCTATGCCGAATCATCATTACAGCCGTCCTCTCGATCGCTGTGCAGTACTCTTTGTCAGGAGTCAGGTTCACTGCATGATCTGACAGATTCATTCGAGGAATACGAAGATTTCCTCGTACAACTTCCGGCTGCATTAAAAGCAGATATGTTTTACGCCAAAGTGGCGATATAGTAACCTTTTTACGCTGAAGCAGTTTGAAAATACTGTATTACGTGGGTTATTCTGGAGCTATATTTTATGCTGAATAGCGTTGAAGCTCTGTTGTTCGCCAATGGCTCTGAAGTCATGTCTTACGCCACCCAGTGCTGGAGCTCTGTTTTACGCGGCTTCCTGCATGTTGAGAGTTTTACGCGTATAATTTTTCAGCGTATTTTTCATGCTTCTACAAGTCCCCCTTCAAAGTTTTCAAATTCCTCGTAATTTGAAACACTTTGAATGAAGCATGAAACGGTCAAGTTTGACTCGTTCCGCGAGGCTGATTTCTCGGCAAATATTTAGGAATTTGTTGGGATTTGGTGTGATCTCCTCTGCCTATAAAAAGACGACTGAGTTAACCTGTTTTTCCCATACTTCCTTCACCACACAGAGATGGTTGTCGAGCTTCGTCGGGTTGACTTGAGAAAGAAGATCATGTTCTTCCAGCATGTAAGGAGCCATAAAAAGAGGCGTATTCGAGCAAATATCCTCTGCAACGATGGATCATGGAAGGATATCATAGCTTTCTTTGCTCGAGATGATCAGCAATTTCATATGGCGATTTGTCCAGGAGAGAGGAAGGGTCGTATTGGACCACACAGCTTGCAAGCTGTATTCTCTCCCATCATGGCGCTGGACGAGGATAGGCAGTCTGGCCCTGTCTTCCAGTATTGAGTTGGGCCTGAACCCCCAACACAATTCCTAGGGCATGCCTGGAGGATGGCTTGAATAATTTATACAAGCCCAGTTTTGTATCCTCCCGCCATTCACCATTTTCTTGTTCATCGGCTGCAGAATGAAGTGCCGTAGAAGACGGAAAAAGATCTCCACCAATATGATAACCTGGCAGAACAGATTCTTGGCGTGATCTTAAATGAGAAACCCTTTGTAGAAAAAGGATTTCCATCATATGTAATCATGAACATGAAAAATCCTTTGTAGACTGGATTTTCATCATATGTAATCATGATTAATAAAATTGTCTTCTTTTACGCATATGATGATTTGCCATATTTGCTGTGATGAAGTCTGAATAGTGTGCAGCTTCGATATGTCTGAATAATTTTACGCCGACTCTGATAAAAGAATATCTGATCTCGTCTTGTCTTTTACGCGTAACTGAAGACGCGTAGAAAGCTGCTTAGCATTTAAGTCGAATATCCGGACTGTCATGCTGTTTTGAACGAGGAGTCGTGTAGAATTTCTGAACTGTCACTTCTCTGATGCGAAGAATTCTTGTTCAGACTATCATCTTCAAGAATGATTTTCCGAAAATCCCTTGAAAATAGGGCGAGAAATGGCCGTCAAAAATAGGCCGTACTTGAACTTTTGAGAAAGGATTCTGACTGGACTTTGGATGATTTTCCAATCGACCCAAGAAGAAGAGTCATCTTCAATGCTGAACTCTGTATGTTCTGGGTACTTGAAATATTTTGTGGCCAAGAAGGAACATTTTCTGCGTAAATCCTTACAATTGACCATCTGTAGTTTTCGAGCGTAGAATCGTAGTGGCACCCAAGAGCATCATGTCATAGTAAATCCCACACACCCACAGTGACTGTTTCACATTTTTGAGAGTATGCAGAGGAGTCCTTTTCTAAGGCTGCTTGCTTAGTGGCACCCAAGAGCATCATGTCATATCCACAGGTAACCTTGCATCATTCTTCTATAAGTTGGTTCTTTGTTCTATCTGGAGAAAATCTTGTCACTGTATTGTTTTTAGAATGCCAGGAGGAAATTAGTATTATTGTAATTCGACTCACCTTTTCTAGCTGTTCGATGTCTTCTGGTTATTTAAGTTTTAGTTGTCGATTCTAAATTTTAAACTAATAATATATGCACAGGAAGCTTACTGGTGGACTCCGCTCAGGGATCTTATTACTTGTAAATTCATCTGTAAAGAGAAAAGCACTAAGAAGGATGTGGCATTGTTCGTACTCCCATTCCTATGTAGGTCTGGAAAGGACAAGGATCAAGAAAATGGAAGCATGGCCAGAGTGATGGCTTCTTTGTGCAATTTGAGTCACCTGTTTTGCGCAAACTATGGTTTGTTCCTAGTTCATCTGAGAATGGAAGTACCTTGTGTTGGTAAGTTAGTCCCCTTTATTATATTATTCAAGGGCTATCAAAATTTATATTTCTTGGTAAGAAAAGCGTAATTGTAGTCTTCATTTTCCATAGATGTATGATCATGACTATGACTGATACAGACATTTAGTGAGTAATTTATTTGATTCAGTAATGGTATACCATAATTAATTACATTGTACCAGATCTAGTGTTGCATGGTTCATTTCTGTGCTTTGAATCACCGGTTGCTTTAATTTCGTAGCATGGTACCTTTATATTGTATTCCCATTTTTTCCCCCAAATTCGAGAGGTATCTTATATGATGCTCTGCTTTGTTCTGTTCAGGAACCCCGAGCTTTTGGATGTCAGTGTCCATGAAGTTCTTCCAAGTATATTTATCGAATCCATCTCACATGACTGACAAGCCTTATGAGTTTCTAAAAAATTCCATGAATATTTAGTGGTCAAACCTTTACTTCATCAAGCAATGATAGCATGGAGGACCTCAATCTTTACCCTAAAATTCATTACAGCCATCCAAGGTGCTTCAATTCTCTAACTCTAATGTTAGGGTTTTGTTAGATGGTTTTCTATGGTTATTTATTTGTGAGATGCATTCCTTCAAGGTGTATGATGTATGTAGGATTCCTGTTTACATGCATGTAGATAGTTTTTTTTTGAATTTCCTGAATTATATTGAAACAGGAGGTTGTGGTCAAGGTTCAAAGTATCGGTATCGGAATCGGTATCGGACCATTCCTATGAGTATCGGGATCGGCGGTATCGGTAGTATCGGCAGTTTCGGATCGGAGTATCGGATTTTTTGGTATCAGAAAGCAAACAACTATTAGTAAATTATTAACATTTTAGGGAATATATTTTATACATTTATGCATAATTTAAAGTATTTTTAGTATTGTTTCTTAGTATTTTTGATATTGAATGAAATAGTAGTCATCCTTGTCGATTGATTTATATGCGATAGATAAGTTTTCATCCTTTATATGTTTTTACATCCTTACCATGCTTTTACATCCTTTCTAATTGGTCTTTTTAATTCAAATTTTTTTGCCGAATTGACTGAAAAAAAGACCTTTAATGTCGGTATCGGTCAGTATCGGGTATCGGTCGGTATCGGATCGGGACATGCCAAACTGTATCGGTATCGGCCGTATCGGATCGGTATCGGCCGATACTTTAAACTATGGTTGTGGTTGAACATGTACACTTTGTTTATGCTCCAGTTAATAGAAATCAATCACATCCTATTATGTTTTTAGCATTAATTTTCTGATTAACCATTGTTCTCTTCTTCAAATTGAAACTATTATTTTCGAGTCACTAAGAAAATGACATTGAGGAGAGCTGTTAGCCTGTTACATTTTATCTTCCGAGCTCGGAATCTAGCTTTGTGAATCTGTTGATGGTGCTTATTTGATTCTACCGATGGGGAAGTAGGAAAAATTTAGCAACCTTGTTGGTCAGAGGCTTTTGAGGCATCATGGAGAAGGTTGCCATATATTATGTTTACAAACATTGGTGAGATACATGATTTCTAGATGAGGAGTTTTAGTTTCTGCTCAGGAACTAGAGATGGAGATGATTACGTAACTTTAGGCACAGGAAATGATGAGTTAGGGTCAGCAGCCTGAGGACATTTACATTTTAGGGCAATTTAACAGGATATGATGATTTCCTTAGTTCAGATATTATCTTTGTATCTCAAATATGATGTAGATTTATATTGTAGATGTACATGGTCAAAACTATATTATTTTTTAATGGTATTTTCAGAACTCAAGATGATCCTGTGGCATCCCAAGGCTACCTTAACTCCAATTTGGTGGGTGTTTTGGAGTTAGAAGTGGACTTTTATTCAAATCTGAAAACCAACCCATATACTCAAAATTATGCAGTTTGGAGGCCCAATTCCACCAAACCTCAGTTTTTCCAAACTCAGCTCAGCTCCTGACGGTGCTTAGAGTTCGAAACTGAGTTTATGAAATCAATCCATTTATATAAGCATAAAGCTAATACTTGGTATTTGGTAAGTTCCACTTCATACGATGTGGCCCATTACCTGCAATTACGTAGACGCTTTGAATTTTCAATTAACCAGCCACCCGATGAATTGCAGCACCGATCCAATTCCACCAAACCTCAGTTTTTCCAAACTCAGCTCAGCTCCTGACGGAGCTTAGAGTTCGAAACTGAGTTTATGAAATCAATCCATTTATATAATTATAAAGCTAATACTTGGTATTTGGTAAGTTCCACTTCATACGATGTGCTGAGTCCGCATTAGAAAGCTTAGAAGAGAAGAATTTACACCCGATGAATTGCAGCACCGATTACTAAGGTTATTGGAACCTTGCACCTGAGATAGACCCAGTGAGATCCTTGTTTAGCCCCTCACTATGGGGCAGTTCATGATGGACCGTTACCCGCCTTCCCCTGCACACATGCACCCTGGGAGAGGTACACTTGAGTAGGTGTTTGTTACATGGACTGGTGCAGCTGCCTGAATGCTTGAGGGGAAAAAGGGGCAAGGGGCGCCCTGAGCCACACATGGATTTTATGAGGAAACACAACAAACAATGCAGGCAGGATGCAAAGAATGAGATGAGCCCATCCACTGCTGTTAGGGTTCATGATATCGCAAATTTGCTTAGTCCATAGGTGAAACATAGGAGATTTGTGCTACCTATTTCCCTGCGCTAAAGTCCTTGCCATTGCACTAGAAAATCTCATGCTGTATATTTCAATATTTAATTCATCATTTATTTGACTCGTACACATTTGATGTGTAAGCTCAAGTGGTAAATATAGTGCAAGATTTTACAAGTGGGCTAGGTTCAAATCCCACAACATACAAATGTTTTTATCACAATTTCTTGGTGAAGTGCTTTCGGAGCCCTAGCAGACTCGGACGCGAGCAAATGGAGCAAAGTGACTCTTTGATAGCGTACTTTGCACGTGCGGCCATACATTTGGCGCGTAGTCAAGCGGTAGGCCAAGCTTGCTGGTGTGCATCTGGGGTCAGCTTGGATGTGCGGTTGGTTGCTCGCATTGGCGACGCAATTGTCTCGAGGTTAGCGGTGCGCGTTGACAATGCAGTTGGCGTGTTGGGGCCGTGTTGGTGCGTGGTTGGGGCCATGTTGGCGACGCAATTGACTAGCCGAGGTTGGTGCCACGTTGGCGGCACAATTGACTAGCCGAGGTTGGGGCCGCGTTGGCGGCGCAGTTGACTAGCCGAGGTTGGGGTCGTTGGCGACACAATTAGCTAGACGAGATTGGTTGCACGCTTGGCGGCGAGGTTGGCGGTGCAATTGGCTAGGCATGGTTTGGCGTGCGCAATTGTGTACAAACTTCAACTTATATAAACCTTGCCAAATATGTTACACTTGCTATCAGATCCCGTAATTGCTGACGTTTCAGGAGTTACTCCTATCTTCATTGTTGCCCTTTGTTGGGACTATTCATTTTTTATAACTGTCCGATTGGACAGCTCTCCTATATAAGGAGAACATTAACACTTTGTGCTAAAAAATAGACTTTGAAAGTCTCGGAAGAAATGGTAAGAAGTATAGATAAATATCTCTAGAAGATAGTGCTTTTCAGCACTTTGTCCAAGTGCAGAAGTTCCTTCATATTAGCCCTTTGTCCAATGAAATAGGTGATAAAGCACACAGCGTTCCAGAAGTTCAATTGCACCTACTGGTTCTTGGGAGCGAATCGGCGGAGATGATTGTCGACTTTACCACCATTTCTCTAGCAGTCTTGAATGCTCAGTCTTTTTAGGAGTCCACACTGCTCTTTAGCAAATTCTTTATGCTGCTTTATTTAGCGAGTTATACTTTCTTCCTCAATCAATTTTTTGTTTTAGTCTTTCTGTAAACTTGTACCAAAAAATTCGAAATCTCAACAACAATCTCAAAGCGAGATTCCTTGTAAATATTCAAAGTTGCAAGAATCTCTTATTACATTATCGTGATGGATGTCCGTACAAGTTTTCTGGATACAAGTTCTCACAAACTTGAAAAGTTTGACGGCGAGAAGTATAATAACTGGAAGAAAAAGACTAACATGAATCTTTAACTCGTCAATGTGGAGTTTGTTCTATTTGAATCAAAACTTGTGATTCCAGAAACATACAATATTAACGCTAGCGTTGTTGCGATAATTGCACAACAACAGTAGAAGAGAGAATAATCTTTGTCAATTGTTAATTCTCAATTCGTTGGAAAATTCCTTGGTTGAATCCTAAAACAAGAAGGATAAGACGAGAGACATTTGGGAGTCTCTTAAAAAACAGTACAAGGATGATGAGAATATGTCTAAGGATCTATCTTGTCAACAAATTCATGCCATGGAGTTTAAAGATGAAAAGATATTGCGTTAGGTGGAGGAACTAATGAAGCTTCAACAGGAGCTGGAGGAAGATGATATGACTCTTGTTGACAAATTCGTAATAGGGGTGATTCATTCTGGACTTCCTAATAACTGAGATCGCATCACGACTGACATGTAACGCAAAAAGGTGGAAGTGAAGCTGTAAAATCTTAAGTGTTTCATCCGCATAGAAGATAAAGCCAGGAACAAGATCAAAGTGGACTCTCTGTGCAAACAGTTTGCTAAGGCAAATATTGTCCATTCTGGAGATTAGAAAGACAAGAAGAAATCTACCTTCAACTGTAGGAAAGATTTTAAGAACCTACGAGTGAAGTCAACTTCCTTAAAGGCAAAGCCTAAGGAAGATGTGGTCTGCTTCAATTGTAACAAAAAGAACTACTTCAAAAAGGACTGCAGTTCCAAACCAAAGCTGAAGAGAAGAAATGTGAGCTTAACCTGATTTGTATGGTCTCGCAGGTAGAGACGTCTACTATAAATACGTATTGGTGGGTAGACACTAGTGTATGTGTGTTCTGTAAAGAACCTATTTGCTACATATAAACCTTCGCTTGAGAATGTGACTATGGGAAACAAAATGCAAGTTGAAGTGGAGAAGTTGGGACTATGACGTTGAAGTTGACTTCGGGGAAGTCACTTACACTGCAAAATTTGAAGTATGTGCATGATGTCGCAAAGAACCTGATATTTGGAAGCCTCATGTGCAATGCTTGTTTGAGAATGGACATCAATGTTGGATAAATGGTGATGTCCTACATGGGTACTTCGACAAAGCTTTTTGTGTCAGATGGATGTTTAAAGTTCAACTTGTAGTTTTTATATGATTGTATCAATCAGATAATTGCTTCCATCAACCCTCTTAAGTTATGGTACCATAGGTTAGGACATGTTTATTATAAAGAGTAGACAAGATGTCTATCTTAGGCCTCATCTCCACATGTGGGGATAAGGAGGTGGAGAACTGTGAAGCATGTGCCTAAACGAAGAATTGTAAGAGAACCGTTTAAGAGGGTAAATCGAAGTATAAATCTTGAGTTTGTACACTCAAATATTTGTGACTTCAAGCACTTCACCACGAAAATTGGGATGAATTCTCACCTTCATTGATAACTATTCGAAGTACGCTTTCATCTATCTTTTCGAGTCCAAAGATGAAGTGTTAGAGAAGTTCAAAGACTTCAGGGCAGAGGCTGAACGACAAATATGACAACAACTCAAGAGACTCATGAGTGGTCAAGACGGAGAATGCCGTTCACATGAATTCACATTATTCTGTAGACAATATGAGATCGTGAACGAGACTATTGTTCCCTATTTCCCGCAATCAAATGTGAGTTGTAAAAATGAAGAACCATACACGGATAAAGATGCTAAACTCTATGTTTCTAATGGATGAACTTCCTAACTGCTTGGGGAAAAGCTATTATGACAGCTATATTTATATTAAACAGTGTCGTTCCCACAATCAGAAGTAACTCATGAACTATGGTTCAAGATGAGATCCAACTGGAAAATTATTCGTGTGTGGGGGTGCATGGCATATGTTAAACTTTCGAATATTAAGATTCAGAAGTTGGGCATAAGAACCACTAAGATGATCTTCTTGGATTATGCCGACAAGAGTGGCGCTCGGAGATACATTGATCTTGAAACCAATCAGATTATTGAGTCTCGTGATGCTGAATTCTTCAAGAAAGAAGTTTACCAGAGATAGAAAGTTATTCTCGTGGATTACCAAAGAATATAACAAATAAAAAGGAAAACAATACTCCTAATGCAACTAAAAATACCAAAGGAGATGAAACTTCAGAGGAAATGACTTCATTGGAGGATGCCATTACAGAACCAGGGCTCGCTGAGCTACCTTCAAAGAGAGTGAGGAAACTGAAGGACTTCGGAGATGACTTTGTCACCTATCATGTGGTGGCTGATTCACTTATGATAAAGCGGCGAAGACTATAGATATTGTTTTCTTGAAGGAAACAGTCAATGATGAGAATGACTCAATAACATCAATCATACTTTGGTGTTGGTCAATCTATTCGAAGGAACAAAATCCATTGGATGCAAATAGATCTTCAAGAAGAAGAGAAGGGCCAATGGAATATTAGATAAGTTTAAGGCTATGCTAGTGGAAAAAGGGTTTTATCAGAAACATTGGATCGACTACTTAGATATATATGTTCCTGTTATGCGGATGACAATTATAAGGATGCTGATCACACTTGTTGCGATTCACAAGATAATGGTTCAACAGATGAATATGAAAATATTATTTTTGAATGGAGGATTTGACCAAAGAGATTTATATGAAACAAACATAAGGTTTTGTCGCCAAGGGACTTAAAGACAAGGTATGCAAATTGGTAAAATCTGTATATGATTTGAAGCATACTCCCAAGATGTTTGACACGAAAAGTTTGATAAAGTTATCATATCAAATGGCTACAAGGTCAGCGAAACTGATAAGTATGTCTACACAAAGTTCGCTGATGAGAAAGGTGTAATCGTCTCTCTATGTGGACGATATGCTAATCCTTGACATGAATTTAGATAGTGTCTCGTGTCACCACTACTGAGGATCTCCCCCGTAATCTTAGATAGAGATTTCTCTTATCCAAATTTAGTATGAAGGATTTAGAAGTTGTTGATGTTATCCTTGGGATAAAGATCATTCAGATAGAATTGGGCTTTCTTTGCACAAGCTCACTACATTGAGAAGATACTCATATGCTATGGATATCATGATCTACTTGTGACTGATACTCCATATAGGGGTGGCCAAAAGCTTGAAGTCAAATTCAGGAAAGACTGTCAAGACATATAAGACTATTTAAGCGTCATTGGAATGCCTAATGTATGCTATGCGTTCTAGCATAACATTTGTTGTGTGAATGCTAAATCGGTTCACGAACAATCTAGGTGCAGGACAGTTAAAAGTTGTGAAGAGAGTGGTGATATATCTAAAGAAAACTCAGAAGTTTGCTCTGGTCTACAATAGTTATCCGACTATGGTTGGAGGCTTCAGTGATATAAATCGGTGCTCTAAAAATGAGAGCGAAAGATCTACTGGAGGGTTTGCCTTCTCCATGGACGGAACTGTTATATTGTGGAAGTCGAAAAAATAAATGTTGCTTTCACACTCATCAATAGATTTCGAGCTCTATGTGCTAGCTGCAATAGCAGATAAAACAGAATAGTTTCAGGAGCGAATGTATAATCTCTCCGGTTGGTGCACATATTTCAACGATTTTGATATACTGTGATAATCAGGTGACTATAGTCAGCAAATGTTTTCTTCAATGGAAAGGAGACTGTGAGATTGCGTCACACAATACTAAATAAGTGCATCCAGATGGCATTATTATTACAATAATTGATATTCGGAGCAAGGAGAATCTGATGGATCTGTTCACCAAGGATCTCAAGTGCTAGCTTGGCGATAACACAAGAAGGAAAATGGGTGTGAAAGAATTTTGATGTACGATCTATGTAATTCTACCATAAAATAGTTTACTATTAGTTCAAAAAGAAATCTAATAGGCATCTTATTTTTTATTTAAAGAAGGATCAAAGACCGATATACATCACGTATGTAGGTGTGTCGTTAGGACGTATTGATATGATGGGATCCCAGAACCCCTATGGTCTACTTTTTGCTCAAGGTAAAGAACAAGTCATATGTGATGTCGATTTTAAGTCGTAATAAGTTCTTTAGCATTTAAAATTCTCGATGTGCTTGGCAGGGAGCACGAGTAGTTTAACACTATAAGAGATTTAGTATCTCATGTTACAGTGGCGTGACACTACATGAGGTGGGATCACTTCTTCGGGCTAATACATAGCGGTGTAGCACCGTAAATAGGTAGGTAACCTCATGTTGAGAGTTAGAGAGTTGTAGCACAATACTACAAGAGGATAATACCTCATGCTACAACGACGTGATATCACATGAGATGGGACCTCGACTTCTGGCCATGTCATAGCGATGTAGCACCGAAAAGGGGTAAGTAGTCTCATGCTGGGATGTTGTACAACACTACAAAGAGGCTAGTACCTCGTGTTATAGTGTGGGGTGATACCACAAGTTCGGACCATGTCATAGTGACGTTACACCGTAAAGAGGCAAGTAGCCTCATGCTGGGAAGCTAAACTCTTCAAGGAAAGATCTCATCTATGTGTATGAACAAAGATTAGGACATTTCTTGAGAAAAAAAATTGTGGACACTCAAGATACATGCACAAAACCAGGTTAGCATAAGACTTTCAATGTGAGACCAAAGACACAATTGATGTAATTGTGTGTGTGAGAATAATTGTATCTATAGTACTGAATTCAAGGCTTAGTTCATTCTGTATCATACTATAGTTCTACCACATGCATGAAGATTCAAGTCGTAAGTGACATCTATCATAATGCACGATGTATATTCACTGTGGAGAAGAGTCAATCACATATTAAAATATTTGAGAAATTGTTGGAGTTAGTCTATTGTTAATGCGGCTCCCACTATTCTACTTCGCACGTGCACCCACAGAGTTGTTGCGGTAGCCTCGCTTCTAGCCAAGCGGTAGGCCACGTTTTGGTGCGTGGTTGGGGCGTAGTTGGTTGCGTGCGTTGACAGGGCAGTTGGCTAGGCGAGGTGGGTGGTGTGTGTTGACGGCGCAATTGGTGTATTGGTGCACAGTTAGGGCCGCGTTGGCGACGAGGTGGTGGAGCAGTTTGGCTGTGCGCGGTTGGTGTACGAGCTTCGCCTCATGTGAATCTCGTTGAATGTGTTACACTGGCTGTTCAGATCCAGTGACTGCCAACGTTTAAGGAGTTGCTCATGTCTTCATTGCTGCCATTCATTGGGATTGTTCATTTTATGTAAACGTCTGGTCAGGTGGCTCTCCTATATAAGGAGAGCATTGGCACTTTGTGCTAAGAAACAAACTTGAAAATCAAATCTTGGAAGAAGTGGTAAGAAGTTGAGAAAAATATCTCTAGAAGATGGTGCTTTTTAGCGCTTAGCGTTCAACAGTCGTCCTTGTGTCGAAGTTCCTATGTATTGGCGCTTTGTCCGGGGAACTTGTCCGAGTGCCAAAGTTCCTACTTATTAGCTCTTTGTCTGAAGGAGGTGATAAGGCACAGAACGTTACAAAAGTTTAATTGCAACTAGCAATTGGGACTTGAGCGAATCGACGGAGATGGTTAAATCTCGTTTTGAGCAACGGTAGTTTTGATCACCCCAAGGACTTTGTCAACATCTTCCAAGCGGTCTTTGACTGCTCCACACTTCTTTTAGCTGTTCACACTGCTTTTTAGCAGATTCTTTCCACTGCTTATTTGTTTAGCGAGTTATACTTGACTCTAAATCAGCCTATATTGTGAAGTCTTTCATAGACTTGTATGGAAATTCCCCAAATCTCAACAACAGATTGAAGGTCATATTTTTATTGTTCCAACCCCTTTACTTGATATATTGTTAAAGTTGGTTATTTCATGTTAATTCTAATCATGTTGTGCGTGAAACTTGTACTGATTGCTTGGACTATCTTATGAATGTAATTTCAGGATGGATCTTTCTTTTTACTCGGGACAAATATCTTGCTTGAATGTTGAAACAAGATTCATATTAGGACAAATATCTTGCTCGGTAAATAAGTTTCAATGACGCTTTCGTGACGTAAATCAATATTATGAAGAAGAAGAAGAAGAAGAAACATAAATGATTTTTTTTTTTTTTTTAGAAATAGCAATGAGAATTATAATCTAGAAAAGCCAGTAATGGTCAAGGAGAGGTATCTCATATCTGGGCAAGTTTTCTTCTTTGAAGATGATCAGCTTATTGCAGTAAACCTCATTATATTTCTAGAGAATGACATTTACTTTTCCTCTTGTATTTGTGATTATCTTGATTTTTATTATGACTGGAAGTTTTATGGTACCTCCCTGTATTTGTGTTCAAAGTATGGATATGATTTGCAATATTATGTACTATAGTAAAATTTAAGAGAAAAAGAAAAACATTTGGCGTGTGCATATTGAGATCCTTAATTAACTCAACTGTGAGTATGTTCTTGGTTTAAGGTATTGTTTTGTGAATTGCATGAATAGTGCAGTTGATCGTATCAATGCGTTAAACCAAAAAATGGCTGATTTTTTTTTAGGTTAAATTAAAACTTGATACTTTCTAACTGTTTCAATTTTTTAACTTAGATATCCTAAATTTTGATAGATATAACTTGATACCCTAAAGAATATATATAACGAAACTATCTCACACCCACTCTCTCCTGTCGTTGTTGCCGCCGTGTGCCGGCTAGGGGGGGGGGGGGGGGGGGGGGGGGGTTTGCCGGAGAAAGAGGGGCCGGATAGTTTCATCATATTTTTTTAGGGTACCAAGTTGATACGTACCAAAGTTTAGGTTATAAAATTCAAAAATAGAATAGTTAGTTATAATTTAGTCTTTTTTTATATATAGTTACTGTGACACGCACAGATTCTCTATAGATATAATAGGCTGTTGATAAGGGCACTACTAAAATTACTCGGGACTGTCCAAATATTTACCATTGATAATTACAAGTTTGCCACTCCCAAACACTACTCGGGGCTGCCCACTCTTGATTTTTTTTTATAATCTAAAAAATCAACATATATGTCAAATTTTGACAGTCCTTCCATTTTTTCTTCTTCTTTTTTGGTTTTCCGTGTGCTGTTATTTTTCTTTGTCATTGTGCTATTATTCATGTCATCTGACAAATGTCTATGTGACTATACAATATTCACTTAGTAAAAGGATCAGATATGGTTTGTTGAAATTAATTTATTTGTTACTGGTTTTAGGTTGCATTTAAATGTATTTTACTGGCTGTCTAAAAAATTATGACTGTCAAAAATTTTAGTCAAAATTTTGACAGTCCTCCATGACGCTGGAGTGGAGGATCTGGTGGTAGCGGCGGAGGAAGGAGGGGAGGGAGGAGCGGTGGACGCCGAGGGTGCCGAGGTAGTCGAGCACCGAAAGGGGGTACGAGACGGAGGAGCGGGAGGGGAAGGAGGCGACGGGAGGCGGGGGAGGAGGCGGCGGTGGAGGACGGGGGAGGAGGTGGAGGCGGAGCGCTCACGTGGCGGAGGACAACGTCGCAGCTGCGCGCGGGGCGACGGTGGAGCACGGAGGGAGCGGGAGGAGGGAGGGAGCAGGAGGAGGGCTCTGATAAGAAAGGGAGGAGGGGGGAGGATTCCGGTGGAGGTTTGGAGGGTTTGGAAGGAGAGTTTAATGTTTGGGCTAGTATGAGTAAACTTTATTCATTAATGGACTAGTCCCAATCTTGAACTAGCCCCAAGCAGGGGCGGAGCCAGGATTTTGGAGTAGGGTGGGCTAGCTAGTAGTTACTATAAGATTCTAAAAATTTATGCCAAAAATTCGACAGACTTTTCTTTGTAAATTCGATGATTCGATAGAATTTTTTTTTTTAATTTATGCCTAAATTTTGGTAATGTTCACTAATTGATAATTTTCCACAAAATATAATTGCTTCCATCTATTCCAAAGATATACTATGTGTTTCAAAAAAGAATACTAAGAAGCAAGAATCTGAAAATAAAAGCCAAAACCTTGAGGAAAAAGTACTTTGCACTTGTTAGGCACCAAGTAAGGTATGAATATTTGCATTTTCAGGTGACAACTGAGCAGTTTACTTGAACAACCAAGCAACATGGAAAGATATATAAGATCAGCTTTTAGAAGATAGTACATATAAATCTATCAGGTCCATTTGCAGCGTCCTGGTCGCCGGTTGGGCTGGAGTGTGGAGAAGGGGAGCACCCGGCGATGGGGAGCACCCGGAGCATCTCGATCGTGGGTCGCGGCCTCGCGGGTCTCCGGTCATCGGTCGCGGGTCATTGTATAATAAACCCTAGACTATGAGACAGAGAGTGAGAGAGTCGGGGTTTGAGATCTCTGGACTCAAATGATTCACTCTTCACATCTGTTGATTGGTATAATGGGTGAGCTTTATGGAGTATTGGGTGGACTATAAGTCTATACTAGCATATATATAAAAAAAAAATTACTATTTTTTTTTTTTGCACTGGACTACAGCCCAGTGCAAGCACGTGCCTCCGCCCCTGGCCCCAAGTATATTTTGTAGTGTCCTTATCACCAGCCATATAATATAATAGGGAGGCCAGTGCCACAGACACGAGTTAGTTCTGTCAGGTTAGGGTTGATGTCACTGCTTCTTTTACATTTTATGAGACATAATCTCCCAATTAACCCATAGTGTATCTACTTGTTAGGAAACAATAGAAACATAAAAGAAAAGCTGGAAGGAATTGTATATTACTAAATAGTCGATCTCTGCCTTGACACAAGCAATCTTCTCTACCCACTACAACCTGTCAGGCTCTTTCTATACATAGTGGACTTCTAGTGCTTTAAGCCTAAACTAGTGCCCTCCATTACTATATGAATCGGTCTACACTAAGGAGATCGCAGGTCAGTCCGAATGTTACGTGACGTCCTTTATTGACTGGTCAAAAAAACTTGACGTTAGCAGGAGGCTGACCTTTTTTTTTTTTTTGGTTGTCCAATGAGAGAGATGTCACATGACCTTTCGGACTGACCCGCGTCTCTTACTATATATCTCTAATGTACTATTTAATTAAGGTTTGTCCTTAGTTTAAGTTGTGCTTGTCGTCTAACTTAGGCCCTACTTATTTCTTTTTCTTTTTCTTTTTGACGATGTGATTTGGTTGGTGGTGCTGAGAGGAAACCCAACAAAACATAGACATGGTGACAGGAACCTTACAAAATTGCATCCTTGCAAGATTTTTGGTCTCTAATCATATTTTAGATAGTTTATAGATATAATTATGAGGTACCCATAATGCAGTATCCGAAGAAAATCAAAACTACGCATCCTCACCCTCAGTATGTACAACTCGAACTTGTATACACCAAAATGCAATGAAGGGTTTATCATTTATGATGATGATATTACTTGTTTAGTATATTCAGGGCCATTTTTGACATTCTAGAAATCATGTACAAATATTAAAAAGATCTTAATTTAACTATCAATAATTTTTATTTTTTTATTTATTTTTCTAGCATTCTGTGGACCATGTTACTACTGTTTTCATAAAAATGGGAAGACCTAAATCTAAAACTGGATATTTCACATTAGTAATATATATGAAAGTTAAAGATTATGGGACTTTTCTGTTTTTTTGGGTCATGTGCAATTACACAACTTATAAATGCTCAAAAATGGACCTGGCTGTGTTATGTTTACTTAAAGTATATGGATGGAGAACTTGAGATATATGATGTGTATGAACTTACATCATGTAACGCTAGTAGAGCCAATCATCTCTCTGTGCTGTGACAAGTAAGATATATATATTCATTGTTCATTAATTAAGATACCTGATATATAATTAATGAAAACCAGAGGACTAAGGACTTTATTGGAACATGTAAGTAAGAAGATTTTCACACTTTTACGTACTGCTATAATATATTATTTTTATCTGTAAACTACCATCATAAACTTTTTAAATTGGACATGTATACAAAGGAACATGACTAATTATTTTGGGTCTGAGTTTACTCCTAAAACAAAAAAGAATTCCATTCTCATCATTTATTTTCTTCCAACTCTTCTCTTGCAAGTATATGTCACCAGAACGGTAGTTATTTCACAAACGTGAAGCAGCCAGATTGCCAATCACCTATAGCCAGAATGGCTTAGGTGGGAGACATCTGTCCCATCTATCCGATTCAAACCGGAATGTGAGCGTATTATTATTTTTATTTATAAATGGTGGAAGTTGAAAACAGTGGATCCATGAGACATATAAGGCAGCATGTACAAAATTTCGAACATCACGTAGAACATCGGGAAAAAAAATCAACTACATAGAGAAAGGGAGTAAGAGTAAGAAAATTATTAAATTATAATTATGAAAAAGAGCGATAATAGCATGTAAATGTGTGAAAATAGTACGGTTTTCGAAGTCTAATTAGCTCTCAGATTGCAACCGAAAAAATAGTGAGTGATAGTATTATGCAATTTTGTGAAAGTTGAAGGTATTTGAAGTCTAATTATGTTGGCATGAGGAAATTAATTTAGGAATAGTAAATTATATTGCAATTATTATATTATTTTCTTTCATTAAATAGAAAATTGTATATTGTAATTATATATTAATTTTCTTTTTCTTTTTTATTTTTCTACAATGAATAGATTAGGGTTTCTAACCCTAATAATATTGCAATACTATCTATTTGTGCCTCTACAAGGAGAAGAAATGAAATAAAATAAAAACCCACAAACTTTATATTTTATCATTGTACCGGTGCAGAGATCCTAGGATTTTTGCTATGCTTGAAATCATACCTTTTTTTAATATTTATATTTCAGCAATTGCTTGAAATTATACCCTATCCTAATCAAAGAAGAAGAAGAAGAAGAAGAAGAAGAAGATGGACGACAATGATCAAGATAGGGCTCTTAATGGGTCCTCCACCTTGAAGAAGAATGATGGAAGCCCTTCCTTCAACGATCTAATGTCAAGAAATCTGACACTTGCACAAATTCAGATCATGGCTTAAATAATTCAGGGATAGCTTTAGGCTCAAAATTTAGTACCACTAGTGACTGTCATCACAAATCTTCTGCTCATACGTCGATTGTTGTCCTTCTAGCTACACGACATGTCAAGTCCTTCTACTCAAAACCTTGAGTACCTGAAGGAGCTTGTACTCATTTTGGGAGTCTTAACCTTGAAATTACATGGATATCTAGAGTGGTGGAAAGAATTGAAGTTTAAGAAACAAAGTGAAGCAGCCACTGCAAATCAAGCCGAGTCCTCTCTTGTTGCTTCGGTCGAACCCCAACTCTCTATTGTTTCACAAGCGTCATCTCATACAGAAACCACACTCAATGATTTAAGTAACCTTGGTTATGTATACCATACTTCTAATATAAATAATTTCAGTGCTTGGATTATTGATTCTGGATCTATGCATCATATGACATTTGATTCTAATAATTTAGGGAATATGATTGAGCCAAATCGAACAAGTGTCATGAATGCAAATGGTGTTGCCTCAGCAGTCATAGGGTCTGGAACTGTTACTCTTACTCCGTCATTGTCTTTGTCTAATACTTTGCTTATTCCCTCGTTATCTAACAAGTTAATGTTAGTTGGACAAGTTACTAAACAATTTTACTTTTGTTTAATCATATATCTTATGTTTTATTTACTTCTGGATATTCACAGCAAAGAGATTAAAGGACGTGATACTAAAATACGAGGGTTGTATTAAGTGTAAGATGTGAGCTCATGCAATCAATTTTGTGAAAGGTTCAAATGAGGAGAAGAAGCGACATATCTGGCTACTGCACTAACGCCTAAGACATCCATATTTCTCATATATGAAGTATTTGTTCCCTAATTTGTTTACCTATTTAAATGACTCAAAAGTTTAAGTGTGATACTTGAATATTGACCAAGAGTCACCGTGTTTTATACTCCTTAAGTTTGAATAAAAGTACTCTTTCATTTGCCATAATTCATTTGGTTGTTTAGGGACCATCTCTTATTACTTCTCACTCTAGAATTCTATGGTTTGTTGCATTTGTGGATGATTGCACTCGTATGACATGACTTTATTTATTGATGAACAAAAGTGATGTATTTACCACTTTTCAGATTTTTCATAATATGGTTCGAACATAGTTCTCTACTAAGATTCAGGTGCTTCATTTAGATAATGGTGGAGTGAATAGTTCTTTGACTAGTTACTTATAGACTCATGTCATATTACATGAAACTACCTTCCGCAAACTCCATAACAAAATGGTGTTGCAGAAAAAAAGAAAAGAATCGACACATTCTGAAAACTGTTATAGCTTTTTCTTATTGGAGCTTATGTTCCTCAAACTTATTGGGATGATGTAGTTGTCTCTGCAGTATATTTGATGAATCATATGCCATTTGAAGCTTTGGGATTTCAAACACCGCTTCAATATTTGGCGAGTTTTAGAGCATTATCTTCCATTCTAACTCTCCATATATTTGGTTGTATTGTATATATATATTCACCTCCCAAAAATCAGAATACCATGCTTTATTCATGTGTCGTACGTTGTTGTTTTTTCCTAGGATTTTATACTCATGAAAATGGATATTGGTGTTATCATCCGCCAACATAAGAAGGGACATCGGTGTTATAATCCACTAACATGGAAAACCTATGTGTGACTATGGATGTTACGTTTTTGGAGTCAGAGACATATTATGGTGCCCCTTGCTCAGATTTTCTTCTTCGGGGGGAGGAGGGAGAGTTTGAGAAAAGAGAAGAGCCTCATTCTAATTTCCAGATATTTCGGACAACCAAGTGTCAACAACCGTAATACCGACCGATCGTCACCTATCCGACGAGTGGACACTTAAAAAAATCTCATAGATAACTCGCCAGTCGATCCATACATTGTCAGGCTCATGCAAGTCTCCAAGGGGTAGAATGGTCATTTAGACCCTATTGTACCTATCCAATCTCAATTTGGGGTCAAGCATGCCTAAAATAGGACAATTTTGCTACACATGCAAAGTTAGATAAGCCTATAAGGCTAGCTCCATCGCATAGGCGAACTTTCAACCAAACTGGTGACCTCCGTCGTACAGACGAACTCATAACTAAATTGGTTAGCTTCATCGTACAGGCAAGATCATAGCCAAATTGACCAGCTTGTCATACAATTAAGAAGGCTAGCCTTGATGTACGATTAGTCTCGCCATATGTGGCTGTCTAGCGTTGCCAGATTCTTACCCCACCATACAAGCAGCGATTCCAAACTATCCCCCGAGCAAGATCTTAGGGGATGTTACCACCTTTTTAGGCTAACAACTCGTACGATTATGGTGGACTGTTATGGGCATTTAATGGGTCATTACACCATGATCCCTATTTGGACATGATATTTAAGGCAAGCAGCCTATATTAGACTCGCCAACTAGCAGGCTCGCCTCGTCAACAACTCCTAGCCTCGTCAGACGAAACTATCACAATAATTAATTCCACGAGCGAGGTTATAGGGGATATTTACACCCCTAGAAACTCAATAAATAGCCTATACTTGGGATAAATTTGGGTCATCTTCACCTTTTTAGCAGAAGAGACCCCAGACTTCTTGGGTCTTCTAGGTTGGAGAGCTTCCCCACAGGAGTTCCCGAGTTCTATAAGTGCAGCAAAGTCGATACCACGTTGGTCGACACCAAAGAAAGCTTCTGTAAACCATAAGAGAGTAAGAGCACAATATCCTATAGTTAGAAAGAGATTGGTCCCAACGTCTCCGATCATCTCCACTAGAGTTTAGCAAGATATCCCGCCATCTCTTTCTCCAAATTTGTTAGCTTGCTCGCATGCTACTTGTTTCTCCTTCAAGAGAAAAGTTCGAAGACTAAAAGAGGGTTTGAACACCCTGATATCTAGTTGTAGAGTTCTCACAGATATCTCATTGTCTTGGAACAGTCCATAACCACAAGGATTCTGAAGCATCCGAGAAGAATCCATCGATTGTGATCTCACAAGCAAGGCAGAAGAACACCTACTTCTTGTCATCAAATCTTCAACGGAACAAGAGGGTCTTCCGCTGACCAGACTTTCATCAACACACTTTTCCAGAACACTCAATCGTGCAAGATTTTATAATAAATTCTCTTTTGAGAGCATATCTTTATAAAATTTCTACGCTTTATGAAAAGTTTTCTATGTTAAACAATAATCAATTGACAAAGTACGAGTTATAAGCCAAGGCTATAGACCCCGAACCGATCGGTCAATCCATTACAAACAATCGGTCGGATAATGCAATATGCGAGGATTGTGTCCTTACACCCCCTCCCTGAGTTTTAAAGGACCTCCGATGAGACTCATTCTGTCATGATCCCCTCCCAAATAATCGGATATGGATCACGAGTACGTCCAACCTACGTCACAGTATCGATGATAGTACGATATCTATATCTTGATATAAATCATAATCATCAAATAATCCACAGAATCAACTTGAATATAATCACAATAATATATTAATCTAACTCATTCAACAGATTAACTATGACTGAAAGATAAAGAAATAGCTAAAACCGATTATATATTAAAGATTACCATCTGCCTTCTAATGCCTCTAAAGTCAATGACAAGACAAATCCAAATAGAATCCATTAACATAATACATGAAATAGTCCTCAGGAACAAACTGCTAAAATAGATAACTAGAAACTGAATAAACTATACTACTGATACTAGGTATCCCCTGAAGTCTCATCTCCTACTAGATCTGAATCAGTTGAAGGAACATCTACCTCATCCTCGTAAGGACCATAGTAAGTAGGGTATGAGTCAATCATCTATGGTTGTTAATAATAATCATACAATCAGGATTTGAGCAAAGTGTAATATATTATAAAGCTTATACTTTATGATATAAATCTAACATGCAATAAAACTGAAAAGACACAAAAACGATAGCCTCATAGTAATGTGAATAGCATGAAATAACCTAGCATGATACTAGCACGTATGATAGTAAGATAATCTAGCATCACGAATCTAAGATAAACTAGGACCCGAGTAATAGAATCATGTAAATAGATAAAAAAGATCTCATACAATTTTAAGCATGTAGATGGCTAGGGGTAAATATGGCACGTCGATGCATGTAATGCATAACAGATATCATTCACAAATAGACACGAGGGGTATGATCGGGATTGTCCACATGGTTACTAACGTATTCCCCCTCCCATAACTCTCTCCAATCACATATTTATGAGAATCAATACAATAAACAATAAGTGATATTAAACTATAATCATCACTAATATGCACATGCATACGATATGAACTGAAACACTAAACATGAAATATAACATAGGATATAAGATTCATATGGTAAAAGTGTCACGACCCGCACCCGGAAATTCGGGCACGAGTACGTGGGTACGTCCAGCCTACGCCGCAGAGTCGGCGGTAGTACGCTGTCTAGGTCATATCCACAGTTGAACATCTAGCTCATTCACAATTAATGAAATAGGCAAAGATAATAACAGAAAAAGAATGCTGAGATTTCAAATGAAATAAATGTGACAACAACTCAAATGTTTAATACAGAATCCAGAAATGAAATCGGGGACAAACCCGATTACTAAGATAAAGAGCATAAATAAATAGCTACTGCTAACTACTCTGCAGAAGTAGTCTCCTGGGTGGGAACTGGCTCCTCATATATGTCATCTGTTCCCTCATAGGGGCCATAATAGGTAGGGGCAAGGTCCTCATCGCCTAAAACAACGGATCCAGTCAGGAAAGGAGCAAAGTACATAATGCACAACAAGATTTAAACTAAATAGTTGTGATAGGTAGAAAATAACTGACTAAGCATCATGTTGAGAATATGCATAAGTAAGTAGTGAAATTAACTGAGAATTAATGTTATAAATCAGGACTAGAAGTAAAATATGATTAATTGCTATAAACCAGAAATGAGTAAAACAGGAATAAAATGTGACAGAAAATGTAACTGTAACAAGACAATAAGAACTGCAACACGACAAGAAACTATGTGCGTGAACTTGTGTATTTAGAATACATAGTTGGCATGTAGGGGTTTATAAGGCTAATAAGGCCGTCCTAGGCGGCTAGTACACAATGAACAATCGAGTATAAGGCTGATGGTATAGTCACGTACCAACAGCTAGTACACAATGACAGGGGGAAGGGTAAACCACATGCCTCCTAGTATTCTCCCGCCCGACACGAAAAGTAAGACACGAAATACAGATATTCAAGACATGAAATCCAGATTCTAACACTACGTGTAAACATCAAAGGTACTAGTAGAGCAAGGAATTAATTATCACAATATAAAGAATAAACTTGAAGTGCAGGTACTTGCCTGATGTTTGGATCCAATTACAGTTATGTGTCTTGGGCAAAATTCTAGAAATGTGTCCAGATGCTGAAATAAATATTTCCATCATGCTCAGAAGATATCAAATAGCTAGAAACACCTGTCCTTGAGTCCAATTTGGAGACAAGGGCAAAAACGGCAGTTTCGGATCAAAACGGGGTCCGCCGGTGGGCCCGCTTTGTACCGAAAAACGTGTCCAGGTCAAAGGTCTCCAAATTCACCAAACTTAGTGTCAACAGGTCAGGAACGATGATATGAACCCAACGGAACTTCCAGAATTGGATTCCGATGAGCCGATCACAAAATCGACCGTCGAGCGGGGCCTGTGGGGCCCACGACACGCGATTTTGTCAACGTTCTCAAAATCGAACCAAACTTGACCCACAGGACCAGCGTATCGCTACGAGTCCGATGGCGCAAGTTTTGTTTCGATCCGACGTGTGTGCACGAAGTTAGAGTGAATTGCAGAAAAGTCGGATACGGGGCGATGTCCGCGGATACGCGTTGATTCTGGTGTGCACGCACACCCGAATCAGCTTTCACGAAATCTCACACGTCCGTATCGACGGCGCGCACGTATCTGTGAAGACCGCACGCGACCAAGTCGTCCCGTTTGGCGGGGCATACTCAATTCCGGGGTGAAACAGGGTCTGGTTTTTCCTGTTTTTGGATCGCGGTGTGCGATCACCACAGGACGCGATGTCCCGAGCGGTTTGTCCGGGCACCGAGAGGGTCATACAGGCTTCACAACGCAATTTACGGAATTGAAATCGGAGATACAGGGTGCAAGATACGAGTACCTGAACGAGGCTCGAAAAATTGAAAATTTCCGTGTCCGTGTCGTGTCCGACACGACACGAAGAAAAAGGGATTTAGGGTTAGGGTTTGCTGGACACGGCCGGAGCTCGGGCTGGCCAGGGCGGCTCGCGGCGGAGGGCGGTGCGGTGGCTGGGGACTCGCCGGCGGCGGCGGAGGGGCCTGCCGGAGCCGCTGTGCTACTGCTGTTGCTGTGGCTGTCGACGGGGAGGAAGGAGGAGGACGGGGAGAGGCTGGGCGGAGCTGGGCGGTGGACGGGCGACGCTGGAGGCGGTGCAGCGGGCGGTGCTGGCGGTGGCGAGGGCCGGGGCTACGATGGAGGGGACTCGGGGTCGGGGAGGGTTTTATAGGAAGGGGGAAAAGAGGGAGTGGCCGACTGCGGCGGAGAAGGCGGAGGAGGAACCGGGGGGTCGTGGAGGGCGTGGCGCGGGCGGGGCGCCGCGTGGCCGGCCGGAGCGGCGGGAAACCCGGGCAGCGCGTCGGGGACGGGGGTCGTGGGGGGACCGGGTCTCCGGGTCGGAGGCAGGTCGGGTCCGGGCAGACCTGACCCGACCCGGTAGGGAACGGGCTGGGCCGGCTGATGGGCTGGGCCGTGGGCTGGGTTTAGACTTAGGGTTTAGGTTTATTTAAATAAATAAATAAATAAATAATTAAATAATTTTTAGGTAATTAAAGATAGGTCCGGGGTCCAATAAATTCCAGAAAAATTACCCTAAGTCCAGTTTTTTATTTTACACCCAAAAATATTATTTTTATAATATTTTAATATTATTTATTAACAAAAAAAATCATTTAATAATTAAAATCCTAAATTTTAATTACAGAAAATTCCTAGAAAATTCCAGAAAATTGTGAAAAATCCAATTTAATATTTTTTTGAAAAATCAGGGGCTTACAATCTACCCAACTAAAAAAAATTTCGTCCTCGAAATTAAAAATATGATAGGGTTCTCTCTATCCAATCTCACTTGATTACAGTCTAAAGGGTTCCTCTCAGGTGAACATTGCGGTCTCTACCCAACTTAGATTTTACCCATCTATCATCTAAGGTTATACATCAAATAAAGCTATGTCCCAACTTAATTAATCATGGTATTGAATCCTTAAGTCATTAACACCAAGCACATCACCTATGGTATTCCCTTAATCATAAAGGGTCATCATTAATTCGACCGGTCTGTTCTAGTACTATCTATATATCAAACTTATACCAACACAAGATTTCGTCTTTCCGAAATAAGGGAAGACGAGGATCAATAATAAAGGGTTCAAGGGCGAGGTGATAGAACAGAGGTATAGGGATCAAGGCGTTTAAAGAATTCTAATGAGAATTGTCAAGCGGTTATGGATTGAAATTCTATTCTGGTAATCTTTTGTTCGCATGCTCGTATTAGTACAGTTATGTGACTGATACGATATGCTTGGGCATGTTTAGGGGCAAGTATATTGGTCAACTATATATCTCAATCCACGTAAAGTAGTCGTGCGAAGTGCGAATCAAAATGCACTAAGGTTGATCAGACCGTAATACACTGATTCTGAAATGTATCAGTGTGTTAACCCACTTATACATATGTCATGAACAAGCTTGATAAAAGGATAAGCTTGCAAAACTAGGCTATAGAATAGCAGCATAAGTCAAGTACAGCAAAATTAAGTGCGCTAGATGATGATGAAAGGAGGTAAAAATTATTTAAGTTCACAAAATAACACACAATAAGCACATAACAAAAGACTCTACACTAGTTATCAAATATAAAAGCATACCAGGTTATTAGCAAGTTCAAAATTACTAGGTTGGGGCTGAGATCACGAACCAGTAGGCACGAGCTAAACAATAATAGAAACAGCAGCTACAAATCACTTACGCGTATTAGCTGTTCCCAGAGTCTGCGTGTTCTCCACGGTCATCACGTAAGCTTGTCCGCATCCTGGAGCAGCGGGACAGTCCCTCACTTGATATTCTGTTGATCCACAATATAGACATGCACCCAGTCTCTTCCTACAAACTTGCCAGGTGTGACCTTATTTTTTACAAAAGCCACAAGTGAGAACTCGTTGGTTCTGTCTTTGAGCTTGGTGTTGGGGTGCTGCGGCTCGAGGAAGAGGACGCTGGGTTTTCTGCGGGGACCTCTGCTGTTGTTGTTGTTGAAATGGGCGTTTGTAGGGTCCCGTACTTCCAGTATCTCTCTCCCGCTTTAGTCTATGTCCCATGTCTCTCTCAACACCTTGTGCCACGCTCAAGATTTCCTCATATATGCGAGCTCGGCTAGTAGTGACAGCAAGGCGAATATCCGGAGACAGCCCCTTCTTGAATCTACGGGCTCTGTCCTCCGGGGTACAAACCATGTACTCTGCAAAATGGCTCAACCTGCTAAATTCAGCAGTGTACTCATCAACAGATAGGTTACCTTGTTCCAGTCTCTCGAATTGGCTTTCGAGAGCTTCCCGAGCCACTTCGGGGTAGAATTTCTCCTTGAATAGCCTCTTGAAGTCCTCCCAGGTGAGGTCAGGAGCAGATAGTTGGGGTTCATCTCTGAACCAGGTTCGAGCTATGTCGAACAGTTGCAGGCTTGCGGACTCCACTTTGAGATCATCAGGAACCCGAGCAGTCTTCAGGAGTCTCTCGATATTCTCTATCCACTCATCGGCATAGAGAATGCCCTCAGTTCCGTAGAATTCCAGGGGTCTAAGATTCTTGAAGTCTTTGGCACTTCCTGGCCTCTTTTGTGGCGACTCCTGGGACCGAAGAGCTTCTGAAAGGCTAGTCCGTAGCAGGGTAGTCTGTTCTTTCTGGGATTCTACGAGTCCCTGGAACACTTCGAGTAGCTGTGCCCCATCTAAAGTAACTGCCGGAGTAGATGGAGGCGGCGGGAGTGCAAGAGTTTCTGGCACAGTCTGCTCAGCTGGTTCTGATGTGCCTCCTACTGTGTTCCTGGTCTGAACCATTCTGGAAGATTAAGGGATATAATAGATTACTTGGAAATCAAGGGCGATAGGAAAATTGATTATGAATGATATCAAGGTTTGAAATAAAAGATCCTACTCTGTGAATGAGCTTTTTCCTAAAATCCTCAATCTTGTTGCAGGCCTGTTCGGTCCCTAAATTGAAACCGAACAATTTAGTCGTTGGACCTGCATGGGCCACCACAAAAATGTGTCATGACCCGCACCCAGAAATTCGGGCACGAGTACGTGGGTACGTCCAGCCTACGCCACAGAGTCGGCGGTAGTACGCTGTCTAGGTCATATCCACAGTTGAACATCTAGCTCATTCACAATTAATAAAATAGGCAAAGATAATAACAGAAAAAGAATGCTGAGATTTCAAATAAAATAAATGTGACAACAACTCAAATGTTTAATACAGAATCCAGAAATGAAATCGGGGACAAACCCGATTACTAAGATAAAGAGCATAAATAAATAGCTACTGCTAACTACTCTGCAGAAGTAGTCTCCTGGGTGGGAACTGGCTCCTCATATATGTCATTTGTTCCCTTATAGGGGCCATAATAGGTAGGGGCAAGGTCCTCATCGCCTAAAACAACGGATCCAGTCAGGAAAGGAGCAAAGTACACAATGCACAACAAGATTTAAACTAAATAGTTGTGATAGGTAGAAAATAACTGACTAAGCATCATGTTGAGAATATGCATAAGTAAGTAGTAAAATTAACTGAGAATTAATGTTATAAATCAGGACTAGAAGTAAAATATGATTAATTGCTATAAACCAGAAATGAGTAAAACAGGAATAAAATGTGACAGGAAATGTAACTGTAACAAGACAATAAGAACTGTAACACGACAAGAAACTATGTGCGTGAACTTGTGTATTTAGAATACATAGTTGGCATGTAGGGGTTTATAAGGCTAATAAGGCCGTCCTAGGCGGCTAGTACACAATGAACAATCGAGTATAAGGCTGATGGTATAGTCACGTACCAACAGCTAGTACACAATGACAGGGGGAAGGGTAAACCACATGCCTCCTAGTATTCTCCCGCCCGACACGAAAAGCAAGACACGAAATCCAGATATTCAAGACATGAAATCCAGATTCTAACACTACGTGTAAACATCAAAGGTACTAGTAGAGCAAGGAATTAATTATCACAATATAAAGAATAAACTTGAAGTGCAGGTACTTGCCTGATGTTTGGATCCAATTACAGTTATGTGTCTCGGAGAAAATTCCAGAAATGTGTCCAGATGCTGAAATAAACATTTCCATCATGCTCAGAAGATATCAAATAGCTAGAAACGCCTGTCCTTGAGTCCAATTTGGAGACAAGGGCAAAAACGGCAGTTTCGGATCAAAACGGGGTCCGCCGGTGGGCCCGCTTTGTACCGAAAAACGTGTCCGGGTCAAAGGTCTCCAAAGTCACCAAACTTAGTGTCAACAGATCAGGAACGATGATACGAACCCAACGGAACTTCCAGAATTGGATTCCGATGAGCCGATCACAAAATCGACCGTCGAGCGGGGCCTGTGGGGCTCACGACACGCGATTTCGTCAACGTTCTCAGAATCGAACCAAACTTGACCCACAGGACCAGCGTATCGCTACGAGTCCGATGGCGTAAGTTTCGTTTCGATCCGACGTGTGTGCACGAAGTTAGAATGAATTACAGAAAAGTCGAATACGGGGCGATGTCCGCGGATACGCGTTGATTCTGGTGTGCACGCACACCCGAATCAGCTTCCACGAAATCTCACACGTCCGTATCGACGGCGCGCACGTATCTGTGAAGACCGCACACGACCAAGTCATCCCGTTTGGCGGGGCGTACTCAATTCCGGGGTGAAACATGGTCTGGTTTTTCCTGTTTTTGGATCGCGGTGTGCGATCACCACAGGACGCGATGCCCCGAGCGGTTTATCCGGGCACCGAGAGGGTCATACAGGCTTCACAACGCAATTTACGGAATTGAAATCGGAGATACAGGGTGCAAGATACGAGTACCTGAACGAGGCTCGAAAAACCGGAAATTTCCGTGTCCGTGTCGTGTCCGACACGACACGAAGAAAAAGGGATTTAGGGTTAGGGTTTGCTGGACACGGCCGGAGCTCGGGCTGGCCAGGGCGGCTCGCGGCGGAGGACGGTGCGGTGGCTGGGGACTCGCCGGCGGCGACGGAGGGGCCTGCCGGAGCCGCTGTGCTACTGCTGTTGCTGTGGCTGTCGACGGGGAGGAAGGAGGAGGACGGGGAGAGGCTGGGCGGAGCTGGGCGGTGGACGGGCGACGCTGGAGGCGGTGCAGCGGGCGGTGCTGGCGGTGGCGAGGGCCGGGGCTACGGTGGAGGGGACTCGGGGTCGGGGAGGGTTTTATAGGAAGGGGGGAGAAGAGGGAGTGGCCGACTGCGGCGGAGAAGGCGGAGGAGGAATCGGGGGGTCGTGGAGGGCGTGGCGCGGGCGGGGCGCCGCGTGGCCGGCCGGAGCGGCGGGAAACCCAGGCATCGCGTCGGGGACGGGGGTCGTGGGGGGGACCGGGCCTCCGGGTCGGAGGCGGGTCGGGTCCGGGCAGACCAGACCCGACCCGGTAGGGAACGGGCTGGGCCGGCTGATGGGCTGGGCCGTGGGCTGGGTTTAGACTTAGGGTTTAGGTTTATTTAAATAAATATTTAAATAAATAAATAAATAAATAGTTTTTAGGTAATTAAAGATAGGTCCGGGGTCCAATAAATTCCAGAAAAATTACCCTAAGTCCAGTTTTTCATTTTACACCCAAAAATATTATTTTCATAATATTTTAATATTATTTATTAACAAAAAAAATTATTTAATAATTAAAATCCTAAATTTTAATTACAGAAAATTCCCAGAAAATTCCAGAAAATTGTGAAAAATCCAATTTAGTATTTTTTGAAAAATCAGGGGCTTACAAAAAGTAAACATTTAAGCATAGAGCACCTAAATATTTCGCGGTTTGTGAAGATTCTAGGTGTCAAATATTGTAGGCCACAATACCGAAGTTAGACTAAATCCTCAAAAACATATTCATAATAACATCCCCAAGTCCATAATAAGATAATAATCTCCGATATTGCATCAAGAAGTCCAACAGATTCTGATTGTGAAAAATTACCACATAAACTGAAACAGACTCGCACGCGGGCCCCTATATGACCAGAAAATAGCCAACTTAGAAATGACTAAAAAGTAAAATTATTAATTACAGGAACATGCTCGAAATGAAAAGATTATCTCACTTTAACTTATAAAAGAACAATCCGAGTTCCGGATTGCAAACATATTGCAGTGGATAGGCATTTTACCCAAAAAATGTGGAGGCACAACTTATTCAATTTCCATTCGTTAAGAAAGATGATCAATTGGCAAATGTGTTGACGAAGGCAGTATCGAGTTAGGCATTCCATAACTCACTTGGTAAGTTTAGCAGATATATAGCTACATCTATATATGCTCCATAAATGGGGGGGGGATGTTGGCACAAGGAATTAATTCAGAAATAGAAAATTGTATGACAATTATTATTTCATTTCTTTTTTTTTAGTTCAATAACATTGTAATACTATATATTTGTGCCTCGGGGAGGAGATTAATATAAATAAAAAAAATAAAAAAAATCTCCCATGGACTTTGTATGTTATCAAACTAGCCCCCACAAAATTATTAAATTATTACTCTTTTTTATTTTACATTATATCTTAATCAACAAAAGATCATATCACATTCCACTATTATATGTCTCAAACAATGAGCCGGACTCACCGTGTACCGTTAATTTTTCTTTACTTAGTGCAACTCGGACGGGCTAAACTCGAGCCCGATCAGGTAAACCTATTAATGGGTTGGATTATGGTTGAAGATACTCGAATTCAGATTAAAATATTTGAACCCGATCAAAAAACAGATTGCCGAAATAACCCAAAATCCGATATATATATATATATATATATATATATATATATATATATATTACTGTTTCATACTTCTTAAATAAAAAGTTTAAACCTTAATTTCTCGATCCAAACTCTTCGACTTATTATCTTAAATCTTATTTCAGTTTTTGTTTTGTAATGATTGAGGCTTGATTGCTATTTGATTATGTGTTTAATATTACTATTGTTTAAAATTATTTCAAATATCATATTAGAGTCCGATAAATTCGACGATCCGACCCAACCCGAGTCCAACCCAATCCTTTGAGATTGGTCTTGGGCTACATATGTTGAACCCGAGGTCGGGTCGGAATTGGGCTCGGAGTAGACATGATTCATCAGATTGGGCTCGGGTTAAGCTCAAGCCCCACCCAACTAGTCCGAGTTGCACCCCTATATGAGGAGGATTGTTCCAGGCTGCCACTATATGCACTCATCCATATACTATCAAGTGAAAGAGAGTCAAGATGTACAGTAACCATACTCACTGAATAATTTCTGGTCCCAAAGAGAACAGTGGAAATGACAATGAAAATAAGGCTGCAATGCAGTTTCATGAAGTTCATGGCATGCATACATAGACATACGCAAGTAAGCCATTGAATTCGGCTTTTGATAAGGGCACTACAAACTTTACTAAGGGCTAGCCCAGGATTGGGGCTAGCCCATTAATGAACAAAGTTTACTCACACTAGCCCATTAGTTTACTCATACTAGCCCAAACTTGAAACCCTCCTCCCAAACCCTCCAAACCCCACCGGAGGCCTCCTCCCTCCCGCCGGAGCCATTCTCCTTGACTTCGTCCTCTTCCTTCTTGTCGATGGCTCCCAAAGTCTCGAAAGAATCAAGGTACAATTCTTCATTCTCCTTGTTCTATTACATTTACAAAATTTCTCAAAAATTATAAAAATTTCTATTGTATTTCGAAAATTTTGAGTGATTTTCTTTCCATTCTTCAAATGAGGGCATACAAGTCATGAATGCAGTTTAGGATGTAGTTTAGACGTTTACTTGGATGTTCATACCCAATTTTAGGGCATACAATGTCGACAATCGTCGAAAGCATCGAGCAGTATCGGGCGGGACTGTAGAAATTTCTACAGTCCCATATTGATTTAGGATTGTAGAAAATTCTACAGTCCTATATACATTAAGGACTGTAGAATTTTCTACAGTCCTAAATTTATAAAGGACTGTAGAAATTTTAACATTCCTAAAAAATTAGGACTGTGAAAATTTCTGCAGTCCTGTATACGTATAGGACTGTAAAAATTTCTACAGTCCTGAATGTTAAATTAATTTAGGATGTTAAATGAATTTTTTTTTTGTCTTATAGTCATGATCTTCGAAAGGGCAATGTGGATGAAGATATCATCAAAAGATGCCCTACTGCGTCGATGCGTAAGAAACGCAATATTCCACGTACTATTGAACCAGGTGTCACTATCCGCGACCCCGAGGCATGCCCTAAAGTTAGGAAACGTCGATTGACGAAGAAGACTGCCACTCGTTCAAAAAGACGTGCTCCTCCTAGTTCTTCAGGTTCTTCTTCCTCCTCCGATGAGGATATGCCAAATGTCCCAAATCGGCCAACTGATGGTTCAGGACCTTCTCAGCCTGTAGATAGTCCTGTCGAGAGTCTCCCACAAACCCTCAGAAACTGGGCTATTGATGGTTCAGGACCTTCCAAGCAGCCAGATAGTCCAGTGGGTTCGAAGACAATATCCGGATGCCAGACTCTACTCCATGTATAGATATATCTTTGTCAACTTGTATACATAATTTAAAATTTTGTTGTTAATTTTTGGACTAATGTTTTTTAACCTGGTTACATGAAGGCATGGATATACGAGCACTTTCCAACCCTGCAGCAGGCTAAACTGAACCGAGGGTATGTTACGAACCTTCCTAAAATGTGTCGATGGAAGCCAACTAAGGAAGATGCCAAACGTCCACATACATTGGCTGCCCTACGGAATACACTCGAAGATATGACGACAGAAGAGGTGAATTGAGACCTAATTTTTTAATGTTTGGTAATAATTGACTAAATTACATTATGCTAAATAACGTTATGCTAAATTTTATACGGTACAGATTGTTTGGGATCCATATCGTGATTTACGACAGACTAGTCGTCCATTGCAACCAGTCGCTTTATATCACAGTCTTATAAGTTGTCATGAAATCGAGGAGGCTTATATGCCGGATAGAGTGCTCCGTCAGTTTGGCTACGTACAAACTGTCCCAAAGTGTACTTTTAAAATGATAACTGCTCCGCGAGGTACAAAACCGCTAAACTATATTCCTGCGGCGTTCAACTGGGTCTCAGACTTCTTCACCGAGTGGCAACGCCACGTTATTAGAGAAACCGAACGGCAAGCAGCAGTAAATATGACGGAATGTAGCGACGACTACCTCGCCTACTACGCTGGTGTTGGACTACCTATCTTGTTCCAACACGGAGGCGATATTGTGCATGTACCTTCAGATCTTCCTGCCAAATTGGTCTTGTATACTGTATTGGTCAAGATGGTGAGCCAACTTCTTCACTTTCAGTTTGATATTTGTAAATGTTTATAACATAACAATTTTTTTTAATTCTCATGAATAGGCTAGGAAAGTGAATAAGTTGGAAAGAAGTCTCGTAAGTTGCCAGGGTACGAATTATATGGCAATCAATGACGAATTACAACAAATCGACAACGCTGAAGATTTTCCTTTCTTGGAAAATAGAGAGCAACGTACAAAGAGGCGGCATGAAGTTTAGGCCCCGTTGGAAGACTTGTAAAACTTTCAATGAATTTGAATTTTGAGACATGTAAAAGTTTTAAGTTTGAATTTGACTTATAAAACTTTGAATGAATTTGCTACAATTCGCACTTTCAATATTTGTGTTCTAAGTTTGCTACAATTGCTACAATTTTAAATTTTGGTACAATTGCTACATACATACAATTTGTGTTCTAAGTTTGCTACATACATACAGTTTGCTACATACATACAGTGGGTAACTTCTAGGATTGTCAAAATTTTGACAGTCCTAGTTTCTTGTAGGACTGTCAAAATTTTGACAGTCCTAATTTTGACATATAACTGTGCAGAGACAGTGGGTAAAGTTTAGGACTGTCAAAATTTTGACAGTCCTAAACTTACATATAACTGTGCAGAGACAGTGGATAAATTTTAGGACTGTCAAAATATTGACAGTCCTAGTATCTTCTAGGATTGTCAAAATTTTGACAGTCCTAAACTTACATATAACTGTGCAGAGACAATGTGTAAAGTTTAGGACTGCCAAAATTGTGACAGTCCTACTATCTTATAGGACTGTCAAAATTTTGACAGTCAAAAACTTACATATAACTGTGTAGAGACAGTGGGTAAAGTTTAGGACTGTCAAAATTATGACAGTCTTAGTATCTTCTAGGACTGTCAAAATTTTGACAGTCCTAAACTTACATATAACTGTGCAGAGACAGTTGGTAAATTTTAGGACTGTCAAATATTGACAGTCCTAGTATCTTCTAGGACTGTCATAATTTTGACAGTCCTAAACTTACATATAACTGTACAGAGACAGTGGATAAAGTTTAGGATTGTCAAAATTGTGACAGTCCTACTATCTTATAGGACTGTCAAAATTTTGACAGTTCTAAACTTACATATAACTGTGTAGAGACAGTGGGTAAAGTTTATGACTGTCAAAATTATGACAGTCCTACTATCTTATAGGACTGTCAAAATTTTGACAGTCCTAAACTTGCATATAACTGTGCAGAGATAGTGGATAAAGTTTAGGACTGTCAAAATTTTGACAGTTCTAGTATCTTCTAGGACTATCAAAATTTTGGCAGTCCTACTATCCTAACAGTTTTACATATAATTTTGACAGTCCTAGTATCGATTAGTATCAATGCACAACATACAGTCAAAATCGATTAGTATCAATGCACAACATACAGTCCTAGGGTTTAGATAACTTCTTTCATTACACAACATACAGTTCAATATACAGTTAAACATACATGGCTCATTGCACAACATACATTTCAATATACAGTATCAATCGATTAGAATATCAAAGTAGTCCTTCGACATGATTTTTGGATCCTCCATCTTCACCATCTTCTTATAGGCAGCTATTGCATCCATGTAGGGTATCGTCCATACGATCGCTTCCTCTGGTGCGTGTTTATACCAAAGCGGAGAAGGTGGCAGAATAGGAGAATGACCGATCAACCTTGGGATGACGAAGTGTTGTCCGACAAGCCCTATCGAACATAGATTGGATACTCCGTGTTCTGCCGGGGGAGTACACATTAGAAAAAAGTATTGTTAATGCCTTGTGAGATAATTACAATAGGTATCTTATACCTATTAGAGAATACGTAAGCAGCAGGCGGGACATCCATGTAATGGTCTGCTCCGGTAACTATTTTCGTACAAGGTAAGCTTGCCAACAAATCTCCAACAATTTCTTCGCTGAGTATCTGCCTATAGAAGGGTAGTCGAGACTCCAACTCCTCGTACAGCTCTTCCCTAACATGTCTCCATCCTGCTTCAACTGAATAGCCTAGTTGTCTTGCTAGTGCATGATATCCACAATGTCCATCCTTAGGAACATCAATAATAGACCAAATAAAATTCCGTATCTCAGGTAGAAAATTTTCAATGTATAGACTATATGAATCAGAAAAGTTATCTAAACCCTCCGCCGTGACTGCATCGTTCGTTTTCTGTTTCTTCCCCCTTCGAATAGTAAACTTACTCTTTTTCTGCGGAAATACCACCCTTTCGATTACTGACTTTGCCTCCAAACTACGTTCAATATGTTCAAACAAGGATAGATCTCTTTTAGTTGACTCATTCTCCTTCTTTTTTGCTCTACTCTTTCTTGAGTTTGGTCTTCCCTTAGGAGTTCGAACAACAGATGGCTCTTGCAATCGAGTTGTTGCCGGGACTACAATTTCTTAGATTTTAACCTCAATGGATCTTCTCTCTGGTTCCGATGTGACACACTACCTTGCGTGCAGGAGTTTCACTTGTGGCAAAGAAAAGAAATCATCTTGAACTTCCACCGTCGGCATTATCGACAGATGTCTCCAACGTTGATCAACAACATCTATTGGAATATGTATAGATTCACGACGATATTCGTTAATCTTATGTGCACGAGGAAGTCCGAGTGAATGTCGATATGAACAACCGCAAACCTCGGGATCATAACCAACCGACTTCGACCTACCAATCTCCTCAAACAATAAGCCTAAGGCCTTATGAGATACTACATGGATTAAACCATCCAAGATGTGTTCATGCTTGTATTCATGCTTTGCAATATTGAGGCTCATCTCAAATGATGCTACAATCTCGTTCATCGTAGAAATAATCATCAAATGAATTGATTGCCAAACGGAGACAAAATTACCGACCGATGATCGTAGATGTCTTTTTAAACTTGAGTGTGATCCTTCGACCCGGTTCGTAGTGATTGTGCCATAATGCTTCACCATGTTCGTCCATGCTAAGACGAATTGCTCTTTATGTGGTTCTAGCCAAGTATTTTGATATAAGATATGCATGTCGGGTTACTCGTCTCCCACTTTTGTTGGAACATGTACCATGCTGTGTCGTAGCTGTCTGTAGTACTTGCTCGCCATACAAGACTCCAATCACTGTAGAATTCTTCGAAGCGAAGCATGTCGATTTTACCGTCCACATTTTTAAATTTTCTCTTGCATTTAGCTTGGATATTTTGATTTATATGCCAAGTGCATAGTAGTCTATGCGCATGAGGAAATACAATATCTATAGCATTTATCAGCGCATATTCTCTGTCGGTAACAAAAACAGAGGGCTCTTTGTAACCTGTGTAAAGGGATTGTAGTTTCCTCAACGCCCATATGTAAACCTCTATTGTCTCACTCTTTATAAAATAAAAAGCGACTGTAAATATTTTTCCCGTAGACGTAAACCCAACAACGTGAAAAAGAGACATCTTGAACTTGTTGGTCTTATATGTACAATCAAGGATCAACACGTCTGCGAAGGACCGAGCCAAGTGTGTGCAATCAGGATGAGCCCAAAACAACGAAAGGAGTTCATCAGTTTGTGGATGTCTTCTATGGTACTCCACGTAGTGATGCTCCCCAAGCAACTTTAATACTTGTTGCATCGCCATTCTTCCTTTCATACTATTACATTTAGCTCTGGCCAAACTATTATAGATCGTCCTCATGGTAGACTTGTTCTCATCTTCTTTTTGTCGCACGGCAGAATAAATTTGTTTCGGTGCAACTCCTGAAAGGAACAATTCTTCAACCAACTTTCTCTCATCCTCCTTCAACTGTGCCACGTAGGCATGACCCGTAAGTGTCCCTGGAATAGGATGATTGTGTCTTCCATTCTTAACTTCGATTATCCACTTCACATCTTCTACTTTTACAATCAATACCTTAAATGGATAACCATATTTTCTCGTCCCAACGTTTTTCTTAGGGATTTTTTTTCAACAACACCCTTTTTTTTATGATGCTCCCTAAACACACCTCCTCTTTCGCACCCCAGCTCTACATATTTTTGGCCCGGCCGAGATCTGATGGATCTTGCAATGACAATTACTATGTTATATCGTCTTCCAACTTCTCTGCACCAATCTAATGCTTCTTCCTGGGTTGCAAATTGAATATCCGTTGAGAATATATCATACACATCAACCCCAATAGCAGGATGTACCACAACATCTGTACAAGGTTGGTCCTATAATGTAAGCCCCTAATTTTTCAAAAATATTAAAATTGGATTTTTCACAATTTTCTGGAATTTTCTGGGAATTTTCTGAAATTAAAATCAGGATTTTGAATTATTACATAATTTTTAATTAATATTAAACAACATTAAAATATTATAAAAATAATATTTTTGGGTGTAAAATAAAAAACTGGACTTAGGACAATTTTTCTGGAATTTATTGGACCTCGGACCTATTTTTAAATGCCTAAAAACTATTTATTTATTTAATTAATTATTATTAATTATTAATTATTAATTATTAATTATTTTTATTATTAATATTATTATTATTATTATTATTATTATTATTATTATTATTATTATTATTATTTACATAATACCCAGCCCACTGGGCCCGGCCCACCGGGCCCAGCCCGAACCCAAACCCAGCCCGCTCGACGGGCGATTTTGTGTTCGGCTCATCGGAATCCAAATCTGGAAGTTCCGTTGGGTTCGTATCAGCGTTCCTGACCGGTTGACACTAAGTTTGGTGAATTTGGAGACCGTTGACCTGGATACGTTTTTCGGTGCAAAGCGGGCCCAACGGCGGACCCCGTTTTGACCCGAAACTGCCGTTTTTACCCTTGTCTTCAAATTGGACTCAAGGACAGGCGTTTCTAGCTATTTGACATCTTCTGAGCATGATGGTAATGTCTATTTCAGCTTTTGGACTCATCTCTGGACTTTTCCCCCAAGAACTAATTTAATCAGATCCAAACAACAGGCAAGTACCTGCACTTCAAGTTAATCTTTATATATTGTGATAATTAATTCCCTGCCATACATGTACCCTTGATGTTTACACCTAGTGTTAGAGATGTTGAATTTTATGTCTTGAATATTGGTAGTTCCTGTCTTGTTTTACATGTCGGGTGGGAGAATACTAAGGAGGCATGTAGTTTACCCTTTCCCCTGGATTGTCTAATAGCTGTTGATACACGACTGTCCATCAGGCGGATCTCGATTATATTATCTAATAGCCGTTTATGACGGCCGGATTAGCCTTATAAACCCCTACATGCCAACTATGTATTCTAAAAACAAACACAAGTACACACATATAGTTTCTGGTTATTTCTTGCTGGCTATTGTAGTTTCATTTCCTGTTTCATTTATTTCAGTTTCTCATATTCCTGTTTACAGCCAACTCTGAGATAATAATGTTCTGCTAATGCTGTTTCTCAACATGATATCCAATATTTAATTGTCATAAAATATTCAGTTTAATCTTGTTGTGCACTGTGTACTTTGCTCCTTTCCTGACTGGATCTGTCGTTTAGGCGATGAGGAGAACCTTGCCTCCACCTATTATGGCCCCTATGAGGCAGCAGGTGATACAGTTGCAGAGCCAGTTCCCGCACAGGAAGCTACTCCTGCTGAGTAGTTAGCAGTAGTTATCTTAGTTTTGCTCTTTATCTTAGCAATCGGGTTTGTCCCCGATTTCATTCTGATTCCTGTACTAAAATATTTGAATCTGTTGTCACATTTATTTCAGTTGCAATCTTAAGTTTCATTTCTCATTATTTATTATCTTGCCTATGTTATTTGTGAATGAGCTAGTTAGTAAATCTGGATTTGACCTAGACAGCGTACTACCGTCGATTCTGCGGCGTAGGCTGAACGTACCCACGCACTCGTGCCCGAATTTCCGGGTGCGGGTCGTGACACGTTTTTATGGTGGCCCATGCAGGTCAAACGACTAAATGGTTCGGTTTCAACTTAGGGACCGAACAGGCCTGCAATAAGATTGAGGAATCTAGGAAAAGCTCATTCACAGTATAGCGTCCTTATTTCAATTCTTGATATCATTGCTGCTCAATTTTTTCCTATCGCCTTTGATTTCCAAGTAATCTATTCTGAACTCCCTACCCCTTCATCTTTCAGAATGGTCCAGACAAGGAACACAGTAGGAGGCACATCAGAACCAGCTGAGCAGAATGTGCCCGAGACTCTTGCACTCCCGCCGCCTCCATCTGTTCCGGCGGTTACTCTAGATGGGGCACAGCTACTTGGAGTGTTCCAGGGACTAGTAGAATCCCAGAAAGAACAGACTGCACTTCTGCGGACCAGCCTCTCAGAAGCTCTTAAGTCCCAGGAGTCGCCACAAAAGAGGCCAGGAAGTGCCAAGGATTTCAAGAACCTAAGACCCCTGGAATTCTACGGAACTGAAGGCATTCTCTATGCCGATGAATGGATAGAGAACGTAGAGAGACTCCTGAAGACTGCTCGTGTTCCTGATGATCTTAAAGTGGAGTCTGCAAGCCTGCAACTGTTCGATATAGCTCGGACCTGGTTTAGAGACGAACCTCAACTATCTGCTCCTGACCTCACCTGGGAGGACTTCAAGAGACTGTTCAAGGAGAAATTCTACCCCGAAGTGGCTCGAGAAGCTCTCGAAAGCCAATTCGAGAGACTGGAACAAGGTAACCTATCTGTTGATGAGTACACTGCTGAATTTAGCAGGTTGAGCCACTTTGCAGAGTACATGGTTCGTACCCCGGAGGACAGAGCCCGTAGATTCAAGAAGGGGCTATCTCCGGATATTCGCCTTGCTGTCACCACCAGCCGAGCTCGCACCTACGAGGAAATCTTGAGCGTGGCACAAGGCGTTGAGAGAGACATGGGGCATAAGCTAAAGCGAGAAAGAGATACCGGAAATACGGGACCCAACAAACGCCCTTTTCAACAACAACAGCAGAGGGCCCCACAACAAGCTCAGCGTCCTCTCCCTCGAGCTCCAGCACCCCAACACCAGGCCCAGGGACAGAACCAACAAGCTGCTGCTTGTAACTATTGTCATAGACCAGGCCATACTTGGCAAGTTTGCAGAAAGAGGCTAGGTGTTTGTCTACTTTGTGGCTCAGCAGCACATCAAGTGAGGGACTGTCCCGCTGCTCAAGGACGCGGACAGGCTTACGTAATGACCGTGGAGAACGCGCAAACTCTGGAAGCAGCTAATGCGCGTAAGTGATTCGTAGATATCTTTTCTAGTATTGTTTTCATGCCTATTGGTTCGTGACCTCAGCCCCAACCTAGTAATTTTGAACTTGCTAAATACCTGGTATGCTTTTAAATTTGATAACTGTTTTAGAGGATTTTGCTATTGTGCTTATTTTGTGTTATTTTGTGAACTTCAATAATTTGCACCTCCTTTTCATCATCATCTAGCGCACTTAATTTTGCTGAACTTGACTTATGCTGCTATTTTATAGCCTAGTTTTGCAAGCTTACCCTTTATCGGGCTTGTTCATGACACATGTATTATTGAGGCCTGATCAACCCCACTAATACAAGTGTCTACTCAGAATCAGTGTACTACGGTCTGATCAACCTTAGTGCATTTTGATTCGCACTTCGCATGACTACTTATGTGGATTGAGGTATAGTCGACTAGTATACTTATCCTAAAATGTGTCCGGGCATATCGTATCAGTTACATAATTATACGAGCATGCGGATAAATGATTACAGAATAGAATCTCAATCCATAACCGCCTGACAATTCCCATTAGAATTCCTAAAACGCCTTGAACCCTATACCTCTGTTCTACTACCTCGCCCTTAATACTCTTTATTATTTATCCTCGTCTTCCCTTATTTCGGAAAGACAAAATCCTGTGTTTTGTATAAAGTTGATTTGTAGTGCTAGATGTACCCCTCAGACCGGTCGAGTTGATGATAACCCTTTATGACTAAGACAAGACCCTAGGTGCTGTGTTTTGTGTTGCAGACTTAAGATTCAATACCATGATCTGTTAAGTTGAGACCTAGCCTTACTAGTTGTATAGCCTTAGAGGATAGGTGGGTAAAATTATAAGTTGGGTAGCGACCGTAATGTCCACCTGAGAGAAACCCGTTAGACTATAATCAAGTGAGTTTGGATAGAGAGAACCCTGCCATAATTTAAATTTTGAGGACGAAATTTTATAAGTTGGGAAGATTGTAAGCCCCTGATTTTTCAAAAATATTAAAATTGGATTTTTCACAATTTTCTGGAATTTTCTGGGAATTTTCTGAAATTAAAATCAGGGTTTTGAATTATTACATGATTTTTAATTGATATTAAAAAACATTAAAATATTATAAAAATAATATTTTTGGGTGTAAAATGAAAAACTGGACTTAGGACAATTTTTCTGGAATTTATTAGACCTCGGACCTATTTTTAAATGCCTAAAAACTATTTATTTATTTAATTAATTATTATTAATTATTAATTATTAATTATTTTTATTATTAATATTATTATTATTATTATTATTATTATTATTATTATTATTTACATAATACCCAGCCCACTGGGCCCGGCCCACCGGGCCCAGCCCGAACCCAAACCCAGCCCGCTCCACGGGCGATTTTGTGTTCGGCTCATCGGAATCCAAATCTGGAAGTTCCGTTGGGTTCGTATCAGCGTTCCTGACCGGTTGACACTAAGTTTGGTGAATTTAGAGACCGTTGACCTGGACACGTTTTTCAGTGCAAAGCGGGCCCAACGGCGGACCCCGTTTTGACCCGAAACTGCCGTTTTTACCCTTGTCTCCAAATTGGACCCAAGGACAGGCGTTTTTAGCTATTTGACATCTTCTGAGCATGATGGTAATGTCTATTTCAGCTTTTGGACTCATCTCTGGACTTTTCCCCCAAGAACTAATTTAATCAGATCCAAACAACAGGCAAGTACCTGCACTTCAAGTTAATCTTTATATATTGTGATAATTAATTCCCTGCCATACATGTACCCTTGATGTTTACACCTAGTGTTAGAGATGTTGAATTTCATGTCTTGAATATTGGTAGTTCCTGTCTTGTTTTACATGTCGGGTGGGAGAATACTAAGGAGGCATGTAGTTTACCCTTTCCCCTGGATTGTCTAATAGCTGTTGGTACACGACTGTCCATCAGCCGGATCTCGATTATATTGTCTAATAGCCGTTTATGACGGCCGGATTAGCCTTATAAACCCCTACATGCCAACTATGTATTCTAAAAACAAACACAAGTACACACATATAGTTTCTGGTTATTTCTTGCTGGCTATTGTAGTTTCATTTCCTGTTTCATTTATTTCAGTTTCTCATATTCCTGTTTACAGCTAACTCTGAGATAATAATGTTCTGCTAATGCTGTTTCTCAACATGATATCCAATATTTAATTGTCATAAAATATTCAGTTTAATCTTGTTGTGCACTGTGTACTTTGCTCCTTTCCTGACTGGATCTGTCGTTTAGGCGATGAGGAGAACCTTGCCCCCACCTATTATGGCCCCTATGAGGCAGCAGGTGATACAGTTGCAGAGCCAGTTCCCGCACAGGAAGCTACTCCTGCTGAGTAGTTAGCAGTAGTTATCTTAGTTTTGCTCTTTATCTTAGCAATCGGGTTTGTCCCCGATTTCATTCTGATTCCTGTACTAAAATATTTGAATCTGTTGTCACATTTATTTCAGTTGCAATCTTAAGTTTCATTTCTCATTATTTATTATCTTGCCTATGTTATTTGTGAATGAGCTAGTTAGTAAATCTGGATTTGACCTAGACAGCGTACTACCGCCGATTCTGCGGCGTAGGCTGGACGTACCCACGCACTCGTGCCCGAATTTCCGGGTGCGGGTCGTGACATATAACCAGTATAAAATAATATAAAAATTAATAATTTCATATAATTGGCACTTCAAATAATTTAGTCTTTAAGATCCAGGACTGTCACTATTTTGACAGTCCTATTAGTATATAGGACTGTCAAAATTATGACAGTCCTACTTTTATATAGGACTATTAAAATTCTGACAGTCATGTATTTATATAGGACTGTCGAATTATTGACAGTCCTATATTTATATAAGACTGTCTAATTTTATACAGTCCTTACACGATGACTGTCGAAATAGGGTTATCGTTTTACGTACCGTACGTGCTTCGGAACAACCGACATGTTCTTCGGAACGTCCAGAGTGCATATTTAATGGATTGCATGATCCGACTTCGTCATCGAAGATATTTTCATGCATTGTTCCTACAATAGTAAAAAAAATTAAATTTTTTGGTGACAATCGCAAAACTTATTCATCGTATGTTGTCGAAGACTTACCGGAAGAATATTCGTTGGACAATCACCAAAGCAAAATTCTCTTCCACTTGGGACCACAACTAACAATTTTCAAATTTAGGTTTAGACATGGAGAATGAGAGTTTCTTCAAGTGAGGATGAAAAGCCTAAAATAGAATTTTTTTTTCACTTATGTAGCTTTGTGTGGGCTAGCCCTAAGTAACTTTAAGAGTGGCAAACTTATAATTTTGAAAAAAATTACAATGGACTAGTTCTAAGTAATATGTATAGTACCCTTATCAAAAACCTTGAATTCATTGATGAGGCACCTAAATAGCAACAACCAATGTTTACCCTTTTTGGAAGGCTACACCAAAAGTGTCGAGGAAAGCTTTCTCATCCACCTCCCATGACTCGTCCAGCTACTTACTGCTCATCACTCAGCCACATTTCTTGTGAGGCACCACCACCATGAATCACACATCCAAAGCATTTATGGTGCACACGCTTATGGGGAAGTACTGCTCAGAGGAAGGAAGGATGCCATTAATAATAGGTACAAGTCTCATATTTATATATAAGCCCGCTATTTTTTGTTATTTGCTTCAAATTCTCTTAAATGTTATGTAAAATGAGAAGATATGTTAACTTCAACAAAATTATTCTTTTGACACTTTTGTCCCTTGTATTTTCCGCCCCTTATTCTCTCGATGTCTCCGTTTGCCCTTTTCTTAAAACCTCTTCATTTATCAATATTGATAAGAGTAAATATACGTTTTAGGTTAACCTTTCTATTTAAAATTTAATCTCTTGAAGTGGCTCACTACATTTTTCTTAAAAATTTGAATGGCAACGATGGGTTTAGGACAGTTTTAAAAATCAGCTCAGAGATCAACCCGGATAATGTACTGGGTCGACATTTTTTAATTTTTTTTACCAATAAGAAACTCACAACTCAGTTATTAGTAAATTTCATAAGCTTGTAAGCAAATAAAAAAGTTTGGAGGGTGTTGTTTAAATATGATACACATAAAAAGGACATTTAAGAAATAAACCTTTGCAATAGTGGTTTTCAAGATACTATTTTTGTTTGCAAAAACGAGAGAGTACTATTTCTATACATACCACTGAAATTGCGACCACAAATGTGACCATACACGAGGACCAAAAGTTAAATGTGTCCACGTCACCTGGTCACATAAGAAAGTTGGGTTTTCAAGTAAGGAATAGTTCCTCCCTCTGATGACAACAAGTACAGTTTTATTTTCGACTCGATGTGGACCCTTTGTTTTTGTCCCCAGATCTGTTCTTCGTTTCCGCGTTGCAATGGAGAAAGAAAAGAAACACCAAACAGTGTGTTCACCAAACAATTGCTCGACACCTAATTCGTTCAGTTGGGGCCTCCCCAGCAGGTCGATGATTGCTTGTCTGCAGCAAAGGGCTGCTTCGTTTGCATATTGGGGACGGGTGAGCATTCGGTTTATTCGATTCAAATCGAATCGAAATAGTCAAAATTAAATAAATTAAAATTTTAAAAATTTAAAATAAAAATCAAACCGAAATTAGCCAAAATAGAAACCGAACCGAACTGAATAAGCCATTTGGTTTATTCGGTCAGTTCGGTTGGACTATTACTATTGTTTAATGGATCGGACCCAGTGTTAAAATTGTGGTTAAATTATAATTTTATATACACAATTGTTGTATTTCAAATTGTATTCGAAGTTGTATTTTAAAAAATATGCATATAATTTTTGTTTTCAAAATATACCCATTTTTAATCACAAAAAATGCATAGAATTAGGGTATTTGTATAATTGCATAAATCTTATTTGGTTTTCGGTTTTGGACCGAAATCGAATATTTTATTTTTAGTATTTTCAAAATCGAAACCGAACCGTTTTTTTTCAAACCGAACCGAATCTCTTGTTCGGCTCGGTTCAGTTCATTTTTCGGTCCAAAACTGAATAATGCTCACCCTACACAGAAGTGACATATTTGGTTAGAAATTTTAACAAATTTAACTATAATTTGTCATGAACAGTAAATTTTGCCTACCACGAAATCAAAGTTTTGATATTAGAGTTTTTTCCACTCGTCGTCCAATAACCTGATTTAAGATGTCCCATCTCTCCAAAGTAGGTACATCCTTCTAGTCCTGCCCAATACTGCTAGTGATGATACTCTGGTGTTGGGGTCTGCTGTACAGGTCGTCCTCCTGCTGGTAGTCGTAGACAGACATCAATCATATTATCTGGCGCTCCATATAACAAACAGAGATGGTGGGCCCTCCGGTAAGCTACACGGCGTGCCCTTTCTTTTCGCAGTAGGAATATAAGATTGTAATCTTCTGATACTGGAATGGATGATTGCATGTTGGTACTGGTGCTACTGAGGGATATTGGGATGAAGAACCTGACATAGGTGCTCGATACCTCTTGCAACCCTCAGTTGTTGTTGCTGCTGCCCTCCTGGCTAGATGCTCATGCTCTTGTTCTACCTCTATAGTAGACCAGATTGGATATGTTGACTGACTGGAGGAATAGTAATGTCCGATTCCAACCTGTACTCTCTCTGGCTGCAAGACCTCGGCTTGGAACACCCCTGACAAGCTCTGCCTACTGTGCTCTAACAACATGTGAAGACTTTGCTGGATAATAAGGTTATGCTATTGTTGGGATTCCATCATGCCTCTCATCATCTCAAGTATGCATGTTGGTCCATCTGTGCTTGCTGCATGAAAGAAGGTAGGGGAACTGGCAGGGCAGATTGAGCTAGCTGAGCTGTCTGAGCTGGAGTGAACTGAGCTGTCGAGTGTTGTTGGTATGGTGCTGGCACTTGACTCTGAGGAGGTGGGATCTAATGCTGGCTTGCTGCCTGAACTGCGGAAGGAGACAGAGCAATAGAATCCTCGAAAGAAGAGGCAGGTGGCTGTCCTGAAAGATAATGACACAAGATATCAGTAATGGACAGGAACAGAGCAAGGATATGTCAAGAAGGTTCATAGTTCAAGGGTATCGGAAAATACGATAAGCAAGAGGAGATCAAATGAAGACAAATACATGGGATTGAGATTCTAAATAGATGAATATCCCACAAGTCTGAAAAACAGACCTGAATGGACCACCACTAAAACCTTGTCACATCCCAGAACCAGAATACTGGAGAGAGAGAGAGAGCAGACAAAGCCAGCTACGTATATTAGGGTACAAAGGACCCCGAGATACAGTCACGGATGTCTAAAATATAAGTGGGAGAACTCTAACATGCTATGATGTCAGTCCTAAGGCCAAAAAATTCTAGTATCACAATCCAACAATAATAAGTAACAAGAGTAAATCACATATGTGATGTGTAAGGCATCCAAACACAAATACATACATAATCATAAGAGCTAATATGTCAAAGATACATCAGCTGAATAAACAAAAAGGTATGTAAACGTACAACTAGCAGTTGTTCTAGAATATACATCAACGTCGTCCAAAGATGGAGGGAACAAAAATCTAGAAACAAAGGCTAACATATGCCATTGGCTAAACACCACAAAATGAAAGTACAAAAAGAAGTGGGAGATAAAGGTAACCCACTCGCAAGTCCGTGTCGCAGTCCTCTGATTATGATCCATCCGGAGAAGAAGATGGTAGATCCTCGTGCTAAACTATGAAACTTGGCCACGCAAAACCAGTGGGGGTCAAAATCCCCAAATAGTAAGTACCACAAGGAAGCCCGAGGTGGACAACAAAACCCATAACAAAACAAAAATGACAATAAATAAATGTGAATCGAGACTCGTGCGGTACCAATGCTCTCATCTCGAGAATAAAGAAGACTACAAATAAAGGCCGAACAACAAAGCTATAGAGAAAGATAAGCTAGTGAGCCACAAGGGATCTTAGGAACTACTCGAAATTAGAACCACAATCCTCAAACCAAACAAGGACCGGTATTGTAAATCTTTTCTCGAGTAGAACTTAGCTCATTGCTACTCCCCAACACATAGAACAGAGCACGAGCTTATAAAGTAGCACACAACTAAAAGAGCACAGCCAGTCAATCCCTACAGCTTGATATCATTAACTAACTAGGGTTATCATAAATCCTAGTTACTAACATATACAATTTGAGGATCTTCGCTACCACCTACGCTGCAGATACTCATGTGGCCAAGGGGCGATGACTTGTAAAAGAAAAATAACATATCACAAACAACCATAAAGAACAACTTATGGCACAAAACATAAATAGAAAACATCTCCCTACTGAAGAAAATCTCAAAACATAATGTTGGTGCAACTTATGACTCAAAATATAAATGCCCAGTAGTGCCATTAGCATTCTTAACTACAGTGGTCAGGGACCCACGCCAATCGGGGTTGTACCTGCCACTTTGGGGGCCCATAGCGACACGAGTCACTGGTAGTGCGAAGTATCCTCCCCTCACAATGATCTATATGAGTTTACTAGTCAATTATCTTATCAATTCATTTTCAATTCTCAAGTCGTGGACACTTGAGAATCGTCCTAAAATGACGAGCAATGGGTACGAGTAATTCGTGAGTTATCACGACAATTTTTTTTAACTCATAACGCACGATACATTGGGCAATACTCAAACTCGATTGTCCAATGCCAAGATGTAATAGATTAAACAACAACAAATATTCTACGGTGTCAAGAAGAATTTGGACTCATATCAAGTAAATAGAGAAAACAACTTCCCAAAACTATATAATATTATAATATTATGATAAGAAATCAAAACAGTTGAAGAAAGGAGCAAAAAATACCAAAAATGGGCAAATATAACCCAAAACAGCCAAAAATAGCCTAGTTTGGATTATCGACTGATTTTTGCGGATTATCGACGGATTATCAAACACATAATTCATTTTAACTCAAAATTCGAATTTTTAAAGATAAAATTGAATTTCTAACAAATTTTGAGTTTTGAAAGATGAAAACTATGAAATACTCCATAAAAATATATTTTCGGGAGCCGAAACTCAAAACCAACAACCAAAACCAAAATGCCATATACAAATTATGTGAATAACTTAAAAAGAAACATTTTTGACTATTTTTAAGCATATACCAAAGAAAACAAAAATACAAGAAAATAGGTTATCATTGTGGGCAAGATGTACTTGCCTAAGGTCGAAATCCTAGCCTAATTCTTCTACTCCACCTCCAAGCGGGGTTCAGAAACCACACACTTATGCTTCAAGGCCAAGCTCCAAGATAAAATTTCCAAGCAATAACTTTTGAGAGGAAATGAGGAGAGAAGAAGGAATGAAGATAGAGAGAGAGAAAGAGAGAGAGAGAGAGAGAGAGAGAGAGAAAGGGGAGAAAGAGAGAAAATAAAGGGGCTTATATATATAAGGAAAATTAATCATGGCCGTTGGATTTGCCACATAGCGATCCACGTTACTTCCCAAATCAATCTCATCCACTCAAAAGAAAACCAAGAAACCACTGGATAATAGAGTGGTCTAGAACCAAGAAACTAATGGATAATAGAGTGAACCAAACATTATTCACAAATATATCCAAAGGCAAAATTTCACCGGGCGAAAAATCTTGTGGTGTTCTGCAGAATTCCGACGAAAGATCCGAAAGAAGACAAAATTTCAACTTCGGAAAAATTTTAGGGTTCTCCATTCTATGCATGGGTCCTAACACGGGTCTATGACAATATCAAAAGGTACTCTACTGGTCCAAGGTAGTCTCACATAATAAAACTAAATCATAAATACATGAATACAATAAATAAAACACGAAATACATCACAATATAATTTTACGAGAAAAATTTTAAATACCAAAAAGACTGGCGTACGAAAACTGGGAATTGTGACAAAATTCAACTTAAACCTATATATTTTCAATAGGGATAAAGGGCAATCGAAATTAGCTCCGGCTAAGGCAACCAAACCCCCAAGACTGGCCATGTCTAAATTACGTTGTACATATGTATTTATATGGAAAACGGGTTTTTTAGTTTTAGTATCTAGTATAATATTAGAAATTTGTATTTAAGTCTCCATATTGTCCAAAAGAGGGTTTGAGTCTTGTCCTAATACCTGACTTGGCTTGGCTGGCCATCAAAAATGGAGCCCTAAACGTAAATTTTGAATATTATACGAGTCCCTAAAACTAAACAAAAATATGTGAGGTATGTGTGACTTTGTTATTTAGTTTTGTATCATGGGGGTTGTGTAGCTTGGGTTATTTAGTTTTGTCACGATTAATCGAGAACGAGACTTAGTGACACTGTTGTTTGCTTCTATTATGATCTCAACAACCACAAAATCCTTATGGCGGCAATTTCGACGAAACAACTTCATGGGCATCGTGTGTATTGTCAAATGTCTCTCATCCCAATCGCAATATTGAATGCTTGTAACTCAAGATCCCCGAAGAGTTGTGTGGCTACTGAGATTATGATACAAGAAACAACAATTTCACATGTCTCATTCTCAACTTGTCATAAAAAACTAAATAACCCAAGTCGCACAACTCTCACATATTTTCGTTTAGTTTTAAGGTCTCATATAATATTCAAAATTTGCAGTTAGTCTTTATTTTGGACGTCCGTCCAAGTCAAACATTAGGATGAGACTCAAACCCTTTTTTGGACACTATGGAAATCTTAACTCAAATTTCAATATTATACTAGACCCTAAAATTAAATAACCCCAAAAAAGAAAGAAATCCCAAACTAACTAATATCAAGAATAGGTCAAGAATATGTGAAACATTTTCTCATAAGGTGGAACAAAAAATTTGAACTAGGCAGGTTGGGTTGGGGAGGGGTGTAGGATGAAAGATTGATGCACTCTCTTTAACCTACTTGATATTTTATGACAGATGACCAATAAATCATGGCTTTCTTTGAGTTTGATCTTGGCAAACCTTATAGTAATACAAGCTCGTCAATCATGCCATATTAGTTAAAATAATAGCCGTATTAGAAGACCAATCGCTAAAAGCCTTGATCAAACTGTGTCTCCCATCGAAAACAAGTTTCTTTATCTTTATTTTTTCCTCTTTTAATGTCATTCTTGATAGGCCTAGAATCACTCCTCCTAGGACGATCATCTTAATCGGAGTCCAAACACTCAAGCCGCGATGCTTGTACTACACGTATCCTCTAAAATGGTTCCTAGTTGGAGCTCATATTTATCAATGTTGTTGGTGTTGGATAAGATTCCTAACCTATGTGAAAATTATTTCGGAGTGCGACGAGTGTCATTCGTGTGTCATAGAAGCTCGAAAAGTCGAAGGCGACAATAAATTTCAGCGCATGTTAGAACATTAGAAAATAGCAGTCAGTATCAGCTGCGGTATACCGGCGGTACACATCGGTATACCACCGGTATACCATTGATCATTCCAGAACTTCTGAATCATCGATTCGGTATACCATTGTCGGGAGCTGAAGTCAAATTTGGGTATTTTATTTACACCGTTGGATATAATCAGTGGTCCAGATTACTGTAAAATTTAGGGGACTTTAAATATGTTTTTCCTAACTCTAATTCATCATCACATGTACCGGAAAGAGATCATAAGAGGGAGAGTTCTCAAGTTTCCAACTTTCAGAGAAGAGAAAGAGAGATTGTGGCTATTTCGATGGGAGATCGTTTTAGGTGATTGTTCTCATCTCTTCGTTCTTTGGTAACCTATTGTAATCCATTTTTATTACTTTGAGTAGTTATAGTGAACCGATGTAGATGATGTATTCCTCTAATTCATTAGTGAAAGTTTTTCTAGGGTTAGGCTCTGATCGTCCTGCTGATGTGAAAAAGACCAGCTAAACAAGTTATTCTTGATCCGATAGATGGGTCTGAGGTACAAGGTGGTTTACAGATCACCTGAGTGAGTTTTAGGACGTGATTGACCAGTTATCCTCTATGGGAGTGAAGTTCGATGACGAATTTAAGGGACTGTGGTTATTTTGTACATTGTCAAACTCGTAGAAGACCGTACGAGTATCAATAATCACTTATGTTCCAGAAGGCGTATTTAGTCTGGAGTTTGCCAAGAGCGAGGTGTTAAATGAAGAGATGTGAAAAAATCTCAGGACACTTCATCTATATCTCATTCTGAGGCGCTTGTTTCAGAAATCTATGGCAGGAGTAAAAATAAGGGTCCGGATGGTGACAAATATAAGAGCAGATGCAAGTCCAAGGGTCGGTACGATGACTCCGAGTGCTATTATTATGTCAAGAATGGCCACATTAAGAGAAACTGTTTTGCTTGAAAGAGAGAGAGAGAGAGAGAGAGAGAGAGAGAGAGAGAGAGAGAGTAAGGATGACGAAGGAAATTAGAGTGATAACACAACATCGACCATCTCAACCAATGGAAGTGATGTTATCATTGTAGACGATGATGTTGTCATGAACTTCGCCTGCGATCACAGTTTTTGGCTTGTGGACTCAGGGGCTTCAGATACGTATCTCACAACAGGGCATTGTTAGCTAATTACACAACATGAGATTGTTGAGTGTTTAAGATGGACAACAAGAATGTGTCAAATGTCATACCCCAGTTCTGCAGAACCGAATATCCTCTCCTGGGCTTCCCACACCCCGGTTCTGTAGAGATGGACGTCCTCGCTTGGGCGTGATGCCATACAAGCCTGGGGTTGTGCTTGTACAAGGCGTGCTAGTGATCATTTTATAAACATATATTTAAAGAGAGAGTTTGCAACATTCACAGAGAAATTGAATACACAATTGAAATAAAAATAGCTCTTTATTGATAACTCTTGAAATAAAATATAAGACCCTCAAACGGCTGAGATAAAAATGCCAAACTTGGCTAAGAACTTGCAGAAATATCACTACCAAATAATATCCAAATAGCGATGGTTTTAGCGACGTCCAAATTAAACGTTGCTGAATTATAGGTATTTAGCGACGTCAATATAAAACGTCGCAATACGTCGGTGATAGCGACACGGAGCAACATTTAAAGACTATAATTACTTGAATAATAAAAAATGTCGCTAGGTAGTCGCTAAACGTTGCTAAATTTTTAATTTTAGCGACGTTTACCGACATTTTTGTATTTAAGTTGCAGTATATTATTATTTTCGTGACGGTTAGCTATGTCTGGACAGATATTTATTTCATATATGGTTTAGCAAATTTCTCTTCCCCCCATTTCCTTCGATATCTCAAAATTTTGAAACCCTAACCCTCCCCTAGCCCCCCATCCCGGTGCCCCACCGCGGTGACCCCCCTTCGGCCGCGTCCTCCTCCCTCTTGTGAAGGTCCTTCCTCTGGCGTGCTCCTGCCTTCATCGGATCCTCCTCCCTCCGGCTCCACTCCTTCCTCCGGCGTCCTCCTCCCTCTAGCTCCCCTCATCTTCACTCAGTGAGCTCCTCTCTCTGTCTCCTCTATCTGTCTCTCTCTCTAACACGATATGACACACACACTAACCCTAACCCTGTACACACATACACGTGCATGCGAATATACTAACACATGCAAAAACTAACCCTAATACGGATACAAAAACACGGACATACACACAGACATAGATAAGACATGACATGACATGACAAGGACACACGAATACGAATACGACACAGACATAGACATGACATGGGATACGACACAGACACATAAACTGACACGACACGAAATATGACACACCCTAACCCTATCTCTCTTCTAGTTAGCTGTCTAAGTTTAGACGAAACCTTGCGTATCAGCATTATATACAATATGATGCAGATCTCGACTCAAGGATAGTCGTATATACGGACACGAAAATGACTCTTCAAAGCCAAAATACGACACGGTATTGGTTTATTCTAGAAATCGTATCCAACTTGGGTTAGAGCAGTGTCAAACCTATCCTTGACACAATAGTTCATGATCGGGTGGTTGTGGCACGACATTGGTATATGTATCGCGTAACCAAGGACACAGCGTACCCCTCGGCCCCGATGACCCCCCTCGGCTCCCCTCAACCCCGACGACCCCCTCCTCGGTCAAAGGGTCAGGTAACCTATATTTGGAGTGAGTGCACATTGTATACATGTTTATATTTTAGTGTGTTTAGTGAGTGAGTGTTAGTGAGTTGTATAGGTTAAGTATTTAAGTGTTGAGTGAGGGTATGTATATTAGGATTGAGTATTTAAGGATATTTGAGTTTTAGTTTAGTATCCCAAGATACTTGAGTAGGTGTCAATATACCAAGATACATGGATAATATACTTGAACGATGTCTATTCATCTTTACAGAATTATCTAGAAATAGATCTGAATTACTACATGCGTCATCGTTCGTGGGTGTACAACCATCATCTTCATGATATGTGTGGTGTACGATATGAATTCATACATGGGGTGGAACAGTTCCTGCAATTCGCCAAGGCTTTCCCTCAGTACATGGACGATACCAAAATTAAGTATCCGTGTGTGAGATATCGCAACTTAAAATATCACTCAAAAGTGGATGTGACATATTATTTGTACTCCAGGGATTTTATGACAAATTACTATCGGTGGACCTCACATGGAGAACTTGTGTCTTTAGCATCGAAGCCGGAGTCTTATGTGGAACCGTATATGGATGTCAACGACCACACTGATTATGACGACTGGTGCGTGAACATAGTTTTTGATGCTGCCGGATCTAGTTTTAATCCGGATAATCATGATGTAGCTGAGGAGGCACCAAATATCGGTGTTACAAAGTTTATGGAATTACTGGAGAATATAAGGACTCTATTATATCATGGTTTTAAGGACCATTCACCATTGGAGGTGGTTACAAGTTTGTTGAGCATCAAGTCTGATTTTAATATGTCGCAAGAATACTACAACCGAATGATGGAGTTGATTATAGAGATATTGCGGAGGGTGCTAAGTTGCCTAAAGACTTCTACCGATCTAAGATGATGGTGAGATCGCTCTGGATGGGATACGAGAAAATCGATGCATGTCACAACGGGTGCATGTTGTACTACAAAGAAGACAATGATAAAGACTCATGCATATTTTGTGGTGCTGATCGCTACAAGGCCACTGCTAGAGGAAGGTCTGTCAGTGCAAGGAAGCCTACCGATTCGATGTACTACTTGTCTTTGACGCCGCGGTTGTTGAGATTGTTTATGGTGAAGGAAAGTACAAAAAATATGAGTTGGCATAGGCAAAAATAAATCGAAGGAGTGTTGGATCATCCATCTGATGGAGAAGCATGAAAGCACTTTGATCGAGATTATCCAGATTTTGTTTCGGATCCGCGTAATGTCATATTTGTGATGACCCGTTCCGTTTAAGCGGAAAGCTGATTCAAACGGCACAAGTGCAATGACCCGACCCAATTTTCTCAACGAGAACACTCATTTGAGGCAAAGGATTCCTAGACTTGGCCCTTCAGGAGTTCAGACTTAGACTTTGAAAGGCTCGCTCGGAGTATCGCTCGAACGAGGCGAATCATCGCTAAGGTGGGTGGCTACGTTAAACTTGTCTTTGCTTAGCCAGCACACTTAAAATATGGACGATACATGCTAGTCGCTAGGTGAATCACCCCTTGCATGCTAATAAAGAATCCAATGCACCTAGCTAAGGGAATAATCACATCTTGTATTGCTCGTGTTAGAACATGGAAATAAAATTTGGCTTATAACTTGGACCCTCGCATGCTAACTTAGTTCCGTGCAAGTAGACCCCGCTATGCCTCGAGTAGATCATTATGGACCCTTCGTAGTGCACTGTTTTACTTGTTTACATGGCACAGTTTTTAAATTATGTCACTCGATATGTTCCTGTATGATTTCACTCCTCGCACTACCCCCATTGGACCCGTGCAAACGTAAAGGCTAGACTTATGTCCTAAGGTAGACTATACAATATGTTCCTTATGCTTATGTTTCCAACAAATACATGCTTGTCTGCTTACATTATAACTTGTACTTGTTGCCTCGTTCCAATGCTTGCCACATGAATTTATACCACAATCAAGTAACACTATCTGTATCGTGCATACATCTAGTTAGCCAGAATACTATCAAATAGTTCTTTTGTGCAATATGAACCTGCAAGTATCCGGGACTGTTAGGTCGCCAAGGCAGTCTCCGAACTAGGGGAATGCATCAAGTCAAGTTTGAAACTGAATGAGAATCATGTCAAGGAAGCAAGAAACATAGCTCGTGGAGAAATACTCGTTCAGAGCAAGAATCAAGATTGAGCATGTCGTGAATCTCATGAATCAGGAAGACCCAAGACTTGTATGTCACAGACAACTTATTGAACAAAGGATATTTTTGGATCTCGTTCTACGGACGGTCTCCGGGGCACCGAGGCCGATCCGATCCAGATGGAACTCATACAGTCTTAATCGTTTGGAGCAGGATGACGTGTGTACTTCACGATGTGTCATTCTCGCTCTAAGACTGATAGTCTCGTGTGCTGGACGGGATGGATTATAGCACACCGTGTACTTTCGTTGCATACCACCCTCGTCAATGACTATAACTCGTCCTTTATGGTTATGCCAGCGACTCATGTTCATATAGATAATTCATCCTCACTTAGCGGCAATCTACGTGCGAGTTATTATATCGCATCCAGTAATCGAAAATACCTGAACGGATATGAGTATAATACACTTGTACATATTTGAATACTTGAACATCTTTTGCAACACTTTTGGATAATCTGTATAACTCGTGCACCTGAAACATAACCTCGCTCTTGACACTCGTGTTTGCTTTTGCTATTGCCCTTGGATTATATATATATATATATATATATATATATATATATATATATATATATATATATATATATATATATATATATATACATTCGTGCCTGGTTTAACTTGGTTGCCTTGGACAGGGAAGGAAGAATGGTAAGTTGGTAAGTCTCGCCGTTTTACTCATATATCGTACGACGCACTGCCACACGAGTTAGGCTTTATATCATTGCCATAAAACTGATCCTAAGGCAAGACTATAAAGACAACTTAATAGATGGTGTACGAAACCTTTATAACGTGCTTGGATTTGTCGAGCGGTCGAGAAGCTTCTCCACCAGTGCATTCATGTACTGATAACCTACCAGATTGTTTGCAGGGTGGGGGAGAACCTCGTTCAGTACAAAAATCTCCTTCGTGCGAGCTAAGACATGGAGTTTGCCCTGGAGCCTTGGAGTGTTGCGTCTGGGACTGAAGCATATATACAAGACATAATGTTGGAATATCGCCTATGTATCATTCCATAAATGTAGCCACTTGTCATGCTTTTATTATTTCGAGAGAGGAACTTGAGCGACTTGTAATCTCGGCCTAGCGCAGCTTGTAATACTTGTTCAATATTTGAGCTTTACTTGTGTTATTTAATGCTTCCGCTACTGATAAATCTGTGAACTTGTTACCAATCGCCTGTTCGTTTCTTATTTTGCTACACTTGGACTATCTGTACGACTCTGTGGCTTAGACATCTTACCGACTGTTCGGATCATGGCCTTGCACAGGCGCAGCTTACGCTCGTGCAGCATCACATCCAGATGGAGAAAGATCGTCCTGCGGGAGCGCTGGTCCGGGGACTCGTACCTGGAGGGGATGGCCGATTACCTGCGGAAGATCGGGGAGTGACAATATTGGGGCTCTCCTCCGACGGTTTTATCCCATTCGAACTTTTGGGCTCCCAGTATTCGTGTTGGCCTATGAGCGTCACTCCGTATAATCTATCATCTTGGATGTGCATGAAGACTCCTTATATGTTCCTAACAGTTATTATCCCGGGTCCGAACAATCCGAAGAGGAACATCGATGTGTATTTACAGTCATTGATAGATAAGTTAAATCACATGTAGAATATAAGTGCCAACACGTACGATATATCTAGAAAGCAAAATTTTCAGATGAGGACAACACTTATGTGGACCATCAACAACTTTTTGGCCTATGGAATATTTTCGGGATGGAGCACTCTCTGCCGTCTCTCAAGTCTATATTGCATGGAGCGCACTAAGGCTTTTGGTTTAAAACATGGAGATAAACCGTCCTTCTTCGATTGTCATCGACAATTCTTATCGAAGGATTATCCATACCGAGGAACAAGATTGCTTTTCGTACCGACGTTATGGATAAGGTCAATCCACCTTAAAAGTGGCCCGGATACACAATATGGAAAGAGGTAAAAGATTTACTAAGTGCTATCGAAGATCCTACTAAGGGGTACAAGTGTGACGAATTTTGTTGCACTCATAACTGGAGGAAGAGGAGTATATTATGGGATATGCCATATTGGAGCACCAATCTGATCAGATATAACCTTGATGTCATGCATATCGAGAAGAATATATTTAACAACATAATTAATACTTTAATGGACGTAAAGGGGGAAGACGAAAGACAATCCGAAGGCTAGGTTGGACTTGGAAAAAATATGTAGACGTCCAGCGTTGCATTTGATAGAGGAGGGGAATGAAGTTAAAGCAGCCTAAGGCAATTTTTTTACTAGAGTAGGAGGATAAAGGAAGACTTTGTAGGTAGATTCATGACCTAAAATTTCTAGACGGGTAAGTATCGACCTTGAAAAGATGCGTCGACCTCAAGAAGAAGAAATTGACGGGTATGAAGAGGCAGGATTGTCATATTTTCATGGAGAGGTTAATTCCGATTGTATTTCAAAAATTCTTACCGTGGGTCATCTGGATCCATTGATAGAGCTCAGCACATTCTTCAGAGATCTTTGTTCTACTAAGTTGCTCGTCGATCGTATAGAAAAGCAAGAGAAGGACATTGCGGTAATACTGTGAAAGCTCGAGAAGGTATTTCCTTCTGGATTCTTCAACTCCATGGAGCATTTTCTAATTCATCTTTCCTATAAGGCACGTGTTGGTGGACCTGTCGGTTATCGATGGATGTACCCGTTCGAACGACACTTGAATCACCAAAAGAGAAAGGTAAAAAATAAGGCACGAGTTGAGGGTTCTATTTGTGAAGCTTATGTTCTCGAGGAGATTACAAACTTTTGCTCGACGTATTTCAAACCTCGTATTGCTACTAATAGAACAAGAGCTCTGAGAAATGACGAAAAATATCAGGAACCTAATGATGCAATACTGAAAGTATTTAATACGTCCGAAAAGCCTTCGAAGAAAATAAAGAGGAGATATTTGAATGAGGACGAGCTAAGGGAGGCTCAGTTGTATATAATACCCAATTGCGACGAGGATGAAGTGGAGAAGCTAGAGGGGTAAGTAATTAATATGTTCACGTTTACGTCATCTCAATGTAATAGTATAAGCTAAAATTATTCTACTAATCGGTGGTTGCTTCGTTGTTTTTTAGCACATAGAATGATGAGCTGAGGTTGGTTAGACCCTACATAACAGACGAAA
>JAYESA010000006.1:216357738-216370238 GCA_036927795.1 Iris macrosiphon
CCTTTGACCCGGACGTATTTTTCGGTGCAAAGCGAGCCCACCGGCGGACCCCGTTTTGACCCGAAATTACCGTTTCTGCCCTTGTCTCCAAATTGGACCCAAGGACAGGCGTTTCTAGCTATTTGATATCTTCTGAGAGTGATGGTAATGTCTATTTCAGCTTTTGGACTCATCTGTGGAAATTTCTCCCAAGAACCAAATTAAACAGATCCAAACAACAGGCAAGTACCTGCACTTCAAGTTAAATCTATATATTGTGATAATTAATTTCCTGCTTTACTAGTAACCTTGATGATTACCCTTAGTGTTAGAAATGCTAGATTTTCATGTCTTGAGTATTGGAATTCATGTCTTATTTTTCATGTCGGGTGGGAGAATACTGAAAGGCATGTAGTTTACCCTTCCCCTTGCCGTGAATAATAGCTGTTGGTACACGACTGTCCATCAGCCGGATCTCGATTATTCGTGACTAATAGCCGTTCATGACGGCCGGATTAGCTTTATAAAGCCCTACATGCCAACTAAGTATTCTAAAAATAAACACAAGTTTCATACAGATAACTTCTGGTCATGTTATATTCTTGCTGACTGTGTAGTTTCTTTTCCTGCTCGTTTACTTCTGTTTTCTCATATTCCTGTTTATAGTTTTGACTCTGAGATATTAACATTCTTTTATGCAATTTCCTTAACATGATATTCAATGTTTAATTGTCATAAATATTTAGTTTAACATTGTTGTGCACTGTGTACTTTGCTCCTTTCCTGACTGGATCTGTTGATTTAGGCGATGATGAGGATCTTGCCCCTACTTATTATGGTCCCTATGAGGGGACTGATGATACCTATGAGGAGCCAGAACCCACCCAGGAGACCTCTGCTGCTGAGTAGCTAGTAGTAGCTATCTTTCATTTCCATTCTTAGCTTATTTATCGGGTTTGTCCCCGATTTGAATATTGAATCTCTGTACTTAAACATTTGAATCTGTTGTCACATTTATTTTCAGTTGCAATCTTAAGTTTCATTCTCATTATTATCTTGTCTATGTTGTTGTGAATGAGCTAGTTAGTAGTTATGGATTGACCTAGACAGCGTACTACCGCCGACTCTGCGGCGTAGGCTGGACGTGCCCACGCACTCGTGCCCGAACTTCCGGGTACGGGTCGTGACACGTTTTTATGGTGGCCCATGCAGGTCTTATCCTAAAATAGGGTAATACCCTAGGACAGGGTATGGAATAAGATTGAGGATTCTAGGAAAAGCTCATTCACAGTATAGCATCCTTATTTCAATTCTTGATATCATTGCTGCTCAATTTTTCCTATCGCCTTTGATTTCCAAGTATTCTATTCTGATTTCCTATCCCTTAATCTTTCAGAATGGTCCAGACCAGGAACACAGTAGGAGGCACATCAGAACCAGCTGAGCAGAATATGCCCGAGACTCTTGCACTCCCGCCGCCTCCATCCGTCCCGGCAGTTATCCTAGATGGGGCACAACTGCTAGGAGTGTTCCAGGGATTGGTGGAATCCCAGAAAGAACAGACGGCACTTCTGCGGACCAGCCTCTCAGAAGCTCTTAAGCCCCAGGAGTCGTCACTCAAGAGGCCAGGGAGTGCCAAAGACTTCAAGAATCTGAGACCCCTGGAATTTTACGGAACTGAGGGCATTCTCTATGCCGATGAATGGATAGAGAATGTCGAGAGACTCCTGAAGACTGCCCGGGTCCCTGATGACCTCAAAGTGGAGTCCGCAAGCCTGCAACTGTTCGACATTGCTCGAACCTGGTTCAGAGATGAACCTCAACTATCTGCTCCCGACATTACCTGGGAAGATTTTAAAAGGCTATTCAAGGAGAAATTCTACCCCGAAGTGGCTCGGGAAGCTCTCGAAAGCCAATTCGAGAGACTAGAACAAGGTAACCTGTCTGTTGATGAATATACTGCTAAATTTAGCAGGTTAAGCCACTTTGCGGAGTACATAGTTCGTACCCCGGAGGACAGATCCCGTAGATTCAAGAAGGGGCTGTCTCCGGATATTCGCCTTGCTGTCACCACCAGCCGAGCTCGTACCTATGAAGAAATCCTGAGCATGGCACAAGGCGTAGAGAGAGATATGGGGCACAAACTGAAGCGAGAAAGAGATACCGGAAATACGGGACCCAACAAACGCCCTTTTCAACAGCAACAACAACAGAGGGCCCCGCAGCAAACTCAGCGTCCTCTCCCTCGAGCTCCAGCACCCCAACACCAGGCTCAGGGACAGAACCAGCGAGCTCCCCCTTGCAACTATTGCCAAAAACCAGGCCACACTTGGCAAGACTGTAGAAAGAGGCTAGGTGCCTGTCTCTATTATGGCTCACCAGCACATCAATTAAGGGACTGTCCTGCTGCTCAAGGACGCCCAGCTGCACCAAAGGCTCCAGTCCAGGCCAGGCCCCCAGCAGCACAACAGAGGGGACCCCCGCTTCCAACTCAACAACAACGCTTTGCTCAGCACCAACAGCAGCAACAGAGGGGTGCACCGCAGCAAGGCCGTGCTTATGCAATAACTCTGGAAGAAGCAGAAGCCACAGCAGACGTGATCACAGGTTCTGTGCTTATAAATTCAATACCAGCTATTACTTTATTCGACTCTGGAGCTTCTCATTCATTCATGTCAGTAGATTTCCTTATGAAGCATAACTTAATCACTAAACCCCTTAGGAATTGTTATAAGATCATTACCGGTGGAGGAATCATTCCGGTTAGTGATGCCTGTAACAATTGTCCTATTACATTATGTGGAAAAGAACTGTATGCTAGACTACTTGTAATGCCAGTGCCCAGTTTTGACATTATACTGGGTATGGATTGGTTAAGTCAACATCATGCCACAATAGACTGTTACAGAGGCAGTGTAATCTTCAGACCCCCTGGCAAGCCAGAATTTGAATTTGCTAGAGGTTCTAGAGAAATGGGTAATAACATAATTTGTGGAGCCCTAGTAACAGAAGAATTGCCACCTATCATCTCTGAATACCTTGATGTCTTCCCTGAGGATCTCCCAGGCTTACCCCCAGACCGAGAAGTTGAATTCTCCATTGACTTAGTGCCAGGAGCAGCACCAGTGTCCCAAAATCCCTACAGAATTAACAAGAAGGAGATAATAGAACTAAATGAGCAAATCAAAGAACTAGAAGACAAATGCTTCATTAGGTCTAGTGTCTTACCCTGGGGAGCTCCAGTATTATTTGTGCCCAAGAAGGACGGAACATCCCGAATGTGTATTGACTATAGGGCCTTGAATGCCTTAACAATTAAGAATAAGTATCCCCTGCCCAGGATAGATGACTTATTTGATCAGTTGAGTGGAGCTCGGGTATTTTCCAAGATTGATTTAAGGTCGGGTTACCACCAAGTAAGGGTGAGAAAGGAAGACATCCCTAAAACTGCTTTCAATACCCGGAACGGACACTACGAATTCTTAGTAATGTCGTTCGGGTTGACGAATGCTCCAGCAGTTTTTATGAACCTAATGAACAGAGTTTTCCAGCCATACCTAGACAAATTTGTAGTGGTCTTCATTGATGATATTTTGATCTACTCCAAGACCCCCGAAGAACATGAAGAACATTTGAGGTTAGCCTTGGAGACTTTGAGGAAGGAAAAACTTTATGAAAAATTGTCTAAATGTGCTTTCTTCCTAGAAAAAGTAGAATTCTTGGGACATGTTGTGACTGGAGATGGAATAGCAGTAGATCCTAAGAAGATAGCTGCAGTAGAATCCTGGCCCACTCCAGACTCTGTAGCTGAGATTAGAAGTTTCCTGGGACTAGCTGGCTACTATCGGAAGTTTGTAAAGGACTTTGCTAGAATTGCGGAGCCCATGACAAAATTAACAAGAAAGGATGAAGAGTTCACTTGGACTGATGAATGTCAGCGTGCCTTTGAGGAATTAAAGAAAAGACTGACTTCTGCCCCTATTCTGACCTTACCTTCCGGAACCGGAGGTTTCGCTATTTATAGTGATGCTTCTGGAAAAGGTCTAGGTTGTGTACTGGAGCAGAACAAGAAGGTAATAGCCTATGCCTCTAGACAGCTTCGACCCCATGAAAAGAATTATCCAACTCATGATTTAGAATTGGCAGCTGTCATTTTTGCTCTTAAACTTTGGAAGCATTATCTTTATGGAGAAAGGGTGGAAATATTTACAGACCATAAAAGTCTAAAATATATTTTCACTCAGAAAGAGCTAAACATGAGGCAAAGAAGGTGGCTGGAACTAATGAAAGACTTTGATATCACTCTTCAATATCACCCTGGGAAGGCAAATGTAGTTGCTGATGCTCTAAGCAGGTATCCTATGGCGATGTACTTGACTATGGACAGACACCTGCTGGAGGACTTAGAAAGTTTAGGTATTGAAGTAATTATCCCAGGAAAAGAAGGCCAAATGATGAACTTGCAGATTCAGTCTACCTTAATGGACAAGATCAAGGAGACTCAATTTCAGGACGAAGGCCTGCGAAGCCTTCGAGGTCAAGTGCAAGCTGGACTAGTAGAAGAATTCAGAATTCATGAAGATGGATCACTGAGGCATGGCGATAGATTATGTGTACCTCAAGGAGACATAAGAGAAGAAATCATGCAAGAGGCGCACAGATCGCAATACTCTATACATCCAGGAGCCAACAAGATGTACAAGGACCTGAGGACGCATGTTTGGTGGCATGGCATGAAAAGAGAAGTAGCCAGGTTCGTATCTCGTTGTTTAGTGTGCCAGCAAGTCAAGGTAGAAAGACAAAGACCTGGAGGACTGCTTCAACCCCTACCCATTCCGGAGTGGAAGTGGGAACATATCACAATGGATTTTGTTTCCGGACTTCCAAGGACACCTAGTGGTAAGGATGCAATCTGGGTGATAGTAGATCGACTGACCAAGTCTACACATTTTCTACCTTTCAAAGTAGGGCTATCTACAGAGAAGCTGGCAGATTTATATATCAGACATATTGTTAGGCTGCATGGGGTTCCAGTAAGTATTGTCTCCGACAGAGATTCAAGATTCACCTCTCACTTCTGGAAGAGCTTACAAGCCAGTTTGGGGACCCAAATCAAATTCAGCACAGCTTATCATCCCCAAACCGATGGGCAATCGGAACGTATAATCCAGACCCTTGAAGATATGCTCCGTACATGTGTTCTGGATTTTGGAGGATCCTGGGAAGACTATCTACACCTGGTGGAGTTCTCTTATAATAACAGTTACCAAGCCAGCATCGAGATGACTCCATTTGAAGCTCTGTACGGACGAAGATATCGTACCCCGCTATCATGGGACGACGTTGGAGAAAGAGCCTTGCTGGGACCAGAGATGATGATCGATTCAGCTGAGAAGGTAAAACAGATACGGGATAGACTTCGAGTGGCCCAAGACAGGCAACGACATTGGGCAAATAGCCACCGAAGGCCCTTAGAATTTGAGGTAATTAAATTTATGAAATTCAAGTCAATTTAAACAATTTTTTATTATGGAACTAAGACTTGATTATGACTCTATTTTAAGGTTGGAGAGCTGGTATTCTTAAAGATTTCCCCGACACGTGGCACCATTAGGTTCGGAAGGAGTGAAAAACTCAGCCCAAGATTTATTGGACCTTTTGGCATTCAGGAGAAAATCGGAGAAGTGGCATACCGACTGGCATTGCCACCCTCTCTGGATGGAGTACATAACATCTTCCACGTGTCGCAGCTGAGGAAGTACGTGTCAGACCCCAGCCACATTTTGGATCACTCAGAGCTCGAAGTAGGCCCAAGTCTGACTTACCAGGAGCAACCCGTGGAGATACTGGATCGCTCGGAGAAAGTCCTACGGAACCAGGTTATCTCCCTGGTTCGCGTAGCTTGGAAGCATCATTCTCCCGGCGAATCCACCTGGGAGCGAGAAGACGAGATTAGAGAGCGATATCCCTATCTTTTTGAACCCTGAGGTGTATTTTTATTTCTCGGCCTTTCTTTTCGTGCCTTGTTATTCTTAAATTTCGAGGACAAAATTTTTGTAAGTTGGGTAGGTTGTAAACCCCCAAAATTTTTAAATTATTAAATCTTGGATTTCTCCCAATTTTTTGGAATTTTCTGGGCCTCAGACCTATTTTTAAATGCCTAAAAACTATTTTTATTAATTAATTAATTAATTAATTAATTATTTATTTATTATTTATTATTTATTATTATTTATTTTCTTTTCTTTTTCCTTGGGCCGGCCCGGCCCAATGGACCGGCCCAGCAGCCCAACCCAGCCCGCTTCTTTCCGGGTCGGGTCGGGTCTGCCCGGACCCGACCCGCGTGCCGCCCGACCCGGGCGACCAGTTCCCCCTCTCTCCCTCGCCTCCGCGTCGCGCGCCGCCTCCGCCACGTCCTTCCCGCACCGGCCGGCCACCTCACCCCCTCGGCCCGCCTTCCGCGGCCACCTCACCCCCACGGCCCGCCTTCCGCGGCCGACACCGCCCTATATAAACCCTCCCCTCTCTTCCTCCTCCGCCTCACACCCTAACTCCGGCCACCCCTCTCCGCCAAGCTCCGCCCTGCCTCGCCGCTGCTCGCCACCGCCTCACCGACCGCCTCGCCGACCTTCCAGCACCTCCCTCCCCCTCGGCGCCGCCCGCCGTCTCCTCCCGCAAACCACAGCAACCAGCAGCAGCAGCCGCAGCCGCCGCTGCCGGACCTCCCCGCGCGCCGACGACCGCCAGCAGCTCCGCCTCGCTCCGGCGACCAGTCCCCCGCCCTCGCCGGCCGCCCAGCAGCCGCCCTCCGTCGTCCACGGCCACGCCCCGACGAAAACCCTAGCCCTAATTTTGGATTCCGTGTCGGACACGACACGGACACGTCTCGACCCTGATTTTCGGGTCCCCTTCAGGTACGCGTAACTTTCACCTCGTAGCTCCGTTTCCAATTCCGCAAATTGCGTTGTGAAGCCTGTATGACCCTCTCGGTGTCCGGACAAACTGTTCAGGACATCGCGTCCTGTGGTGATCGCACACCGCGATCCAAAAACAGGAAAACTAGACCCTGTTTCACCCCCGGAACTGAGTACGCCCCGCCAAACGGGACGACTTGGTAGCGTGCGATCTTCGCAGATACGTACGCACCGTCGTTACGGATGTGTGAGATTTCGCGGAAGCTGATTCGGGTGTGCGTGCACACCGGAATCAACGCGTATCCGCGGACATCGCCCCGTATCTAACTTTTCTGCAATTCACCCTAACTTCGTGCACACCCGTCGGATCGAGACGAAACTTACGCCATCGGACTCGTAGCAATACGCTGGTCCTGTGGGTCAAGTTTGGTTCGATTCTGAGAACGTTGACGAAATCGCGTGTCGTGGGCCCCACAAGCCCCGCTCGACGGGCGATTTTGTGTTCGGCTCATCGGAATCCAAATCTGGAAGTTCCGTTGGGTTCGTATCAGCGTTCCTGACCTGTTGACACTAAGTTTGGTAAATTTGGAGACCTTTGACCCGGACGCGTTTTTCGGTGCAAAGCGGGCCCACCGGCGGACCCCGTTTTGACCCGAAATTACCGTTTCTGCCCTTGTCTCCAAATTGGACCCAAGGACAGGCATTTCTAGCTATTTGACATCTTCTGAGAGTGATGGTAATGTCTATTTCAGCTTTTGGACTCATCTGTGGAAATTTCTCCCAAGAACCAAATTAAACAGATCCAAACAACAGGCAAGTACCTACACTTCAAGTTAAATCTATATATTGTGATAATTAATTTCCTGCTTTACTAGTAACCTTGATGATTACCCTTAGTGTTAGAAATGCTAGATTTTCATGTCTTGTGTATTGGAATTCATGTCTTGTTTTTTATGTCGGGTGGGAGAATACTGAAAGGCATGTAGTTTACCCTTCCCCTTGCCGTGAATAATAGCTGTTGGTACACGACTGTCCATCAGCCGGATCTCGATTATTCGTGACTAATAGCCGTTCATGACGGCCGGATTAGCCTTATAAACTCCTACATGCCAACTAAGTATTCTAAAAACAAACACAAGTTTCATACAGATAACTTCTGGTCATGTTATATTCTTGCTGACTGTGTAGTTTCTTTTCCTGCTCGTTTACTTCTGTTTTCTCATATTCCTGTTTATAGTTTTGACTCTGAGATATTAACATTCTTTTATGCAATTTCCTTAACATGATATTCAATGTTTAATTGTCATAAATATTTAGTTTAACATTGTTGTGCACTGTGTACTTTGCTCCTTTCCTGACTGGATCTGTTGATTTAGGCGATGATGAGGATCTTGCCCCTACTTATTATGGTCCCTATGAGGGGACTGATGATACCTATGAGGAGCCAGAACCCACCCAGGAGACCCCTGCTGCTGAGTAGCTAGTAGTAGCTATCTTTCATTTCCATTCTTAGCTTATTTATCGGGTTTGTCCCCGATTTGAATATTGAATCTCTGTACTTAAACATTTGAATCTGTTGTCACATTTATTTTCAGTTGCAATCTTAAGTTTCATTCTCATTATTATCTTGTCTATGTTGTTGTGAATGAGCTAGTTAGTAGTTATGGATTGACCTAGACAGCGTACTACCGCCGACTCTGCGGCGTAGGCTGGACGTGCCCACGCACTCGTGCCCGAACTTCCGGGTACGGGTCGTGACATATATATATATATATATATATATATATATATTGATATTATATATATATATTAGTATATGGTAATATATATATATATAGATAGTTAGCTAGTTAGTTAGAGTTAGAGAGGGTTAGGCGAGGTAACTCAATACCTTGAGATACTCAAGGTATTGGGTATCGGGGCGAGGTATTGGGTTTTTACGTAGGAATGAGGTTAGAGTTGCTTTTATATATATAGTTAGATATATATATACGTGCTAGTATATATATTAGTGGATATAGGCGGGGTATATCGCGTAGGTTGAGATATCGGATACCGAGGGTATCCCGGTATCTCAAGAAGGCGAGTTTGTGGGTTTACTAGCTTAATGAGCTAGTTTTGATCTAGAATTTTAGGGGCACCCTAGTTTGACCTAGAGTTGATCGTAGTTGACCCGGTTGACAGCCAAAGTCAACTTTTGACCTAGAGTTGACCTAGAGTTGACTTTTTGGACCCATAGTTGACTTTTTGACCCAAATTTTACCGGCTTGACCCGTTGGACCTAGAACAACCCTAGAAGCTTATTTTTAGTTATTTTATATCTTTTTAACTCTTTAGAACCCTGTTTAATCTTGCTTTTCGTAATAGGTCCTTGCGACGCCAGTTCGGATCGCTAGTTGCTTAGGACGTCAGGCGAGTACATTCTCTGATAGTTTTTATTATCTGATGATTATTATGATTCAGCTTCTAGTATAGTATTATCTAATTTTTTGGCACGATACGGACTAGTATTTCTAGATTCATTTACTTGCGACACATATATTTCATGTTTCTGGCCTCTATTTTTGGAATTACCTACTGACATCACATCAGGACTCATACAGGCATCACTCATGTTTTTGGCTGGACTCATACTTGATTAACGTATCGAGTCTTGGATTTACTCGTACTGGTCGGGATAGGGAAATTCTCGAGTAGACATGTAAATATTCCCAACTGGAATCACTGGAATCACCCCCTCTTGTCTAATCTGGAATGATAGCAGCCGCGCACCTAGTGTGCGGTGAGCCATACTTACCCCTAGCCGTTTACATGTCGAAACAGGTATTTTAGAGATACGAGTTCATTCTTTATAGTCTGGACTCTCTAGTACTTCTTGACTGGTCTCACTTATACTTTTTGGACTGAACTCATTACATTTATTCTTGCTGGACTCACTTCACGAGATTGTGCACACACTTGATCTTAGTTTAGATTTCTTGTATCCTGCAGTTATTACTATCTTGCTTCTGATTTTCATGCATCTTTACCTTTATGCACCAGTTGATAGATATATATATTTTCTTGTTCATACTTTATTTCCTTCACCTTGTGCTACTTGCTACAATTGTTTTATAGTTTTTATCATTTAACTGGAACAGCTGTTAGAGGTGTACTTGCTCCAATTCTGACTGGATATATTTTTCAGAGGATCTGAAAGATTGGTGTCCGAAGTTTTATGAACCTCAGCCTGTCTATGGTACAGACAGGGACCCCCTAGTTCAGGAGTAATTTCCGGGTTGGTAGCCGGGATCACTAGGACCTCCGTGTATTTATTAGCTTTTGGTACCGGATTTGTCCCCGACTTTTGGTTTAAGACTTGTATTGTATTTGATTCTGGATATTGTATTATTATTATTATTATTATTATTATTATTGTTGTTGTTGTTGTTGTTAATGTCTTTAGTAGTTGTAGTTGTTTAGACCTTGTAGTTGTTAGACTTCTGCGTTATCTTATCGTGCTTAGATCGTGATTGAGTACTTGTGTTAGCTTTATGATATTGTTCCTCTGTTTGGAGTTAAGATCTTGACAGGTACTTATATATTGTTGCGTGAGATTGTTAGCTAGATAGTAGACCTAGACAGCGATCTACCGCCGATGCTGCGGCGTAGGCTGGACGTACCCACGACCCATGCCCGATTTTCAGGTGCGGATCGTGACATATTTTTTGTGACGGCCCACGCAGGTCTCGAGCTTCGCAATTAGTACGATGTCGTGGTAGTACAATGATTTAGTTGTACTGCTGCGAGCCTGCTCTAGGATATAGGATCTAGGATGAGAGTGTACTCAATCACGACTAGGAACAATTCCAATCTATTCTAATTATTCTGAAATTGCTTTCTTTTGAAAAATTATTGTCCTTCTTTGATGATATCGTATCTTGTGCCGTATTGACTTATTTTGATCTGTGTTCAGGATGCCTCCGAAGACACGATCCCATCGTACCATTCCAGTAGTTGCCATCGAGAGGTCTGCTACCTCTCGTCCAGCACGTATTTAAGCAGCTGCTACCGCTCCACTCACCACTCCCGCGGTTGAGGGAGAATCTATTTTTCTCGGGGATCCTCCTCCACCTGTCGATCCGAGGACTACCCCAGTCGTTCCGGTGGTACCTCCTCTACCACCTCCTGCACCAGTAGACGCCGCACAGTTGTTTGTATTCTTCAGGGAGATGATGGACGTGCAATACCGCCAGGTGGATGTGATGAGACTGGGCATTGAGAATGCCTACCAGGTGGCTATGACGGTAGTGGATAGAGTGGCTCAGATCCAGCCACAGGCAGATCAGACTCAGCATCCGAGGTCGGACATCTTCATTGACTTCCAGAGGATGCGGCCCAAGGATTTCCGGGATACAGAGGGGATCCTGTATGCGGATGACTGGATAGAGCATATCGAGGGAATTTTCCGGCTGGCACAGATTCCAGACAGCATGCAGATAGAGGAAGCGGGCAGTCAGATGTTCGACCTCGCTTTGACGTGGTATCGCACTGATACGAGGATCGCGACACCAGGGCTTACTTGGGAGACTTTCAAGAGACTTTTTAAGGAGAATTTTTTTCCAGATGTAGCGCTCAGTACCTTGGAGAGCCAGTTTGAGGCACTCGTCCAGGGGAGCATGTTAGTGGACGAGTATGCAGCAGAGTTCTGCTGTCTGGGCAGATTCGTGGAGGGCTTGAGTGAGGCATCAAAGGCGAGAAAGTTTCGCAAGGGCTTGGTCATGGCGGTCAAGTCTTTGACTAGGAGTGACCGCGAGGCAACTTTTGAGCAGATCGTGGGGGACGTTCATAGGGCAGAGGATGACTTGGAGCTCAAGTCCAAGAGAGGCAGGGATGATTCAGGTAGTGCGAGACCGGCTAAGCGTTGTTATGTGCAGAAGACAACGCAGCAGGGTCAGGATCAGAGAGTGCCCACTTGTGCCTACTGCAGGAAGGCAGGACACACTTAGGATGTTTGTAGGAGGAGGCTGAAGATGTGTTTGTTCTGTGGATCCGCTGCTCACCAGATGCGAGATTGCCCCACTGTACCTCCATGTGGTGGAGCACAGGATCGGAGAGTTGGAGCTAGGCCACCTGTGGCACAGCATCATGCCCAACACCAGTAGAGGGAGATACCCTAGCAGGGCAGGGCTTATGCGTTGACGGTCGAGGAGGCCGATGCTACGGGTGTCGGGTTAGTAGGTCTGTCTCTTTTGTTCTTCTTTCTGTCCTTTTCTATTTCTTGTGGTGTGCTTTATTAGTACCTGTTAGACTTTTCTTTGTGCTGTGGTAGATAGTGTAGTGACCCTGATTGAGACTGTGATAACACGACCAGTAGGATCATGATCTTGCATGTTGTTTAGGTAAAAAAATTTAAATGTGATTGTTGGGGGGTTTGACCTAGAAGAAGTGCAATCGACTTTAAATTTCGAGGACGAATTTTTTTAAGGAGGATAGGCTTGTCACTACCCCATTTCCAGGGAAGGATATTTTTTTATTTTAATTTGGTAAATTGTGTATTGATCATAAATATTTGTATTAATATTTACTTAGTTTGTTGTATTTATTTTTATTGGTTGTTTTAGAGTT